>VSMD01080688.1:0-305428 GCA_008750895.1 Mirza zaza
GCGAGTAGCTGTTTGCATCCCTGCTGTCAGCTGTGTAACTGGGAGTGTAACTGCCGGGGCCTGTGGAAACTGTAGTTGTATGTTTACCGGTCGGAGGAACCACCAGGCTGTCTGCTACAGCAGCCGCAGCATGTGACATTCCCGCCAGCAATGTCTGAGGATTCCAGTTTCCCCACGGCCTCACTGACGCCGGTTATTTTAGACAGCACGTGTAATCATGAGGCAGATAGTCTCCTTCACTGGCATCTGTGCTTAAAGCAGACTTTCGTTCTAAGCCAGGAAGAGCAGGTGCAGGAAAGGAGGGGCCCAGAGAGCCACGGCATTTGCCTGTGCTTGGGGGTGCCGAGGACGGCCCTGCTCTCTAGTGAATGGCCGGGATGATCTGTGTGGTGGAAGCTGCCGAATGCCCGGGCTCCTCTGCTTTTCCAGCAGCAAGAGCAACAGCGAAATGGGCTACATTATGTGCGTGCCGAAGGTGGCCATCTTCTGGGCCATTCTTAGTGAATCCTGATGACATATGTGGAGTAAAAGTCTGTCTCCAAATGGCCGCTGCAGCAGGTTGGGAACCGTTTTCTCCTGGGCAGAGGTGCAGTTGGGGTATGGGCGGTGGGGTTCTGACCGCGGGCCGGGATGACTGTACTAAGCGCTCTCTGTGCTAGGGAGGCAGGTGTTTTGGGTGTATAACACTCTAATCCTTTTAGTCATCCTGAGCCTCACGACCGTGAGCCACCTGATGCTCCCCACTTGAGATGGGGCTCTGGTGGGGAGTGGGGACTGCTGTGTGCAATGGCGTCGCGGGATTCCAAAAGCCACAAAGCGTTCCTCGGCCCCCTTTCTGCCACAGGCACCTCCATGGAGGCCACCCAGCCTGCAGGCAGGGCGAGGTCCTGGGTTCTCTGGATGGAGAACCTCTCCAGCCTGTCTCGCAGGGACCATGGCACAGGGGTGGGGTTCACCTTCACCACTGGAACCGGCCACCTCCCCTCAGTGGGGCTGAGCTCTGCAGGAGCCTCATGGTCCCACAAGGCTTTACTTTATTTTATTTTGAGACAGAGTCTCGCTTTGTTGCCCAGGCCAGAGTGAGTGCCATGGCATCAGCCTAGCTCACAGCAACCTCAAACTCCTGGGCTCAAGCAATCCTCCTGCCTCAGTCTCCCGAGTAGCTGGGACTACAGGCATGCGTCACCATGCTCGGCTGATTTTTTCTGTATATATTAGTTGGCCAATTAATTTCTTTCTATTTAAAGTAGAGACGGGGTCTCGTTCTTGCTCAGGCTGGTTTCAAACTCCAGACCTCGAGCAATCCGCCCGCCTCGGCCTCCCAGAGTGCTAGGATTACAGGCGTGAGCCACCGCGCCCGGCCTCCCACAAGGCTTTAGAGAAGGGCAGGACAGCCACAGGTCACTGGTGAAAGGGCCCACAGCACATTCACCTGCAGCGTAGGATGGACACGTCACAGGTGACATGAAACTTGAGGGGGGTGGGGCGGCATTGTCTTCCCAGTTCCCTCCACATGTCGCGCACAGCTACTCCTTCTCCCTGGAATCCCCGGTGCTGTCTGGGGGCTGGTTCTCACACCTGCCGCATCAGAACGCCAGGTGGGCAAGCTGAGCGGATTAGGAGGGAGGCTTGGCTTTTTTGGCAGCAGTCTGGGGAAAGGCACCAGCAGGAGACAGCTGGCAAGAAAGACTGAGAGTTTGCTGGGGGCCTGGGGGTGAGATGCTCCCTCTCTGTCCTGCTCATTGGCAGCCTCTGCCCCCACTCTGCCTGACCCGATTTGGGATGGGCCAGATCGTGATTCCTGGAGGGCCTTGGAGGGAATGAGTGTGTCATGAAGTAAGTTAACCCCAAGTGTCTGAAGGAAGAAGGGTCAGCTGGAACCTGGAGTTGGGGAGGGACTTGCCCCACTAGGGTCCTTGGGGCCAGGCCCAGATTAGCCCTTTGCACTCGATTGCTTTTTTCTCATTATCCACTTGACATTATCCACACTCGACATCCCAGTGCAAAGGGTTGCAGCTGGGAGTTTCCAATACTGAGTTGGGTTTGTTCAGCTGACGACTTCTGAGGTGAGTCGGCTTGGGTAGCTGCTCTTCAATTACCACGTAACGAATCACCCCAAGCCTTAGTGGCTTCGAACTCAAACCCATGATCCCGAACAGATCCTGTGGACCAGGAATCCAGGATTGGCTTAGCTGCATGGTCTGGCTCCGGCTCTGTCACAAGCCTGCAGTCACCTCAAGGCTCGGCTGGGACTGGAGGGTTCACATCCAAGGGAGCTGACCCTCGTGCCTGGTAGGCTGGTGCTGGCGGTTGGCGGGAGGCCGCAGTTCCTCAGGGGACCTCTTCACAGGGCTGCCTGGGTGTCCTCCCAACATGGCAGCTGGCTTCCCAGAGTGGGGACCCCGGAGAGAACCAGGTGAAAGCACTGACTTTTAGGAGCTAGCCCAGGAGGTCGCGCTCTACCATTTCCAGGGTTGCTTACACAGGGCAGAGGGGACCACACCAGGTGTAAATGCCCAGAGGCGAGGATCGCTGGGGGCCCTCTTGAAGGCAGGTAACCATGCCTGGCCTCAGTGTTCTCACCTGTAAGGAGCAGTCCTGTCTGCCCAGCCGCCTCACTGTGGGAGTAAAAGGAGACCCCGTGTAGGAAGGACGGGAAGTGTGGCAGCAGTTGGGAGCTCAGGGATAAGAGCTGTGATGGTCAACTTGATGTGTCAGCTCGACTGGGCTAAGAGAGGCCCAGAGAGCTGGCGAAACATTATTTCTGGGTGTTTTTGGAAAGATTACCGTTTCAATCAGTAGACAGTAAAGAAGATCCACCCAAACCGATGTGGGTGGCAGTCATCTACTCTGTTAGGGGCTGGAACAGAACAAAACGGTGGAGGACAGGTGGGTTTGCTCTGTTTGAGCCGGGGCATCCATCTTCTTCTGCCCTCAGACCTCAGAGCTCCATATTCTCAGGTCCTTGGTCTCTGGGACCTACACCAGCAGGCTCCTGGGCCTGGTCCTCCTTCTCAGGCCTTCGGACTCAGACTGAATCATACCACCGGCTTGTCTGGTTCTCCAGGCCTCCATGATCACGTGAGCCAATTCCCATAAAACACCCCATGTTGTATATCTACATCTGTCCTATTGGCTCTGTTTCTCTGGAGAACCCTAATACAACACGGTAAGACAGGGTGGGATGTCTGAATCGAGATGCACTGTAAATGTAAAACGCACCCCAGATTCCGAAGACTCAATCTGAAAAACAATGTAAATTATCTCATTAACATGTTGAAGTGACATTTGGGATAGTGTATTAGTTTTTATTAAAATTAATTTCACCTGTTTCTCTTCTTCAGTTAATGTGGCTCCTGGAAAATTTGCAATGATGTCTATGGCTGGCATTCTGTTTCTATGATAAACCCCCTGCTATGTGTCCACACCTGTCCTGTTGGCTTATGGGCAGCTCTGGCCTAGACCAGGAGCCCAGAGGCTGTCCTCTTCCCTGTCTCCCAGAGCTTCCGGAGGGCATGGTGTATGACAGGCGTCCAAAACCATGTCTGAGTGAGAGCTCTGAACACAGCAGGTGTCCTAGGAATAGCCAGCAGGCAGCCTGGGGAGAGGGAACACCACAGTCTTTGAGTCAGGAACACCTGGATTCAAATCCTGGCTCAACTCCTGGTTCAGTGGGTCCTTAACCTCTGCGAACAAGAGATGCCACATCCACAGGGTGGTCTGCTAGTCTATGCCCAGCTCACTCTGCTCAGTGTGGACAAAGATGCAAACCAGGTGTGACCCCGTGCCGTGGGGAGGGCTCATTGCGCAGGCTCTCGGGTAGGGGTGTGCTGGCTTCAGGCTAGAAGCGACTGGCTGGCTGGTGGGTCGAAGCTGAGGAATGGCAGTGTGTGTGCAGATGTGCACATACACGTGTGCCGGCTGCATGCGGGCCACCTGCTGGCTGCTGGATTTCCTGTTCCTGTTCTGTTTCTGTGACCCGCTGTGTCCTGGTTTTGATCCGAGATGGAAGCAGAGGCTACCTACTGGGGAGGCGGGTGTGGAATGGGCAGTGTGCTGAGAGCAGAGCAGCCTGTTCCGCTCTGTCCTGCCCCCTTAGCCCGTCATGGGCAACAGCCTGGAGGAGGTGCTCCTGACAGTGGAGACTAATCCCAGGGCAGGGGCACGGGGCACGTCGGAGGGGCACCCACCCCGGCATGTCTCCCCAGGGGCCCACCCCTTCCCTCTGCTAAGGACCGGCTCCGAGCTCCGCTCCCCCATGTCTGTTCCCAAAGGGACCAGAGACAGACAAAAGGGCAATGCATTTTCTGTTATCAAGACACAAAATCCTTACACTTAATTAAAATGCGCCATGGCAACCAGTGAGGTACGTGTAGCCTGATGCGGTGCGGAGGGGCCGTTGCTCGCCAAAGGCACTGCCCACATGCCATCCCTTTGTTCCTGCTCTGGGAGAGGTGACTGCACTTTGCCTTTTGTGAGCGTGCCCTTTGTCCGTGGTGTGGCGGAAGTATAGGGCTTCCGTGGGCCACCCTGCAAAGCTGGGCGGCCCCAGAGCAGTCCTGGCCCAGCCTATATCAGCTGAGGGCCGGACTGGGGACACAGGTACGGTGAGAAACAGTTCCCATACTCTGGATGCTGCCGGGGGAGACAGGCACACAGCCAGGTTGCTATATGCCAGGGCATAAGGACGGGTAGGGCACGGGAGGCATGGTACTGTGGAGCCTAAACAAGGGGCTGGGGGTAGAATCAGGAAGCCTTCCTGGAGGAGGGGGTCATTTGACCAGTTGAGTGCTGCTCAGGAGAAGGGAGATGAGAGGGAGTGAAGGTGGTGGGGAGAAGGAGCAGCACAGCGGAGGCGTGGAGGTGAGAGGAGTACGGTGCGTGCGCAGGCCCGAGCTCCTGGACCATAAGGATCAGGAGGAAGTGCTGGGGACCGCGGAGGTCAAGGCAGGATCTGGGAGGGCCTGCGTGCTGGGCTGGGAGGCCTGGGTGTTATATGGTGTGGGCCATGGGGAGCCACAGAAAGTTGCTAAGGGAACCAGAGTCAGATCAGAGGCTGCCGAGCAGGTGGCTGCCAGCGTGTGCTGGAGAAACTCATGGCTCTTCTGTCCTCCTGTGGGGCTTTGACTTTTGTTGGGGCCACAAGGGAGTCCTGAGGGAGAGAGTGGGGTGACCTCAGAGAGCATCTGCTCCCACTGTGGAAGGTGACAGCAAAGTACAAGCCCAGTGGGACCCTAGGAAGGAGGCAGCTCAGCATCCAGGGACCAGAGCCAGTCTTGGGTCAGGTATTATTACTGCTGTGTGACTTCAGGCAAGTCACTTAACCCCTCTGAGCTTGGGTTTCTCATTTTTAACATGAGGAGGAGATCACTGAACAGTTTGCTTCATCCACCAACCGTGGGTGTCGGCTGTCAGATACTGGCAGAATGAGTGAGAGAGGGTGGTGCTGACCGGATCCACAGGTCTGGGCACTCGCCAGGCACCGCGGCCTGGGCAGTTGTCAGGAGATGCCAGGCCAGTGGTGACAGCATTGGCTTCAGCAAGAGTCATTAGACTTGAGTATAAGAGCCAGGACTGTGAGGTCACTACAGCTGCCTTAATATCCTAAATTAAAGTCATATTAAGACCTCTTAAGTGTTCCAGATGCTTCTTGGTTGCCTTCGAGCTGCTGAATGGAGAAGGGAGGCTCTTGGGTTGTTTGTTTGTGGCTCCTGGCTTAGGCTGGGCAGGAGAGTGCACAGCTGCCCGTGCCATGCGCAGGGCCAGGGCAGGAAGCCTGGAAACCCCATCTGGGGGACTTGTTGGTCCAGAGATAGAATATATCTCAGTATAAGGGCTGTTGCTTGGGGGCAGTGAATTTCCAGAGTCTTTTAAAAGCCATCAGTATAGAGGCTCAGGGGCCCCTTGGGTGGTGAGTCTTTAAGTCATTTATTTAGCATGAGGCTCCCTCCCTCACCCCATCCCCTTTACCCCCGTCTTCCCTGGGCCAGCCTAGAAAGAGGAACTGATTTTCTTTAAATAGATACGGGTGCAGCACATGATTTGATGGGTCTAAGGACTCTTGTGACATCTCAGTCCCCTTGTGAAGTTTAGGATTTTGGAACAGATTTGAAACACCAAAGCCAAGAAGCCTGAAAGGGAGAGAGATTCCTGCTGCTTCCTCCTGGCACCTGCAGCGCCGGTGGCAATCTGCCCCACGGGGAGCCCGCACCACTGAGAGGGAAATAGTCCAATTCAGGACTGGTTAGAAATTGGGCTCATCTACCAGCCATTAGAGAACTTTATTCGATGAGAAAATGAGAACTTTTTGTAGTTGCTAAAAGAGAGCACCATTCTTAATTTGACCTCTTCTTGGCCGTGGGAGATGGCCACTTTATCTGAAACTCAAGTGCCCAGAGTAGGGAGGCCAGCTGCGTCCCGTTCGCCTGTGGCCACGTGTCCATGCTGTGCTCTTGGCGTGCGGTCCCTGGAGCAAGTGCAAGGGATAAGGCAGGGTCATGGGCGGCTGTGCGGAGGCTCTGATGGACAGCAGTGCTGGTCCTTCGCCGGCTGTACAGCGGCGGGACAATGGGGAGACGCACGAGGGCCCTCTGGCTATGAGCAGCTGATGAAAAGTGTTTTCAGAGCAGCGGCAGGGAGATCTATATTGGCGTTTGGCACTGCATTCGGATTACTTGATGATCTGGATAAAGTCTGACTTATCCTTTTGGTCTGGTTGGGTGCCCAAGGTTTATAAGTGGGTGCAGGCCTGTTAGATAGACTAAAAGGAAGTGGGATGAGGTTCAGGAGTGGGGCCTGGGCGAGGAGTTCTGGAACTTGCTCCACTTTGAGTCATTTGACCTTGAACTACATACTGTAACTTTTTGCTTTTATTTGCTTGTAAAATAAAACATGACTCATGATTAAAATTGTTTTCCGGTCCAAGTTTTGTAAGTCTGTACTGATTTCCACTGCCCTAGACTCCCACCAAGGCACAGATCAGCTTCTAGGAAATTGTTCTGGTGATCGCTCCTCTCTAGGCAGCGAAGAGCAGCTGACAGTTAACTAAGGGTTAACAGCGTCCATCCGTGTGTCTGCGGAGTGCTGTGGTGTGGTGGACGGTGAACTCCAGCAGGGCTTGTTATTTGATAATTATGAAGCTGGAAACTTTGCTTTAAGACACCATGTACATTGGCCCAAGCCACCGACTGGTTTAGTACTTGGAGTCAATGACCTTCACAATCAAGATTTGTAAGACACAGTTTTGCAGTAGCCTGGGAGGAAGCTCAAGGCTAGAAAGGAAGGTGAGGTTTGAGGGGTGCAGCGCGGTGCAGTGGGGTTGTTTAAAAGAATTATTCAAGCAGAGGTACACGTGCAAAAAAAAAAAAAGATTAGAAGAAAAACACAAGAGACTTTTATGCATAGTACGTCCAATTCTGAGACTCTGATACTTTAATTTGAATGCCTACCAAAAAGAGCTTGGAGGACCACTCATAATAAGAGAGAATTTCTTCATCTAAAATGATACTAAGTCACGTAGAGATAGTCACCATCAGAACTGGCTGGTGTGAGGGTGGCTCTTTGCCACTCCCTTATGATAAAATAAAAGGACACTTTGAGCAGCTTTCGCCTATGTGGTAGGTGTGTAGGGTAGCTCATTGGTGACTTTCATTTGAATTTTTTGATTACAAAAGAGGTTGATTACCGTTTTATATGTTTATTGGCATTTGGATTATTGCTTTGTAAAATATCTATTCAAGTCTTTGCCCTTTAAAAACACTGAATTGTCTGCATTTATCCTACTGATTTCTGAGCCTCCTTTATATAATCTGGATATGAGTCCTTTGTTGGTTTTATCTTTGCAAATATCTTCTGCTCTGTGGCTTCCATGTTCTCTCTCTTACTAGTATGTGGTTTTTTTTTTTTTGAGACAGAGTCTCACTTTGTTGCCCAGGCTAGAATGAGTGCTGTGGCATCAGCCTAGCTCACAGCAATCTCAATCTCCTGGGCTCAAGCGATCCTACTGCCTCAGCCTCCCGAGTAGCTGGGACTACAGGCATGCGCCACCATGCCTGGCTAATTTTTTGTTATATATTTTTAGTTGGTTAATTAATTTCTTTCTAATTTTGGTAGAGACGGGGTCTCGCTCAGGCTGGTTTCGAACTCCTGACCTCGAGCAATCCGCCCGCCTCGGCCTCCCAGAGTGTTAGGATTACAGGCGTGAGCCACCGCGCCCGGCCTCTTACTAGTATGTTTTGATAAACAGAAGTTTCTAATTTGAATGTAATCAATTTTATCAATCTTTTCCTTTATAGTTAATATTTTCTATCTTATTTTATAATCCTTTCCCACAAAGATAGTCTCTTATACTATTTTAGCTTTTACATTTAGGTGTATAATCTGCCTGGATTTGACTTTTGAGTATGGTGTGAGGTACATTTTCGATTTGATTTTTTTTACATGGATACCAAATTGTCCTAATTCCCGTGGATTTGCAGTAAATCAATTGTCCTTATATGCATGGCTTTGTTTCTTGGTTTATATTCTGTTCCATTGGTCTATTTGTCTCTCCTCATCTGTGTTAACAGTTTCATAGTAGTTTTATTTTCTGATCTTAATATCTGGCTTTAATATCTGGCAAGACAAATCCTCCCCCTTTGTTCTGCTTAAGAGAGTCTTCACTATTCTTGGCTTTTGCCTTTCTATATAAAATTTAGAATTACCTTTCACCTTATATGAAATATCTGTTAGGATTTTGTGAGGGGATTACCTTGAATCTATAGACCGTTTTAGGGGAAAATTGACACCTTTGCAATATTGAGTTTTCCAATTCATGAGCATTGATGTATTTTTATTTACTTGGGTCTTCTTTAACAGTTTAATAGTGTCACAGTTTTCTCCATGGAGCTCTTAAATACCTTTTGGTAGATGTAATTATAAATATACTTGCTATTTTTGATGCCATTGAAAATTGTGTCATTTAAAAAATATTTTCTGTATTTGTTTTATATAGAAATACAATTATTCTTTACACATTGATTTTTTAAAAAAATATAGTAACCTTGCCAAACTCCCTTAATAATTTTAATAATTTAATCTAAGGATTTTTTTTTTAGATTTTTAAATATAAACAATAGTATCATACACAAATAATAACAGTCTTATGTCTTCTTGTCCAATCCTTCCACTATTTTTCTGTCTTATTGGACTGGGTAGAACCTCTAGTAAAATGTTTAATAGAAATAGTGATAGTGGGCATCATTGTCTTATTTGTGATCTTAAAAAGAAAACTCTCATCATTTCATCATTAAATGTTATATTTGGTGAAGGTATATATTCTCTATCAGTTTAAGGAAACTTCCTCTGTTTCTTGTTTATTATTACTTTTTCCTCCATCATGAAGGAAGATGAATTTTGTTAAATGTTTCTTCTGTACTATGAAAAAAATTACTTAGTCAATTTTTCTTCTTTAATCTGTGAATGTGGTAAAATACATGGACTGATTTTCTAATGTTAAACCAACCTTGAATTCCTGGTATAAACCCAACTGGATCATAACATAGTATCCTTTTTATATGTTACTGGATTTGGTGTATTAATATTTTGTTTAGGACATTTATATCTACGAGTGAAAGATTGGGATATAATTTTCTTCCATTGTACTATATTTATCAGGTTTTCATGTGAAACTTATGCTAGCCTAATAAATTGGGAAGCATAGCAACTGTTTTAGTTATAATTGTCTTACCAGGACATTACAGTTTCTGCTAGACACTACCATGGCTACCATAGCATCTGGCTTCTAACTTTATCTTGTATTTCCCCATTTGTTCCAGATTCAGAGTCCTGGGTGGAGGTGACTGATCGGGTTCTCTTGTTTTTTGTGGTAAAAAAGGGTATACTGCTTTCCCACAAGACTGCTGGGGGCTGTGTGCTAGACAGTTTGTTCCCCCTGCCTCAAAAACCCCACAAATATCCTCTATATAATTCTGTATAGTTATTCTTATGTTAATTAAATATTAAGAACACTGAGTTAGACCAAAGGAAGGAATGAAAGGAGATGTATGAATACCCAGATGTTTGGATATTCATATTATTCTGCATTTAAGATAACCCGAAATTCCTGGTAGTGAAGTTGAGAGTTGGGTATTCTCAAGGGCTCTTACTTGCCTGTAAGAGTTACTGTATTTTAACTCAATATCACCCTCCCTAATCATCACCCTTATATACATATTAAAGCAGTGATGAGTTGTGAGGAATGAAGGAAGTAATAAATGTGAAGGCGCCATGTGTAGTATCCAGCACATAGTACATGCTTAGTAAATGCTTGTTTTGAATATAAAACTTGCTCGATGAATCCCACATACAGTGGTTCTTAAGTGTTACAGAGGAGAACATGGCTGCTTGCCTTTCCAGGGTGGCTGAGCAGTGGAGCCATAACAGAAAAATGCCTCCACCCTGTGCCCTTAGTCATTGGACTTGGGATGCCCAGGACAGGTGAATCTTCTCTGATGGTCAGATTCTAAAGTGGCTCCTAAGTTAAATTTGCATGTAATGAGATCCCACCAGATTCCCTTTTTACTACTGATTATTTTATGGACTTTAAATACGTGTGCCTTTAACTTTCTCTTTTCCACAAAAATGAGAGGACCTTATGTTTCCACTGCTCTTCCAATGTGGGCAGATTGATGATTTTGGGGTGCATGTGAGGATCTCTGCCCCATCATGGCTGGCTTGTGTACATCCAGCCACACCTCTGTGTAGGGTGTTCCAGGGCATACTCTAGGTTGGGATCAGGCTCTTTGCTTTCCCTCCTCCACTCCACACCATTGTTGTTGATTCCCAGAATTTTGGTGATTTTATAGGGGATCCTGGATTCTGTTTCTAGTATGTAACTGAGAGCTCAAGTTCTAAGTCTTTGAAGAGAACTGCATTATTGTTATTTTTTTCCCTAGATTTTCCTTCCACTTGCCCAGGATCCTCAGCCTCACTGAGCTTCTTATGAAGCCCTGGAGATAGATCTCTTTGCTTTTGTCTCCACTGCCAAGTGGAAGTCACGGTGCCCCCTAGGCACATGGAGGTGTCAGCGTGCCACTGTGGTGGCCCCATCCTGAAAGTTTGGGGGACCCCCACAGTGTGCCCTGTTCTAGACACGTGCCAGTGTACCTCGAGTCTCAGATTTTTGTCAGTTAACGTTGATAGTAGCCATCTTAAAACAAAATAATTAAAGAGTTTTTGTTCACTTGTGAAGACGTAGTGTTCTGCTCATTCTCTCTTGCTCATCCCTGTGGTTATAAAGCTAGCACGGTGCCTAGCACAGAGGAGTCATGCCATGCGTGATTCTCCAGTGAACACTATCTTTTAAAAATGTTTTATTTTTCTTATTTACAGAAGTATCAAATATACAGATATATAAATTATTTGAAATAAGGTACAAATATCTCCTTGTCCTTTGCTTTAGTCCCATTTTCTAAGGGTTACTATTGTTAACAGTTTGCTGTATATTATTCTAGACTTTAAAAATATAAATATAAACTTCATGCACATCTACATGTGAACACAGCGCCCACTCACACCCACATGATGCAGGCACTGACTTTTTTCCTCCCTGAAAATGGGATCATTCTATCAGTAATGTTTTTTAGTTCACTTTTTTGATCCCCCAGAATATTATGGGTATCTTTCCATTTCAGTTTATATACATCGATCTAGTTCTTTAATGGCTGTATAATAATTTAGTTGATCCCATTGCTTTTCCATAGCAAACGATGCTGCAGCCAGCTCCCTGTACAGCTGCCCTTGCCCAGCTGTGTGAGTGAGTATCTCTGTTGCACAGATCCCTAGAATAAGATAGGAGCTTTTAATTAAATCCCCAGCACAGCCCCAAGACTTAGAGGGCTGCTCTATAAATATTGGTTGATGACAATACTATGTTGTCATATTAATTAGAACAGGAAAAGACCCATTAGGGCAACAAATGCACATTCATGGGGCAAACTGGTTCTAAGGAAGGAAGATATAACACTTAATATTCTCATCTGTGAAAAGAAAAACTACGTTAAATGTAATAAATAGCAAGTTGCCTGCACACTATCATGTAAAATATTCCCGAAGGAGTGTTAGCTTGACAGAATGCATAAAGATACTGCATTAAAGATAAAACAGAGGGAATATTTACCCAGCATAGTTACCTAGAAAATATACAATTTGATCTGGATAGAGGCTTTTACTGTATAAATTATTGTGGCCTCTACTTCAATCACAAACAGCCTTCAAGTTGGGCAATTGCCTTATAAAAAAAAGGAGATGAGAACAGTTTTCAATTGTCTGGAATGAGCTTCAAAAACAGGCAACTCAGTTCTGATGGAACAATTTAAACTGTCCGTCTCCTTATCTGATGTGGACATCATTTTTCAGAGGGGGCAACCAGCTCAAATTAAATAGTTTTGCTGCAGACAGTCTGTCTGTCTGTTTTCTCCTTTCCTTCAGCATGCAGGGTGCTGCAGGCCTCTGCTAATTTAGGAAGATTGGTCTGGGCAGTGGTAAAGTGAGATGAATAGAAACAGCTTTAACAGAGAAAAAAAAATGGGTGATATTAAAAAAAAGAATAATAACGGATAGTCAGAGATTGATTTGACACTGGAGACTATATCCCTACCTGGTTGATTGTCTCATAAACCCTTTGGAACCCCTGGGCTGTATTTGCAAATGACCATCACTGTGGACCAAGAGTTCAACAGGAAAAATAATGAGCAAATCTGCGAGTTGGCTCGAGCCAAATAGGGCTATCGTGCAGTTGTGAGAAGAGGTGAGAGCATCGCCGAGATCATTTTGATCAAATTACGGCGGATCAGGCAGGGGTGGTTATCCCATTGTCACAGGGCCTCCCAGGCCTCCCACACTTGCCTGGTCCCCCCTTGGCCATTTTGACTCCGGTCACGTGAGCTGGAGGAGAGGACAGCAGGGGCCTCTTCCTCCCACGCCAGGCCGGCCCAGTAGTTGAGCCCACAGAATGCTGGGGGTGCAGAGAGCTGGGCAGATAGTTAGAGAACTGGAGGAAATTCAGGAAAGGTTTCTTTTCTTTTTTTCATTTCCTGCCTTCCTTGATTGGCTGCAGAATGTTACAACTCAAGAGTTTGACCTAAAACTCTCTTTCTTCCTAGTATACAAATGTGTACATGTATGATTTTTAAAATCTTTGCATTTTGAAACAATTTCAACTTTATGGAAAAGAACTCCTATTACCTAGATTCACCTGTTGGTACCATTTTGCTACATTTGCTTTATTTCTACAATTCTTCTTTTACTCATAGATACCTCAGTGTGTATCCCCTGAAAACAAGGACATTCTTTTACATACTGTAGTAAGGTTATCAACATCAGGAAGTATAACATTCATGCATGCATGCTATTATCTAACCCACAGTCCATATGCAAATTACTATATTTCTCACTGTCCTTTGTAGCAAGTGACCAGCCTTTCTCTCCTCCCTTCCCTTGAATCCAGGACTGAATCAAAGATCATACATTGCACATATTGTCCTATTTTTTTTTTTTTTTTTGAGACAGAGTCTCACTTTGTTGCTCAGGCTAGAGTGAGTGCCGTGGCATCAGGCTAGCTCACAGCAACCTCAAACTCCTGGGCTCAAGCAATCCTACTGCCTCAGCCTCCCGAGTAGCAGGGACTACAGGCATGCGCCACCATGCCCGGCTAATTTTTTTCTATATGTATTAGTTGGCCAATTAATTTCTTTCTATTTATAGTAGAGACGGGGTCTCGCTCAGGCTGGTTTCGAACTCCTGACCTCCAGCAATCCGCCCGCCTTGGCCTCCCAGGGTGCTAGGATTACAGGCGTGAGCCACCGCACCCGGCCAGTCCTATTTTTTAAATCTCTAATCTGGAATGGTTCTTTAGCCTTTCTTTGCTGTTTATGACCTTGATATTTTTCAAGAATAAAGGCCAGTTTTGTTTTGCAGAATCTATGGATATATGGGTAGGAGAACTGTAAAAATAAACAAACAAATAAATAAATAAAATCCCTTTACTTTCAACTTATATGTATATTTGAAATGAGTTTCCTAAAGACAGCATATATTTGGGTCATTTTTATTCTATCCACTCTGCCAATCTCTGTCTTAAATTAGTATATTTAGATCATTTACATTTAATGTTGATTATTGCTATGTTAAGCTTTAGTCTGTCATGTTGTATTTTGTTTTATGTTTGTTCTCTCTTTTCATTTGTCTGTTTTCTTTTCCCTGCCTTCCTATGGGTTGTTTGAACATTTTTTTAGAACTCCATTTTGATTTATCTATAGCACTTTTGAATTATCCTCTTTGTATAGCTTTTTTTTTTAGTGATTAGATATTACATCGTATGTATATAACTTATCAAAATCTACTAGTGTCAAAATCTACCCATTCCTGTGAAGTGTAGAGACCTTATTTCCCTTTATATTCCTTTACCATTCCTGGTTTATAATTGTCTTAATTATTTCCTCTACTTAGAGAACTATATTAGACAATTTTATGGTTTTTGTTTCAACTGCTAAACTGATTTAGAAAACTTAAGAGAAGGAAAGACAATTTTATTTACCTGTATTTTTATACTTTGTGTTCTTGTTGTTCCTTTCTTATATTCCAAGATTTCTTCTTTTATCATTTTTTTTCTGTTTAGAGAATTTCATTTAGCCATTCTCTTAGGGTAGGTCTGTTGGTGACAATTCATCTTAATTTTCCTTCATCTGGGAATGTCTTGACTTCCCCTTCATTCATGAAAGATATTTTTCACTAGATATAGAATTCTGCATTGACAGTTCTTTGCTTTCAGTACTGGAAAATGTTGTGCCATTTTCCTCTGGCTGCCATGATTTCTGATGAGAAATCTGTAGTAATTTGAATTTTTTTTCCTAGTAACAATTAATGTATTGCTTTTTTTAATGGCAATTTTCAATAGTTTTCTTTTTAATTTTTAGAAGTTTGACTATAACATATGTTGAAGTGGATTTCTTTATGTTTATCCTGTTTGGGGTTTGCTCAGCTTCTTGAATCTGTAGGTTTATGTCTCTTGCCAAATTTAGAAATTTTTTAACCATTATTTCTTCAAGTACTTTTTTAGCTCTATCCATTTTCTCCTCTCCTCTTAGGATTCATTACATAAATGTTTGATCTTTAGTTCTGCAGCAGTCACCCCTCACGATTTGTGGGAGATTGGTTCCAGGACCCCCAAATATACCCAAATCCACAGATGCTCAAGTCCTTTATATAAAATGGAATAGTATTTGCGCATAACCTATGCACATTTTCCCATATACTTTAAATCATCTGTAGATTACTCATAACACCTAATATAATATAAATGCTATGTAAATATCTGTTAAATTGCAGTTTAAAAATTTGTATAATTTTTATTGTTGTATTATTATTTTTTGTTGTTATTTTTTTGAATATTTTTGATCCATGGTTGACTGAATTCAGGGAGAAGGAACCTGTAGATACAGAGGGCCAACTGTAGTTCCATAAGTTCGTGAGGTTCTCGTCATTATTTTTAGTCTATTTTCTGTCTAATCAGTTTGGGAATTTCTATTGTTTTGTCTTCAAGTTCACTGATTCTTTTCTCTGTTTTCTCCATTCTGTTGTTCAGTCCACCCACTGAGTTTTTAAATTTTTCATTATTGTATCTTTTTGCTCTGATATTTCCATTTGGTTCTTCCTTATAGCTTCCATTTATTTGCTGAGACTTTCTATTTCTCTCTTTTTTTTTTTTTTTTTTTTTTTGACAGAGTCTCACTCTGTTGCCCAGGCTAGAGTGCTGTGGCATCAGCCTAGCCCACAGCAACCTCAAACTCCTGGGCTCAAGCTATCCTTCTGCCTCAGCCTCCTGAGTAGCTGGGACTACAGGCATGCACCACTATGCCTGGCTAATTTTTTCTATATATTTTTAGTTGTCCAGATAATTTCTTTCTGTTTTTAGTAGAGACGGGGTCTTACTCTTGCTTGGGCTGGTCTCGAACTCCTGAGCTCAAGCAATCCTTCTGCCTTGGCCTCCCAGAGTGCTAGGATTACAGATGTGAGCCACCACGCCTGGCCTATTTTTCTCTTTTTTTAAAATTTGTTCTAAGCATGTTCTTAATTGCTGATTGAAACATTTTTATGATGATTACTTTAAAAATCCTTGTCAGGTGACTGTAACATCTGCAACATTTGGGTGTTGACATCCTATGTTTTCCATTTACTTTGAGATCTTCCTTGTTCTTGGTATGAGAAATGGTTTTGATTAAAACTTAGGTATTTGGGGTATTGTTATGAGACTCTAGGTCTTGCTTAAAACTTGTGTTTTAGCTTCCTCTGAGCCTCCCCAGTGGATGAAAGAGGGCTGACTCATTATTGCCAGGTAGAGGTGGACGTCCAGGTTCTACACTCAGCCTCTACTGACACGCAAGGCAGGGGAGGGGCTCCTCACTGCTGCTGGGCAGGATGGGGTCCTGACTCCCATTAGACCTCTGCTGGTACCACCCTGGTTGGGAGGAGCATTAGTACCTTGCTCTGTTCCCCACATTGTCTCCAGTGATGTTGTGTGTGTGTGTGTGTGTGTGTGCGTGTGTGCATGTCTGTTCCCTCCTCTGATACCTCCCCCGTAAGGAGCGGAAGGGGCACCATTTTACACCTGGGTGGGAGTGGAAGTCTAGGTTCCCCATGAAGTCTCCATTGACACCACAGTGGTGGTGGGGCGCCTTGCTGCTTCTGGGTGGAACCGAAGTTTCAGCTCCTACTCAGCCTTCTTTGAAGCCTCCTGGGAGGGAGGGTGGGGGCTGGGGAGACTCGTTACGACCTGGTGAGGGTGGGTGTCTAGGCTCCCCTCTTGGCCTTGGAGAGTTTTGAGGTGTGGCAAGATCTGATAACAATTTTAATCAGACTGCCTTGTGGAAAACAGACTGGGTGTGGGGTGGGACAGAGAGCAATGAGGAGGCAGCTGTAAGATCCGGGGGAGATGATGGTGGCTGGGATGAGGACAGCAGGGGTGGAGGTAGTGGGCCTCCCTGCAGCCCCTCCATCGAAGCAGCCATCTGTAAATAAAGAATAGATCAGGCCGGGTGCGGTGGCTCACGCCTGTAATCCTAGTACTCTGGAAGGCCGAGGCGGGTGGATTGCTCGAGTTCAGGAGTTCGAAACCAGCCTGAGCAAGAGCGAGACCCCATCTCTACTAAAAATAGAAAGAAATTAATTGGCCAACTAATATATATAGAAAAAATTAACCGGTCATGGTGGTGCATACCTATAGTCCCAGCTACTCGGGGGGCTGAGGCAGCAGGATTGCTTGAGCCCAGGAGTTTGAGGTTGCTATGAGCTAGGCTGACGCCACGGCACTCACTCTAGCCTGGGCAACAAAGCAAGACTCTGTCTCAAAAAAAAAAAAAAAAAAAAGCATAGATCAGGCCGGCGTGGTGGCTCACACCTGTAATCCCAGCACTTTGGGAGGCTGAGGTGGGAGGACCCCTTGAGCCCAAGAGTTCAAAACCAGCCTGGGTAACATGGCAAGACCCTGTCCCTACAAAAAGAAATAAAAAAAATAGCTGGGCATGGTGGAACATGCCTGTAATCCTAGCTACTAGGGAGGCTAAGGTGGGAGGCCCACTTGAGCTCAGGGGTTTGAGGCTGCAGTGAGCTGTGGTTGTGCTCCCCACCCTGGGTGACAGAGTGAAATCCCATCTCTAAATAATAAAAAGAATAGCTCAAGAAGTGGGCTTTAGAGTCAGGCAGAACTGCAGATAGTTCCTGCTGCTGTCATTTCCTAGGTGTATGGGTTCAAAGGCAAATGACTTTCCCTCTGGGCCTCAATTTCCTCATCTGTAAACTGGGCTGATCACATCCCTCCCTAATAAGGCTGCCATGGGGCTGAAATGCCCTGATGGATATAGAGCTATGGTGTTTGCTATGTAAAACAAGTGTTTGCTATGTAAAATTGGCCATCATCACCATCAAAAATAATTATACATGAAAGTGTGTGGTGAATTGTGGGGTCTATATACATGGTAGTTACAGGACGGAGGTGTCCTGTTCAGAGACTCAGGGTTGTCTTAATGCTGACCCTCTGTTGAAGGTAAATGACATGACATGAGTGCTCACGTCATTTAATAACCAATCAAATGCATGTTTCCAGCCTTAGAAACAGCCACGGGACAGCTCTCTCTTCCAGGACTACCGAGGTACAGGACAGGCAAGGTTAGTGAGGTTAGTTAACCTCTTTGGCCATGGAGATCAGCACTAATCTGTAGCCTTGTCCTTAGCCCAGATAGGAAAATCCCCACTTTGAAATACACCCATGAAATGACATTAAGTTACTCAACATTGATTCCTCTCTTATCTTGGTTTGGCCTTCACACTTTGTTGGCAGACCGTTCCCATTATTTCCTAAATGGCCTGCCCCCTTCCAGTGTGTCTTTATTGTAGTCTATCCTGTACCCTGCTGCCAGGCTGATCTTTCTGAAACGGTGCTTTTATTGTGCCACTCTCCTGCCCTAAAACTTTCAATGATTTCCGTTTATCTACCAGTGAAATCTAAAACCTCGCCCTGGCATTCTAGGCTTCCTGTAGTCTGGCCCAGCCAACCATTCCAAAGTTATGGCCCACTGTGCTCTTACTCCAAATTGGGTTTTCAGCCACTGTGATTTTCTCTCTGGTCCTTGTTCTGGCTCTGCCCCTTTTCTCTCCCTGGCCCCTTACCTGGAATGTCCTTCCTTCCTCTGCTGCATCCATGCCAGCGCTTCCCATGGACCCTGCAGGTGCTTCCTTCCCCTGTGAGTCCTGGCCACGGGATCTCACCTTTTACAACCCCCTCAAGAGGACCCCTGCCTTTTAGCATAATTATAGTCATGTGTCAACGACTGACTGCATGTATGGTGGTCCAGTAAGATTATAATGGAGCTGGAAAACTTCTATAGGCTGGTGACATTGTAGCCATCCTGTCAACAGAGCACAATGCATTGCTCATGTGTTTGTGGTGATGCTAGTATAAACCTACCGTATTGCCAGTCACATAAGAGTCTAGCATGCTCAGTCATGTACAGTGTATAATACTTGGTACTGATAACAAATGTATTACTGGTTTATTTACTGTACTAATTTATTTATTTTTTTGAGATAGGGTCTCACTATATTGCCCAGGCTGGCCTTGAACTCCTGGGCTCAAGCAGTCCTCCTGCCTTGGCCTCCCAAGTAGCTGGGATTACAGGCATGCGCCACTTCTCCCAGCTTATGCTATACTTTTTATTGTTATTTTAGAGTGTACTCCCTTCTACTTATAAAACAAAAGTTAACTGTAAAACTGCCTCAGGCAGATCCTTCGTGAGAGATTCCAGTAGAGGAATTGTTTTTGTGTCTTGGTTTTTAACAAAAAAGTTTAAAAAGTAAAATAAAAAAATTTTTTTAATAGGAAAAACTTATAGAATAATGATTAAAGAAGAAAATATTTTTTGTTTAGCTGTACAATGTGTTTGTGTTTTAAGCTAAGCATTATTACAAGAGTCAAAAAGTTAAATCAAAAAATTTTTAAAGTAAAAAAAATTACAGTAAACTAAGTTTCATTTATTGTTGAAGAAAGAATTTTTTTTTGTAAATTTAGTGTAGCCTAAGTGTACAGTGTTTATAAAGTCTACAGTTGTGCACAGTAATGTCCTAGGCCTTCACATTCACTCACCACTCACTGACTCACCCAGAGAAACTTTCAGTTCTGCAAGCTCCATTCATAGTAAGTGCCCTATACAGGCATACCTTTCTAAAAAATCTTTTATACTGTATTTTTACTGTATCTGTTCTTTGTTTAAGAAATATTTAGATACACAAATACTTACCATAGTGTTTCAGTTGCCTATAGCATTGAATATAGTAACATGCTGTACAGATTTGTAGCCTAGGAGCAAAAGGCTATAGCATATAGCTTAGGTATGCAGTAAGTTTGTGTAAGCGCACTCTATGATGCTCACAAGACAAGATTGCCTAGCTACATGTTTCTCAGATTGTAGTCCTGTCATTAAGTGACATAGAACTGTCTATTCAATTTGGGAGTTAGATGGCATTTAGGAGGGATAACTGAGTCTAACCTTCCACTGAAAGGTTAGACTCCACAAACCCCTTCTGTGCAGAAGGTGTGGGTAGCCCTGTGGTTAAATATGTGAGTTCCAGGGTTGGATTAGCAGGATTAAATCTTGGCTCTGTCAGTTATCAACCATTAGCTTTGGTTTTCCTCTTCTGAAATTGGCGATGATATCGGTGCATCCTTAGAAGATGAAGTGAGTCTATGTTTGTCAAGCAGGTAGCAAAGAGCTTGGAAAAAAGTGAACACTTGAGTGCAGGGCACTGTGTTCATCCCATTGTCATCCACCCTCAGCCTCCACTTGAGAAATGCCCCCTCAGTATGCAGAAGCTCATTCCTTAATTTGGTAGCCTGAAGTCTTAGAAAGTTCTTCCTTTATGGAGCTACAATTTGTCTGTTTCTACCTTAAAATAATTGGTTCTTGCTCTATCCTCTGAAATGACATAGGAATCAGGACAATCTGTTTTCTGTAAGATTGTTTTTCAAATATTGAAGACAGTGCTATGGTATGAATGTTTGTGTCCCTCCAAAATTCATACGTTGAAACCCAATTCCCAACATGGTGATATTAAGAGGTAGGGCCCTTGGGAGGTGACCGGGTCATGAACAGGATTAATGCCCTTGTAAAAGAGGCCCAAGGGAGCTTGTTTGCCCCTTTCTATCATGTTAAGATACAGTAAGAAGGCACCATCCCTACAGAATGGGCCCTCACCCAAATCTAACACTGCATTTGCTTGTGCCTTGATCTTAGACTTCTCATGATCTACAACTTTGAGAAATAAATATTAGTTATTTATAAGCCACTCAGTTTATGGTGTTTTTGTTATAGCAGCCCAAATGGACTAAGACAGGCAGCTATTATGTTCCCATAAAAATCTCTTCTCTAGGTACAATTCCCCATTTTCCTCCACCATTTCTCAAATGAATGATTTTGAGATTCTTGCTCTTTGGTGTGAGCAAAACATTGGTCAGAACAGAATGTCCTCCCCCCGACTTGCTCCTTTGGCATTTAAAGCTTACAGATCTATCTTTAGCCACCAACAGAACACACCAGCCCGCCAAATGCTCCTCCAGGGCTGGCGTCTTCCCCACACCCCAAAGAGGAAGTATCAATCTTCAAATACAATGTGAAGGACACACAGCCCATCTAATCCTCTGGGAATTCTAAATTCTGCTTTTCGTATCATATTATATCATCAGAAAGTAACATGCCCAAATCACATTAGCATGTACTTTTATAGAATGTCCTTTCTGAATTATGTTCAAAATCCATTTCTCATTTTTTTTTTTATGAAAGCAGTGTTATCAAATCTTATTTGCAGTTTTTTGTAAAACCATTTGTGTCAATTCTCTTCTCTGCCCCTGCAGTTCCTCCGGGAATCTGTCCATGACCACAGAGCCCTCACAGCAAGAGGAGGGACTATGCTCCCTTGCTTCGTGAGCCAATTAGGCCCCTCACCTGGCAATTAGAGCACACCTTGACAGGGAGCTGTTGGGGGCTGCCCATCCCTCTGTGTGTGTCTAATGATCAAAGTAAAACACTCTAGTTTGTATTAGTTTCAGAACACTTTAGAGGGTAGCTTCAGGCAAAGGGAAAGGAAATGTTTTCGTAGATCTACTGGACTTTGGGGATTTGGAATTTCTTTGGAATTCACAGAGAATTTAGCATTTTATGGTACCCTGTCCCCTCTGGGTCTTCGTGTTTCTGCTGGTTCCCATGTGCTTTGTTCTATGTAGCTAATTAAGCACATCACAGGTTAATTGCATAGATAATGATGACAACATTACGACAGTGATGTTCCAGCTATGGTGCCCCCAGTCTGTGTACAGTGCTACCTGTAGATAAGATGACCTGCTTGTTTTTGCAGAGTCCAAACAACCCTAATTTTGAGAATACCGAAAGGAAGTGAGAAGACACTTCCCCATGCACAGCGGGGAAAGAAGCGGATGATGCTGGGAATGCACTGCTGAATCCGGTGGTGCTGAAAGATTTCCAGAAGGAGTCTGACATTTCTTCCTAAGGAATAGATTGGCTGTGGTCCCTTATGAATTTTAAATGCCTTAACTGAAATAAATATTTGTTAACATAATAGAAATGAAATTCACAACTGTTTGGATAGAGAAAAGCTCCTTGGTGCAGTGAAAAAGGAGGCCTTGGTAGGTGTCCCCAACCCCCTCTGAGCCCCAGCCTGCTCACTCTCCCCGCCCCCCCCCTTGAAAACCCATTTGTCACCATTACTGAGGTGTCATGTTCGGTGATGAAGTGCATTCTCGCCCTTTGCCTTGGCAGCTGCAAGCAGGGACAGGTCTGGCCACAGAGGTGAGAGGGAGGCCGGCCTCTCCCTGCCCAAGGCCCATGAATCATGTCGGGCTGCCTGGTAACCTGAGCCCATCTCGCCCCTCGCCACAGACCTCCATGACACTCCTTCCAACTTAATTTCAGCCTAAGGGATGCTTTTAAGAAGATTTTAGAGCACGAAAACATCTCCTCAAAAGAATTGTAGTTACATTAAAAACTAATTATTAGAGCTTAGGGGTATAGATCTACTGCCATATTTTACGTAGAGAGCAATTCATCTCCCAGACCCTGAAATATCATTACATAGTAGGTTAAGGACACCAACCCAGGGGATACTGGGAGAAAGGTAGTAAAATCGCCAAATGCCTGGAAATGGCGAGCAGTATGATTATGACAAAATAGCTCTGCCCTCCTGCTACAGCAGTTTCTAGTATAACACAGTTTTAGAGTAGCACATCCTAAATGAGCCCATGCATAAAGGCCGGGTAAGTGTGGTTTGTCTGGGGCCTTCAGGTTAAATGTGATATTTATCTTTAAAAGACTTGGGTTTTTTGGCATAAAGAACCAGATTTTATAGTGAGGAAAAAAAAAAAACAAAATGATGAGACATTTACCATCATTCATAGATGGATTAGAGCACTTGTCATGTGCAGGACTGTGGTAGGCATTCTTATGTGTTATCTTAACTGAGTCTCACAACAAACTGATACAGGTGAACATTATTATTTATTGCTACTTTGCAGTTGAGGAGACTGTGTGGATCAGAATGTGTTTGGTTGTAGATAACAGGACACTCAAATCAGATTGGCCTAAACAATAACTTATTGTTTCCAGTAACTGAAAGATCCAGAGTTGATGGTAGGTGTGAGTCAGAAATTCCGCAGTGATATCATGGACCCAGTTTCTGTTCATGGCTCTGCCTTCTAAAAGTGTCTTCTTCCTAAGGCGATTTCTGTCATGGTTCCAAGACGCCTGCCAGCAGCTCCCAGGCTCCCAGGACACCATGCTTCCTTGTTTGTATCCCGTGGGATGTCTTTGTCCCAGCATCCCCTTTGAGTCCTGGGTTTCTCTCTGACTGGATGAGCTTGGGCCACGTGGCCATGGCTGAACCAATAACATGGCCTAGGGGATGGAATGAGTTGACTGGCTTCACTTAGATCACTTGTGCTACCACTGGAGCTCGTGTTAAAGTTGGAGTTCTTGGATCTATGAGGAGCCAAATGGAAGCTTGGGGAAGCTGGACACAACCTCAGACGGTTACCAGGGACAGGGACATTAACTGGTCCACGGTTCATGTAGGTAATTAGCGACAGAGCCTGAAATTGACCCCAGGTAGCCTTACTCAAGAGTGATGCTAACTTTTGGCCAACAATAATTCCAGAAAACCACAGGATGTGTTATCTTATGGCATAAAGTGGTAGAAAGAGCACTGGATTAAGTAAGAACTGTGACTTGGTCATCCCATTAACCTTGGATGGTAATCTTACCTCCCAGGGCCTCTGTTTTCCTCCCTGGCAAATCAAGGGTGTTGCCTCTCTTTATATACCTGGCTGAATTGTTCCGGGGATCATGCAAGACAGTGCTGTTTGAAAGAGCCTGAAAAGAACTAAACACTGTCGTGCACATAACTTACTACCACTATACATAGGATTGTGATCTATTTTGTTTCAAATATGAGAAACTGACATTTAAAGGATCTCTTTAATTCAACAAAGTTTTCATTGACATACCCTGTCAATACCCCGCAAACAGAAGAAAATTAGGGGATCTTCAGGTGTGTTTCATGAAACCCACACCAGGGTCACAGGAAGTGTATTCGTAAAAAGCTCGTAGTTGCCTCTTGTTGAGGTGTGATGATTATGTATGTAAATGTTATTCTACTTTTAATTAAACTACAGCCTTATTGAAATAGAAGGTGGAAAGATCCTGACCAGCTTCATTTCAAGATACAATATAACTGTTAGGTAGAAAAAAGCATGTAGAAATAGTAGGAATCAGGGGGAACTTAGAGATGAGACCTCTGGCATCTTCAGCCCTATTACCTGCCTTGTCTGGAGTGTCGTCAGGAATGGAGACAGGGCAACGAGGCTCGCAGTTTCAACAAAATGAAGGAGTAGCCTAAATAGTTGGCACCGATTCTCAAATAGATGGTTTCAAGTATAACTTGTGAGCTTTTAGGAATCACGTGATCACCAGGCACAGACATGTGCACAGGCTATTGCATTTGCTCTTGTTTTTTTTTTTTTGTTTTTGAGACAGAGTCTGGCTCTGTTGCCTGGGCTAGAGTGCCGTGGCATCAGCCTAGCTCGCAGCAACCTCAATCTCCTGGGCTCAAGTGATCCTCCTGCCTCAGCCTCCCGAGTAGCTGGGACTACAGGCATGTGCCACCATGCCCCGATAATTTTTTGTGTATATATTTTTAGTTGGTCAATTAATTTCTTTCTATTTTTAGTAGAGACGGGGTCTTGCTCAGGCTGGTTTCGAACTCCTGACCTCGAGCAATCTGCCCGCCTCGGCCTCCCAGAGTGCTAGGTTACAGGCTTGAGCCACCGCGCCCAGCCTGTTGTTGTTTTTGACATGGTGATCACAAAGGCCAATTAGGCAGGAAGATCAATGGTATCCTTCCTGCCTTGTTTGCTTCCTTTATTTATTTCACAATTATTTATTTATTGTCTTGTTCCAATTCTTAGAGGAAAAGCTTTCAGCTTTTCATAACTATTCAGTATGATGTTAACCATGGGTTTGTCATATATGGCCATTATTGTGTTGAGGTATTTTTCTTCTATACCTAATTTATTGAGAGTTTTTA
Organism: Mirza zaza; assembly: GCA_008750895.1. Lineage (NCBI taxonomy): Eukaryota > Metazoa > Chordata > Mammalia > Primates > Cheirogaleidae > Mirza > Mirza zaza. Next base: position 25,180 of record VSMD01080688.1, read on the forward strand.
TCATGAAGGGATGTTGAATTTTATTGAATGCTTTCTCTGCATCTATTTGAGATGATCATATGGTTTTTGTCCTTCATTCTGTTGATGTGCTGTATCATGTTTATTGATTTGCATATGTTGAACCATCCTTGCATTGCTAATTCAACAATAATGTTGAATTTAAACATGCTGTTGGTTGGTGAGTTTGCATTCAGAAACTACAGTGGGCTTTCTTCCCATAGAGCTGGAAGGTGATTATCTAGGGAGAGGAGTGGAGGGAGAGAAAAAGTCTATGGGTAGCAGTGGGGGAGGGGCAGGGAAAGGACCCTCATTCTTGAGACGCAGGACCAAAGGAGCAGCCCAGGATCTTGGTACAAAAGTCATCATGGTTCCACATTGTACATTAGTTGTACATTTCCAGTCTCTAGTTCCATTCTTCTCAACAGTGGCATGCTGGGTCTCCTCATTTGTATTTTGTTTTCATTTTAGTGTGATCATAAAACTGCCAACTAAATATCATTGTCCCGAGAAATGGATGTAAGTGTCAGAAACAACACTTAGCACTGCTGAAGGGGAGTGAGTGCTGAACACAGTACATTTTCAGTCCGCAAATACATGTTGGAAGGAAGTAGCAGGTGAATGATCTCACAGCTACTAAGCATGCAGGAGAAAATAAATCAGCAGGGACCCCAGTGGAGAATCTTCTCCAAGCCACACCCGGCTAAGGGATTTCAAGTGTTCCTGGGGCAGAATAAACTGGAAAGTAATCTCAGAACCTCACTGTAGGACATTTGTCTGGGGAATATTATTACTCATAAATACACTGTGTAGCACACTGCCTGAAATCCTCACCCCACAGGGAGGATTTAGGAGTTCTTAACCAAGCGTGTTTACTTTCTTCATAAATCCTGGAGACGAGGAGTCTCTCCGGTCAGCCATAATGGGAAGGCTTCACGATGACTCTCAGCTCACCACCGTGGTCATATTTTTGGTGGTTGGAACAGACAGAGACCAGAAAGCAGGATGCTACTTTGGCTGGTTGGATTCTGTCTGGGAAAGCTGTATGTTCCACTTTAAGACTTCATTTTATCATTGGGTGTTACTCATAGCAGTCCCATTGGGTAAATACTGTCTCCTTTTTACAGATGAGGACACAGAGAAAACTTATTGAAGAACGTCCCTTGGAGCATCCTTTCTTCCTTTGTCAATGCTGTCCTGAAGCCAGGTTGTCACGATGTATGTTCGGAGTGGTTTTCCAGATGGATGCTCATCTGGGTCTCCCTCACATCTCTCCTCTGGTAACTAGGAGCCTTTGGATTATAGTCCTGGGTGGTGGTGAGTCCAGCCACAGTGTGGCCTTTGCGTGTGGCAGCCAGCCATAGCCCTGGGGTCTCAGGGCCTGGATCCAAAGGTTGATGAGTGTTTAGTCTCTTGCCTAGCAGACTGGGAAACACATGCAGAGATGAGTGTACATTGCCAGGGATTTGAGTGATTTTGATGGGTATTGACAGAAACAAGCCTTGCTAAGCATCATCAGCCCCCTGAGTAGCTGGGACTACAGGTGCGCCATGACTCACGGCTAATTTTCCTATTTTTAGTAGAGACGAGATCTTGCTCTTTTCTTTTCTTTTTTTTTTTTTTTTTTGGTGACAGAGTCTCACTCTGTTGCCCAGGATAGAGTGCCGTGGCATCAGCCTAGCTCACAGAAACCTCTAACTCCTGGGTTCAAGCAATCCTTCTGCCTCAGCCTCCCAAGTAGCTGGAACTACAGGCATGTGCTACCATGCCTGGCCAATTTTTCCTATATATTTTTGGTTGGCCAATTAATTTCTTTCTATTTTTAGTAGAGACAGGGGTCTTGCTCTTGCTCAGGCTGGTTTTGAACTCCTGACCTTGATCAATGGGCCCGCCTCGGCCTCCCAGAGTGCTAGGATTACAGGTGTGAGCCACCACGCCCCGCCCGAGGCCTTGCTCTTGCTCAGGCTGATCTCGAACTCCTGAGCTCAAGGGATCTTCCCACCTTCGCCTCCCAGAATGCTAGGGTTCCAGCCTCGAGCCACCATGCCCAGCCAACTTTTCTTTCTTAAATCACAAGTTTCCCTACAATTTTTTTATTTCCCTACAGTAGTATTATTAAATATTTTCCTAAGGTATTTATGGTCATCTATTGCTGCATAACTATGCATATTGGCTTAAAACAACAATCAGCACTTACTATGTCTCAGTTTCTGTGGGTTGGGAATTTGGTAGCTGCTTGGCTGGGTGGTTCTGGCCCAGGAGTCTCTCATGGGGTACAGTCAAGATGTCAGCTTGGGCCGCAGTCTTTGTAAGGCTCTCCAGGGGCTCCACTTCCAGAGTGGCTCAAATGAGACTGTCCAGGTAGTGCTGACTGCTGGCAAGAGGCCTCGGTTCCTTACCACGTACGCTTTTACACGGGGCTGCTTGAGTGTCCTCACGATGTGGCAACTGGATTCTCCCAAAGTGAGTGATCCAATTAAGGGCAAAGCAGAAGCCCAGCCTTGAAAGTCTCACGCTGTTGTTTCTGTAATATCCTATCAGTTACATGGGCCAGCCCTGTTCAGTGTGTCAGGACAGTGCACAAAGACATGAGCACCAGGAAGCAAGAGTCAGTGGGGGCTGTCTTGGAGGCTGGCTGCCACGCCCAAGAAAGCAAATAGCCAGAAATTGGCCATCCCCAACCCAGGGGTTGAACCCTCACCAACATTAACCTTGCTTGCACCTTGATCTTGGACTTATGGTCTCCAGAATTATGAGAAAATAAACTTAGCCAGTCCACAAAAGTCCAAACAAGATTGAAGGGAGTCTCTTGACTTAAGAAAGAAAAGTGTCTTAGAGAACAGGTAAAATTGCTTTCATAGCACTTGCCACATGCAAAGTGATATGCAAATGTAGCCCATGTGACAGTGGCTATGAACAACTACAGGGCAATAACATCCTGAGCAACTGGAGCCAGAAAGAGGATTTAGCTGCATTATGGAGGAAATGTGGCTGAGCTATTTATCCACATAGCAGGAGATCCACTTCCAGCCCACACAAGAAGCACTGGGTAGAGCATATAGTGCACAGTATAGCAAGGAGCAGCAGATAAATAATGCAGCCACTTAAATATACCCATCTTGGTTGTATATATTATATCACATATAATATTTTATAATGTACTCATTTATTTAAAATTTGAAGTATGCTATAAATACTTATACTGTATGTTGCATCCTGATTTAGTGATTGAAGAAACTGCAAGTGCATACAACAGATGCTGGGACTATTCTGCCCTCAGAAAAGGGGGCCTTGGCCCTGGGGATCTTGGTAGAGAGCGTGGATGGATGAGCTCGAGGGGAACACTCAGGGCAGTTCCAGCCCCTGGGGACAGAATGACCAAAAGGCAGCTCACCTCCCTTAGAACAGGGCTCGCTTTGTAGAGTTCTACCTGCCCAAGGCATTTCACCAGCTCCCCTGTGAGGGCTCGGACATGGGTGACAGGAGCCTGCCCCTGGCCTTGGTACATTCCTGCTCACACCTCTCATTCAGGACGTTGTCATGCTCAACAAGTCTTCTTGCTGCCTTCAGAAAGCCCCAAGTTAGAAAGTCTTCTCAGGCCTTATAGATAGACACACGAACCAAAGGCCCCCTTTGACTACTGCAGACATTGGGGCTCAGGGTTAGCCGGCTAGTTTGAAGTTTACCCAGTCCCAGAGGTTTATTTTCTCCAGGTCTTACCCATGAATTTGTTACTATGTGTACTTGAACACAATAAAATCATAGTCCTTTAAAAATTTTCCGTGACTCAAGTTTTAGTAAGAAAGATTGCTCTTGCCGAACAACAGTTGGTGTGCCCTGAAGGGACATTTGTCTGGCTCCTGGGAAGGCTCTGGGGAGTTCCGGAACATCAGACAACAGTCAGATCTTGGGGTGGGACAGGCTTACTGCCAAGAAAGTGCGGGATCAGGACAAAGAACAAACAAACGAGCAAAGGCGATCCCCTTGCGAAGGAAGGCAGGGACTGAGCAAAAGACAAGAGCATCTATTCAATACCTACTGTGTACCTAGCACTGTAAACTTGTTATCTACTAGAGTAATTTGTGACAAGTAAAATTTCCTCCACAAAAAATTAACTCTGCCCCTTTATCCACAAACATTGCTAGCCTAAGAAAGGACGGAAATGCTGGAAAACTGTGTAATATTATAGAGGAGTCACTGGCCTTTGGGTTGTGTGCAAACTTGGTTTGCTCAGTGTTAAGGACTGACTGTTGTATCCCTCAAATTCATGACACCCTTGCCCCAGTGTGGCTGTATTTGGAGACAGGGCCTCTAAGCAAGTAATTTAGGTTAAATGATATCATAAGGGGGGGGCCCCCATCTGATAGGATTAGTGTCATTGTACAAAGGGACATCAGAGGGCTTGCTCTCTGTGGTCATGTGCACCTAGGAAAGGCCACGTGAGCACACAGGACAAAATAGGCCATCCCCAGCCCAGGGGTTGAGCCTTCACCAGCATTAACCTTGCTTGCACCTTGATCTTAGACTTCCATTCTCCAGAATTGTCAGAAAATGAACTTATGTTGTTTAAGTCACCCAGTAGCTGGTATTTCGTTATGGCAACCTAAACAGCCTAATACGCTTAGCAATCTCTATTTTCTAGAGCAGGAGTTGGCAAACTTGTAATGCAAAGGGCCAGATAGCAAATATTTCAGGTGCTGCAGGCCACGCAGTCTCTGTCTCAGCTATTCAACTCTGCTGCTGGAAGTGTGAAAGCAGCCACAGATAACACATAGATGGATGTACGTGGGTTGTGTTTCAATAAAACTTTATGGGCACGAACATTTGAATTTCATATAATTTTCCCAAAATGTCCTGGAGTATTCTTTTTTTGATATTTAAAAAAAACTCATAAAAATGTGAAAACCCATCTGAGCCTGAAGGCTACACAAAAACACAGGGGCAGGCTGGATTTGGCCAGTGGCCGTAGTTTGCTGACCCCTGCCATAAAAAACAAAAAACAAAAAAAACAAAAAAACTTTATGCTAAATTATATTAATAGGTGCATGTGCCAAATCATGCCTGAGGAATAGTAAGCCTTGAGTGGGAAAAAAGTGAGCTTTAAGATAGAAATCTTTAACCCTAACGACTCTTGATAAACAGATTGTCATCTATAAACCCAAGTATTTGTGTACAATTTCCATGCTGTCTGACCTGTTTGCAGAGTATTGAATGGATCAGACGGTAGGTTAAATAGCTCGTTTTCCAAATCCTAACTCAGAAATTTGAATATATTCAGGATATTCATGAAGTAGAAAGGTGAACTTGAATCTGCGAGACAGTGGCTGAGACACAGGTCCTAGCCGTTAACCTTCGTTCTTAGCTCTGCCTGCTTCAGACGTAGGTGCTAACAGTAGTAGGAGCTTGTGGTCTGTGTGAGAGCTGGCGCTGTAGTTTTACGTCATCGCATGCACTTCCTGTACTATTTGCATTCAACGTCTCCTTTCTGTGTGGAAACCGAGGCCTCCCACCTGTTGCTCTCAATGGGAGAAGCACTCTGGGTGGGATTTCCGTCCTTAGCGATCTTTTCCATTTAGGGAGCATCTCAACCATCCTGAAAACCAACAGGCTTGAAGAAACCGCAGACTTCGCTGTACAGGAGACCGTCAGTAAAAGGAAAAAAAACTTATCAAAGAGAGGTATGGAGGAAGTTGGGGGAGGGAGAAGAGGAGAAACAAACTGTTGGAGTTTCAGCTTTTATTGAAGGAAAACATTGAAAATTAAAAGCATTTCCATTTTCCTGGGAAATCGAATTGCCTAGGCGCTAACATGATACGTGCAAAGCCAGCCCAGGGTTCACCTACCATGCCAAACATTTTGTTTTCCCACCAGCCACCCAATCTTTCTTTGATGAACAGAGCTTTCTCTTAAGTAAACAGTTAGGGCCTAATTGGATCATTGGTGTGGTGTCCCAGTAATTAATGCACAGCCCGGAGTCGTTACATAAATGTCTGTCTGAGCAGGACCAAGTACTGCCGGGAAATCAGAGAGGGGCCCGTGGGATCCAGCCAACGAGTCTGCTGCTCAATTGTTCTTGGTGATGAGGAAGAAATAGCAGGAATATCTCCAGGATACATGGTGTATTATACAGAGATTAAAAAAAAATCTCAACAATGGCTGACTAGTGATTAGGGCTTTATTATCATGCTTAGCTAAGAATAGATGACAGTGACCCCAAAGAGAGAGCGCGATGTTCTTATTGATTTTATGTCTTGTTCATTGGCTACGACTGGGATGCAGAAACCAACTGGAGTTAGTTTAAGCCTAACAAAGAAATTCACAGTAAAGACTCGGGTGTGTTTTGCTGGAATCCAAGAGCAGAGGTTCAGCTAGACTCCTGGAAAGGAACGGCCTCAGAATAGGAAAGCTGAGTGTGTTCTCTCCACACCTCCTGTCTCTGTTTTCCACAGGGCCATTGCCACATTTTTTTTCTTCTCCCTGGAAGTTTTCTCCACTGGTGTTCTAGTGAATGTTTAACACTTAGCTTTCTGGTGAAAGAATCGCCTTGATTTGGAGTGGTTGCCCATTTCTGTGGTGTAAATACTTCCACTGCAGCTGATTCAAACGTGAAGGCATAGTTGGGAAGAGATGTGTAGTAGCACACCCTTACATAGTATTCCCACCTTACAGATTTATGGATGTAAATAATCTCGGCATAGATAATAACAAAATGTAGTAAAATAATCAGGAAGAGATGGGTTTTGTGTAGTTAACACCTTTGTTTGTAATCTAAGTTTATGTAGTTTAATGTTTAATAATGGTTGTGTGAACAATTGTGGCTTACAAAATTCTTGATAATTGAATAACCAGCCCTTGGGAGCTGGTACATATGAGCTGATTCTAGCCTTCCACGCTGCGTCCCCACTTCAGTGCATAACACAAGGCAGCACAGGCTGCCCACAGGGGCCTCTCGCAGAGGAACCCCCCAACAGCCTCAGGCCCGAGTCCACGGTCCAGGGAGAGAGAATCTGGTTGGGCGAGCATGGGTCATGTGTTCTTGTTTGGCCAATCAACTCTGGGTGGGGGTGGGGTGGAGGCTTATCTCTCCTGGAAGGGGCAGGGATACTGAAGGTGTTGAAACAATTTCCAGCAGGTTCCATGTTGGTGGGAAATATTCAGAGGGAGTGTTTGTTCAGGGTTTGTTGTGTACCGGGTACTTCATAGATATTTTCTCATTTTATCCTCAGGATTCTGTGATCTGGGCATTATCGTCCACATTTTACAGATGAGGAAACTGAGGCCCTTAGTGACTTACCTGAGGGCACACAGTTAGTCATTTGCGGAGCTGAAATTCACATCCAGGCCTGCTCATACCCTAAAGCCTTCTTGTCACCAGCCAAGTTTTCTCTCGTTTAGGGATACCAGGCAAAATGGGCTCTTGACCAACAGTAATAAAGTTCCTGAACCCGTAGAGGGACTGCAACAATTGGGAGAGAGGAAAGGGGGATAAAGAAGAGAATTTGCATAAGAGAAATGAGAGCAAAAGCATGTATTATTTTTGCTCAAAAAACCCAATCTCAGCGACTGCTCTCTTCCTGCTTCTAATCTCCGGGGGTGAGAGGCAGACACTGATTTCATTGTAATGTAGGGTTCTGTTGCAGACCCTGTTGAGTTGAATAGGGGTGTGGATGCTCATTTTTACCTTATTCATTGTTTGCCTTCCCGGTCACTTTTGTGTGCTTCCGCCCCCAGGTCTTGGGCTCAGTTAATTCTTCCTGCAATTAGTATTCATGGTCAGCTGAGCAGAACTAATGCAACAACCGTTTTTACTTTGAAGGTTATATTACATGTTTCCAAGGTCCTGCGGAAAAGGCTCTTTATGAATAAGATATTCTCGACCATCTCTAGGAATTTGATTTTCCCTTTTCTGGATTTTCAAGCCTACCTATTGAATTCTTTAATGTGATTTCCCAGGAAGCACCCAGAACCAGACAGACAACAGGATATAGTCAAATCGTTAGTATTTAAAAATGTTTCCTTCTCTGGGGGTGCAGGATCAGAGCACACCCCTGTGTGTCTCTCTCTTCATTTTACTGGTTCCTCTGTTCTATGTATATCATCACTATAAATTGCTCAGAAAAAAAAAAAAGCCCACTCATTGAAAATAGATACAAGGAGGGGGCTGAGAATTCTGACTTCTCATTATTTCAAAACCATATTGCAACTATTGCAGATAATTTTCCACATAGCAGAAGCGGCAAGAAATATCCTGTAAAAAAATCCTTTAAAAATTTTTTTAGAAGATCAAAGTGAGACTTTTTCATACTGAACGCATGATACCAATTAATACTTTAAATGGCCCAACATGGTCCAAAAATTCAGTTAGCTGCTTTGGAAAAATTCCAGTGACTCCAAAATGATGGCATAAGCCAGCAAATTTAGTCATTCAAATGTGGTTCAGCAGAGCAAGCGCATACTTTCTCCTTGCTATTCAGCTTTTAAGATGTGCTGACTATACTATTTTGTTCTATTTTCTTTCTTTTTATCCTCCTTACACTTAAAAATAGCATCAGAGTTTTAACTGATGATCTTCAGAGATCGATATTACATAAAAAAACAAAATCTAGGAAAGAAGTAATATCTTACTTTTTAAAAGATGCCTCTATTTCTTAGTTTCTGAATCATATCAGATTTCATTTACATTTTTTCTTTTCAAACTAAAAGATTTTTTCTTATTTTAAAATTTACGCTTTAGAAAACAGTGAGTCTTATGGCCACAAGGTTATGTTTCCCATTTTGCTTTGGCCACTAGGAAGCTCTGAGACAAAATTGTGGCTGGCTTCTAGCAATTTATGGGACCCTGTGGTGCTGAACCAGGTGTGTAGACTCTCCATGCCATCCCCACTTACCCTATTCTCTCTTACTTGTTAAAAATTTTGAATATGAATTTCTGCAAGCCACCTACTTTCCTCTTCTACCTTTGAAAAAGATAAGGTAAGATAGAGTGCGATACTAAAAAATTGCTCACTGAGAAAATGGTGAAGGACTCCCTACACCCCTAAGAAAGTCCTCATTTTTCTGCTGGGTTTGACCTATCCGAGGATCTCTGCTTCATTCATCCCAGCCTAGGCTCTCACCTAGAGCTGGGTCCTCCAGTGCCTGGGGGAGAGGGCCCTGAAAAGACACAGCAGGGACGATGAGGTGGTTGAGGATGTTTAGCAAGGAGGCGCAGCAAGCTCACACTCTCAAGAGTTTTTTTTTTTTTTTTTTTGAGACAGAGTCTCACTATGTTGCCCAGGCTAGAGTGAGTGCCGTGGCATCAGCCTAGCTCACAGCAACCTCAAACTCCTGGGCTCAAGTGATCCTCCTGCCTCAGCCTCCCAAGTAGTTGGGACTACAGGCATGTGCCACCATGCCCAGCTGATTTTTTCTATATATATATGTTAGTTGGCCAATTAATTTTTTCTATTTATAGGAGAGACAGGGTCCGGCTCCTGCTCAGGATGGTTTCGAACTCCTGACCTCAAGCAATCCATCCGCCTCGGCCTCCCAGAGTGCTAGGATTACAGGCGTGAGCCACTGCGCCTGGCCTTCTAAAGAGTTCTTGAACTTTTTTTTTAACTTTCAAAATATCATGGGTGTACAAATGTTTTTGATTACATGTATCAGTCTTGTTATGCTTGAGTCACAGTTATAAGCGTGCCCATCACCCAGAGAGTGTTCACTGTACCCGTTAGGCAGGCCCTCACCCACCCCCTCTTGATTTCTGTTGAGTTTTACTTCCCTTGGAGTACATGTGTGCTTATTGGCTAGTTCCAATTTAATATCAAGTACATGTGGTGCTTGTTTTTCCATTCTTTAGGTACTTCACTTAGGATAGTAGTCTCCAGTTCCATTCAGATTGTTGCAAAAGACCTTAATTCATCCTTCTTCATGACTGTGCAGTATTCTATAGCATACACACGCCATATTTTGTTAATCCACTCATGAATTTATGGGCACTGGGTTTATTCCACATCTTTGCAATTGTGAATTATGCTGCAATAAACATTCATGTGCAGGTGTCTTTTTGATAAAATGATTTCTTTTCTTTTAAGTAAATACCCAGTAGTGGGATTGCTGGATCAAATGGTAGGTCTACTTTTAGTGCTTTGAGGAATCTCCATACTGTTTTCCATAGAGGTTGTACTAATTTGCAGTCCCACCAACAGTGTATAAGTGTTGCTTTCTTTCTGTAATCACACCAGCATCTATTGTTTTTGGATTTTTTAATAAAAGACATTCTAACTGGAGTAAGGTGATATCTCATTGTGGTTTTAATTTGCATTTCCCTGATGATTAGTGATGTTGAGCATTTTTTCATATGTTTATTGGCCATTTGTCTATCTTCTTTTGAAAAGCTTCTGTTCATGTCTTTTGCCCACTTTTTAATGGGATAATTTGTTTTTTTCTTGCTGACTTGCTTGAGTTCTTTGTAGATTCTGGTTATTAGCTCTTTATTGGATATATAGCTTGTGAATATTTTCTCCCATTCTGAAGGTTGCCTATTTGCTCTGTTGATTATTTCCTTAGCTGTGCAGAAGCTTTTTAGTTTAATCAAGTTCCATTTATTAATTTTTGTTGTTGCTATGATTGCCATTGGGGTCTTCATCATAAATTCTTTGCCTAGATTGATATATAGAAGAGTTTTTCCAGAATTTTCTTCTAGTGTTCTTATGGTTTCATGCCTTAGATCTAAGTCTTTTATCCATCTTGAATTAATTTTTGTGAGTGGTATGGAGGGATATGGATCCTGTTTCATTCTTCTGCATGTGGCTGTCCATTTTTCCTAGCACTATTTATTGAATAGCGCTTCTTTTCTCCAGTGTATATTGTTGTCTGCTTTGTCAAAGATCAGTTGGCTGTATGTGGATGGTTTTATACCTGGGTTCTGTTCCATAGGTCTGTGTCTCTATTTTTGTGTTAATACCATGCTGTTTTGGTTGCTATAGCCTTATAGTATAGTTTGAAGTCTGGTAATGTGATGCCTCCAGATTTGTTCTTTTTGCTTAAGATTGCTTTGGCTAGGGTTCTTGAACCTAATGGGGGGCAGCAATTCTGCCATCTGTGAACGAGGTCTTCCAAGTGACCTGGTTGTGGAGGATGGCCTTGGCAAACGAGACGGCCCTTTCTGGCTGGCAGGTAGGGGTTCTCAGCCTAGTACAGAGATCAGAGTCTGCAAACCCTTCTGTAATGCACATACAAATTTAAAACTATCTCTTCCTCCTCCCTCTTTCTTCTCTACCAGTTCTCATGAGGTGGTTCTCCCCAGAGACCACATCCACTTGAAGGGAATATTGCCAAGTTATGTCTAGTACCCTTGCCTGGTCCATGCAATACTTTTCCCTCAGGGGAAAAAGGAGGTCTTGTTTGAAAATATCCATTTTCCCTAGAGGACTCACTTTAGAAATGGAATAATCATACAGCTGCTTCTGGAAGAAAAAGTAAAAAGGATTTTTCTCTCCTAAAATCTATTTAGCTAATAAGATTCCTAAACAAACACACACACATAAAATGCAAGGCCATTATTGGCTCTGATTAAACATAAAATCCATTCTCTTACAACATACCAAATGATCATGGCTTCCCCCCCCCCCCCCCCCAGGATGCTGCAGATGTGTAATCCAGTCCACTGACTGTTCATTTCTAAAAAAAAAAAAAAAAAATTCTGTTGATGGATTTTTTTTCTCAAAATGTGTGGTTAGGACAGCAGAAATTTCTGATGAGTCAAGTACAGGTGATTAAAGCTTGCAATGTAAATCAGTTAACATCTGTAATTTTCCTTGTTCTCCAATGCTATTAGTTATTTCAAGGGTAAAAAAGGATGTTTTACTTAATTTTTTTGAATCTTAGTAGGTACCCATAGCTTAACTTAATGATTTGTATAAGTGATAGTAATTGCTGGGACTACAGTTGAGTATTATTAGCTATAAAATGAACATGGTTATATGTCCAACAGAACTAGCAAGGGACAGAAATGCAGTTGTATCCAAGAGAAAATAATTACAGCAATAATCAGTGTAATTCATGATAATGGCTGAATTGAATTTCACACCATAGCTCCAAGCACTTACATTTAATGAATGTAGTTTGTGCTTGTTTACTAAAAAGGTTTTTAGCAGAAAATCGATAATGTAACTTCAGTGTTTCTAATTGCAAATGCAATTATTTTTTTTAAAGTAGTGGTTCAATAAGGATTTTGTAGAGAAAATTGAGGTATGTGAGTGCTGCAAATGCTGGCGCTTTAATTAGTTACCTGTACATTAGTGCCGTGGTGCCTTAATATCTATTTATTACAACATATTGATTAAAATGGATTTGTATTCAATTTTAAGGCTAGCTAATGTAATGGACATTGAAACTTTTCTGGAAGCATTGGCTGGGATTACAACATGTCACTGGGTAATGAGGCTTTCTTCAAGGGGTGATTTCAGAAATCATTTTACAAACCCAGTGGTGGGGCTGAGGAGAGGGGGGCTAGGACACGCACCAGTTTCCACGGAGCCAGGGGCAGGACCAGCGTGGCCTTCAGCAAAACAGGAGCTGTGCAGATTGATACAGTCCTTACAGATTCTTGCTTACTTGGGTTAACTTCCGTTTGTCTCTTTTCGAAGCTAAAGATGTGCCTAAAATGCTTATTCTGGAGTCGACGCTCATCTCCAGAGTAAAACCCTTTGGCAGACATCTGAGTTTGGGGATCCACAGTTAATTCAGTGTGACCCCCTTATTCTGAAGCAGCTTAGGGAAAGTGCATTGTCTCTGGTCTCAGACCTTTGAGCAAAGCAGTCAGTGAACTCTGTTTAGGTGCAGCGTGATTCACACTGAGGTTAGGTGGAATAGCATTCCTTGCCTAACTGGATCTCTTGCTCAAAACTAACCCTGAGCCTAACCTTCTTCCCCCCGTGCTTACATAGTCATTGTCACTAGCATACTACCATCATCACCATCTTCTTCCTTGATGTCTCATCTCCATGGTGTGTGCACTGGATGTAGGATATCGTCTTATTGAGTATTATGGAAGCTTTATCCCAGCAGAGAGGATGAAGATTAGCTCTTGATAAACTGAAAATCCCTTAATAGCCTGCATTCTAAATATACATATTCATTGGGCAGGGATTTCTAACCTCACTTCGATGATATCCTGGTGTCACTATCTCAAAACCAAATTAATCCTGAACTCGAGTATTTTGAGTAGGGGGGAAGGAGCGGGATTGTGTATTGCAAGTTTATAAGCAACACTGATATGCTGTTGAGACCCACAAGGTTTTTAAGTCCCTACTCACACAGTACTGCTAGTGGTCTATGTGAAAAGCAGGCATACCTGCACACCTGAGCTCCAACAGGGCCTTCTAGCAGTTTTATTGAAAATAAGCCCCTGGCAGGAGGCCAGTTGAGTTTCTGAACCACCATGACTAGGCTTGCGGTGCTGGCTTTTCAAAGAGTCCCCTCCCACCCCTAAGGGCCAGTTGGGCGCCCACCACCTCCCCGAAGCCTTTTGTGAGAATGCAGGGCCCCATGGGTTGCTCTTTCTGCTGGCATCTTGTGGTGCATCAAATGGGAGACACATAATGAGCACTTCTTGTATACCATGTACTGTGCTAGGTGTGTCATAAAGATCATCTCCTACTTTTCTCACAACTCTTTGAGCCAGGCAGGGCTGTTACTCCCGTTTTCTAGATGAGGACACTGACACTCAACGAGGTTGAGCCCATGGCCCAGATACAGAGGGTGAGGAAGCAGTGGAGGAGCTGGGGTTCCGGCACTCTCCCGTGCACCTCACCGGCTCTCCAGCACCTGTCCTGTATGTTCAACAGCAACTCTACCCCCGTTGTTAGGTCACACCATCAGATTACAGTTTTCCCATTTCTGGACTAAAAACTAGATTTCTCTCTGTCCCCACTTCCTTCTTCAACACCTGGTAACCCTGCTTATAAATCAATAAATGTTGGGTGCGTGAATGATGTCAAGATGCAGGTGAACCTGACTTGATTATGTCTCTCTTTGCTGCCTTCCGTGTGGGGTGTGAACCCCGCATTGTCTCCTGGAGTCTGGAGGCCGAGGCGTGTGGCCTGGAGCTGGTGCACGTGCCCATCTCAGCGTGTGGAGACAATGTCGGCACTGGTGTGATAGCACACGCGTGTGACTCATCTTCACAGGCACCTCCCGGACAGTAAGCGGAGGTGGAGAGCCAGGTGCGCAGCAGGCATTTGTTCAGAGCAGGATGATGGGTGGGACGAGGGGTCCCAGTCCCACCGACACATAGACTGCGCCCCCCCCCTCCCCCCGGGAGTCCTGCACTTCCTGCACCCACACGTGCACGTCTGCAGAGCAGAGCTCACGGTCCCTGGCCTGACTCACTCCTGCGCTTGTTGACAAGGCTCACATAGAATCGTTTATTCTTCCTGCATTTTGGAAACTTTAAAGTGCTTGAAAAGGGTAGGCAGCTGTCTAATTAAGGAAGAGGATAAACAAAAGCCTCCAGAGGAATGGGGGTTCTCGTGTCTGATTCAGTCCAATCCATAGGAAAACAGCCCACAAATGCCCCATCCTTTGCCACTTCCAATGAGGAAACCACCCAGTCCTTTGATGGCTGGAGTCATTCATCTGTGGATTGAAAAGCGGATGCCAGCCTAGCTAGCTTTCTTCATCCTTTTTGGCACATGGCATATGTACAATATGGCTCCACCGAGCCAACCAGGAGCCCCTGCCGGGAGGAGCGATCTCTCTGCCAGACTGGAAAAGGCAGACACTCCAACTATTTGACCAACAAATGTATAGAAAATAGTGGCCGGTAAGTAGCGATTACGTAATAATCTTATCCAAAGAAAATGTGGGCTCATATTAAGCTGATTCCACTGGGAAAACATTAAGGTATACAAAGAGTTCTTAATAAATAGAAATCAATAGTGCAGGGTTTGCGCCGTGGTTATTTGGGATGGTTATCTGCCCCTGCCACCGCCGCTCGGGCTGCATTTTCCACGGGGCTCGGCGCGGCATTTTGCTCAACGAAAACAACTAGCTCCTTTCCAGCCAATGATTACTTGTAATTATGCTTTCCCCTGCTATTATTCTAATAGACCTGTCATGTTGCTCGGAGGACTCTGGCGTTTGGAATATACGACGGCTTTTATGGATGGACTGCTGGAACACTTAATATAGCTCTATTTTTGAATTATCAAGTTCTATCCTTTTGAAGTCTGTGTTAGTGGAACTCCTATTTATGAGATGTGCTGTGCTTAAAGGTTTGCTATTGATGAAGAGGTCCAACAGAGCCTTTATCGTAAGTACGGCAGCATTCTCCCTGAGAGATAAATAGCTGTGCTAAAAGGTATGGTGTGTACCTAGGCTGCAAATTACTAGCCAAGTACCTCATAACAGTATACTTCAAAAATACCTTTATGTTTCTTGTTTGTTCTCTTTTCCATAGAAATGAATGACATTTCTTAAAACACAGGGGGTGGGAGTATGCTGGTCATTGTTGGTCATCAACATTAATTGGGTTTGAGGAACATATTTGTTCTGGTACAGGGTGTCTGAGTAGATGCACAAATGTGGCTCACATCTCCTGAGCTTGCTGCTTTGAGAATTTGCTTTTCTTTATGTTCCTTAAACCTAAAGGTGGACTTGGCTGGATTCAAGCACTTTTTGGAAGGGAAAGAGGGTTTGTGAAAATGGGTAATCCAGGCAGTGGTGCCTGTTCTGGAGAATCCAAAAAACACTGCTGGGGGCAGAGCAAGGGCCTGCAGCTTCAGATGGTGGTGTGTGCAAGGAGTGGGCTGTGACCCTCTGCTCTGGCAGAGGTCTTAGAGAGGGGTGGCCTAATGCAGAAGTTGTCATCGGAAGTGGTCCCCAAGGGCCTGATCATCTGGGCAATTTGATGGCCAGTCGGTTGGGTTGGAGTGTACCTTAGCAACCAGGTCATCCTGCTGTGAGCCCAAATACTCTAAGCTTCTAGCAAGCATCCCAGAAGCAGACAGAACTCCCTTGGCAACCAACATTGAAAAACAGAGGCAAGACCATGGAGCAGCTTTTGACCATGTGGTAAGAATTTATATAGATTCCTAAAGAAGGCAGGCTGTTGCTCCGGAGTGTTCGCCTGGTGTTTTCCATTTGGAACCTTCATGCATCAGAACCTTGACTGCATACTGCCTGTCTAATTCATCTTCACCCATGTATTTTACCATTACAGATAGCCTTCCCCCTAAGCTTGTCTGTTTACTAGCTGGTGTGACAGATGACAGCAACTCTGAGCCATGTTAGATGGCATTTGTATGGCCCCGGTGCCAGAAGCATTCTAAGCGCCCGTGTTGCATATTTATTGATCTCCATATTCCCAATAATCTGATGCCCGTCACATTTGACAACATTATGTGGAGAGGTCAGCTAGATGGGGCTAATGAAACTGTTTCCAAGATGGATGTTGTTTTCCACAACATTACCCTTGCAAATAGCTGTCAGTGGGGTATTTCACTGTCGGGCTAGGCATTTGAGAACCTTTTTTTTTTTTTTTTTAATAGTTGATGTTAACATTAAACAAAACCCGAAGCTATTAAATCTTAGTATTTATATACAATAGAAAACATGGAAGCCCTGGCACCTTTCCAAATGAAAATCTTATTAACAGACATGGTGCTTGTGGCAAAGTCCTCAGCAATTGGAAATTGGCTTGCCTGTCTAAAATGTTTGACGAATTAGCCTGAGATGATGTGAAGGACCAAATGGGAAATGGCTGAAATCTGGAGGATTAAACTGGCAAATAGAAAGGCTGGCTGCAGTCCGGAGGCACACAGTGTTTGTCTGTTTCCGAGCTTTCCCGCTGCTGTGAGCAGCTGGCACAGAATGCACTCAGGTTTAGATAAAGCTTCATAAAAAAAAAAAAAGGAAGGAAGGAAGCAAAGAAGGAAAGGAAGAAAGGGAGAGAGGAGGAAGGAAGGAGGATAGGAAGAAAGGAGGAAGGAAGGAAGAAAGAGAAAGAGAAAGGATTTGCAAAGGAATCTAATGTATTGAAATGCTGCACATGAATTAATGGCACTGGAAATGCACTAGGAGCAGTACTGAAAATGTCATAGATTTTGCACACCTGAATCTGGAGCCCTTTGAAAGCCCTGCAAAGGGGCATTTAAAGACTTCCCCATTGTCTGTCTCGAGGGCTACCATGTTGAACATGGCTCCTGCTAATGAGTCCATCCTGGTTTATTTCCAGGCAGACATTTAATTGGTAAAAATTCATCGAGTAGCTGTAAACACCTACGTGCCAATGCAGTTTTTGAGAACCTTGTTGCATATCTTGATAGGGCCACTGAAGATTTTGAGTCCTTTCAGAAAAGCACAGTGAGTCTTTAGTTTGAAATGCAGTATTTTACAAAAGCAAGTCCATTTAATGGGCTTCTTCACAGCAGTGTTCTTCTTCCAACTCTACCCTAGAGCAGACACAAACAAGAGTGCACAATGGGATTAATAATACTTGGCTACTGGCTCATCCAGAACTTCCTCAACAATGAAGTCATTTATCTAGTGCTAGCATTTAGGAACATTAATTCACTGCACTGCTCACAGTCACAAAAATTGAAGAACTTCTTGACTTGTTTATTTTGTAGGGTTGAAGGAAGGATGCCAGAGAACAGATGATTAACTATTGTGCCTTTTTCTTTAGTGGATCTCAGTACCTCTTCCCATCACGTCCTTTCTCAGCTTATGCCTTTTGCATTGTGTTGAACGAAGTAGAAAGAATTGTTGAGTTTAAGAGCAGTGAAATTCAGTGCTGGGTAGATGCTTATGTTCTTTTCAGATGGAAAACTTGTTTCTCTTTCAATCCCTTCCCAGCCCCACTCTCATGGAAAAAAAAAAAAAAAAAAATATATATATATATATATATATATACTATTAAGAAAGTATGTTTTCTTTTTGATGGATACCTAAAAGCAATAAGGGAAACAAAGTCAGGCAAAGGCAAAAGTCAGCTCCAAGTACAGCGGAGTGGCACAGCATGCCACCACAGTTCAAGAGACAAGATTCTCATTAAAGAAAAACACCATCAAACACTAATATGTGAGAGATGCAAGTTAAAGTTACCCTAGGTAGCTTTAATTTAGGCATGAGCAAATTATATGGCTAGTAGTTGCTATAGTAACTAGTAGACAATATGGTGTTTATGTTGCTATTGAGATATCTTGTACTTTAGCAAAATAAGGAAAAAAAAAAAAAAGACTTCCAGGATCATGCCAACACTACACAGAGGGTCTGCTTCTCATAAACATTTTACTTCTTCCATTTTAGTGTTTATTTATAATGAGATGAGTATCTACAATTATATACAGCCTGTGGGGTGGCTTGGTGTTATTTGTATATTTCCTAACTGAGATGTCCCTGTAAAAGCCCAGTCCCTGTAAAAGCCCAGTCCCTGTGGCATGGCTGAGGACACCCGGGCCGCCATCCGGGTGGTTTCAGGAGGAGAGCCCTGCAGTTCCACGGGGTGTGCTGTGGGGCAATCGACAAGGGTCTGTTGAAGTCGGACCTACAGACGGAGAATGCTTGAGAGTTCCTGGCGGGACAGTTGCTGCCAGGGGTTGTGATTTGCTGCCTTTATGATGCATTTGGTAGTTAGTACAATTTTGAAAAGCGTTCGAGGTCCTTTCTGAAGACAACTGAGATGTCTCAAAGGGGGCTTGTGCCGAAATGCAGTTGTTCCACGTAGGAGGCTGTGGCTGAGGGAGCCGTGGTGAAGAACACAGGGAAGTGGGCGGTTGACATTTTGCCCCAGGAGCTTGGCAGGTGGCCCCACGTATCTCAGGCCCCAGTTTGGGTTTTGGGGCCTGGCAGTTAATTCCGCCGCAACTCACCCACCAGCTGCTCTGCTTTTCGCAACCCTGGAGCAGCAACTCCAGATCTGGTCCGGGCACGCCCGGGGTGCTTTGCCCCTTTTGCATTCTTGAGGCAAAACCGGTGTACATGAATTTAACTTAAAAATTTATGTCAATCAGGACTTCTTGCATTTGTGATGGAAAAGGGGACTCTTAAGACAGGAAAATGCAGAGCTAGGGGCCCACCAGCCCTACGTGACGGGAGGCATGGAAACAAAGCTCTAATGCACTGAGACATCTTGCTTCTGCACACACTTTTCTTTGCAAAAATTCATATGCGACTTTCTCTCTACTTGGCGACATGGAACAGAGGGGCAGGCATCACTGTGGAGCTAGGAAACCTGAGTTTCAGTCCAAGTTCTGCCATTTCCTAGGATTGTGGCCTAAAGGAAGCAATCCACTAATATTTCTCATTTGCAGAATGCTCTTGGCTGGGCATGGTGGCTCAGACCTGTAATCCCGGCACTTTGGGAGTCCAAGGCAGGAGGATCACTTGATTCCAGGAGTTTTAGGCTGCAGTGAGCTATGATCATGCCACTGTACTCCAGCCTGGGCAACAGAGAGAGACCTAGTCTCTTAAAAAAAAAAAAAAAAGCTTCACTGATCAGTTGGGGCTGGATGAAGCCAAACACCGAACACCTGGGTTGCATATCTGGGCTGTGAGCTCCACTCTCAACAGCTGTTTTTTATCCCCACTCCTGCTTTGGCTGGTCCTGGCTATGGATGAGTTGTTTGACTTCTCTGGCCTCAGTTTTCTCATCTGCAAAGTGGTATCATTGGCCTTCCCAGAAAAGCCCTACTGCTTCTTACATTCTACAGTGATATGGCATAGACTTTTCCAGTTTCCTAAATGTCTTTCCCTTAAGAAATATGTGCATATTGTAGCTCACACCTGTAATCCCAGCACTTTGGGAGGCTGAGGTTGGAGGATCACTTGAAGCCAATAATTCAAGACCATCCTGGGCAACATAGCAAGATTCCATCTCTAAAAAAAAAAAAAAAATGGAAAACTTAGAAACTTAGCCAGGCATGGTGACATATGCCTGTAGTCCTATCTACTCAGGAGGGTGAGGTGGGAGTATTGCTTGAGCCCAGGAGTTTAAAGTTGCAGTGAGCTATGATGATGCCACTGCACGCTAATTGGGGCAACAGAGCAAGACCCTATCTCAAAAACCCCCAAAAAACAATAAACGAAGAAGAAGAAACATGTGCAAAGACCTCTGCAGTCTTCCTGGTCAAATGCAAATCTGTCTTGTTTTCTTGAATATGAAGAGCTATGCAAATGAAAAGTTGGTTTGAAATGAAGTCATGTGTATATTACAGACATGGCTTCTAGAGCTGGGAGAAGCCAAAGATATCATCAATTTGAGCACTTTGCTTTTAGGCCGGAAATGTGTCTTAATGAAACAATCGAATGTTTTCCCAGAGTTCAAGTGACTAATGCAAGGCCTCACGACCCTCCGTGCTCTGGTTGCCTCTACCTGTTTAGACTCCAAGAGAGCTCAGGAGGGCTGTCCCAAGGAAAACATCCAAGGGGTGAGGCCAGGGAATCTTTGCTCAATTACTGTTCAAATATTCAAATACTGTTCAAATACTGTTCAAATACACCAGAGAAACAGACGGTGGCTGAGAACCTACAGAAGGCAGGGGAGGGAGGAGGAGGGAGAGGGCTCGGGTTGCTTGAAGAGCGTGATTTTGTCACCTGACTCATAATTCCAATCCTACCTCCGAAGCCCTCTGTCCCTGAGATGCTTCAGAGCTTCACCCGTGCGAAACTCATCAGACTGTGAAGTAAGTCGAGTAGGAATCAATTTTTTGTCTAGCCCCAGATATTCTTTGGAATAGAACATGGTTATCTTCTCTGTTGAAATCGGCTTGAAAATATCAGAATTTCTGTGGATATCGATGGGATTTCCACGTACCGTCTGGCTCTCTGCATGCCAGCGTGACTACACAGATGCCTGGGGAATGTATAGGCAGCCAAGTGTATTTATTTTTACAGAGGGTAATTATTACAGCCTCTCCTCCCAGAAAGGGGCCTGTTGTTTTATGTTTTCAGAGAGAACTTGTGAAATATGAAGATATTTTACTGCCTTAATGTTCTGAATTGTTTGCCCCTCCATATTGCAATCTAAAACTCATTAGCAGTTGAACAATTTAATCAGAATGAATCAAGTTGTGAAATGGATACAGGAGCAGTTCGCATAGCCGCAAAGCACGGCTGAAACTTTTCTGAACAGCTTAATAAAACTTGGAAGGCAGCTAGCAATAAATGATTATCCTGGACGATATCAGGGTAAACAGAACCCAGAGCCATGAACTTGGTAATTGTTCTTCTTCACTCAGCACATTTGCCACGGCTGGGTCTTAATTCATAGGAGGGACCGATGCTTATGGGCATTTAAGCCGCCAGTCCTTCTGTACGGTATTTCTCCTCATAATGGGCACGATCAGGGCAGCAAAGTGAAAGTAGGTCTCTTCCGCCTCACTTTAATTCCAGGGGTTCCTCTACTAAAACAGACCCCAGGGATGCTGGGAGGCTCTTGGGGGAGACTTCAATTCCAAGAGTGTCCTTTTCATTGTGCTTTAAAAATAGTATTTATCCCAGAATTCTCTCTGCAGAGGCAGTTAAGTGTGTTTTGTGAAAGTGGGTTCTGGTTTCATTTGGGCTGTGCCCACATCAGATACTCCAAATTGTCCTGCAGACTTAGCTGTGTTATGCGTTTGAATCAAGGCCACCAGTAGGGCCACCAACTCGGATTGTCCTGGGCCTGTTTCAGCACTGAAAGTCCTGTGTGCTAAGGACCCACTGACTCCCAGGTAAATTGGGATGATTGCCTGAGAAAAGTCCCATGGCCCAAATAGTTCCTGGCCTCAGTGCCTGAAATTATTCTTTCTCCCAGAGCAAGAATTTTGCTTACAACTTTTTTTTTTTTAAATATATTTTTAATTTTAATTTTTTTTCTTCTACATACTAAACACCTTGTTTAATGCTTACAACTTCTTAAGCAGTTTATATAATATCCACAATAATAATCCAGAATTATAGTAATCCAGAATTGTTATAAATTTCTTTGTTCATAATTTTTATCCCATTCCTCTGAGAATGAATTGAGGCATCATAGGTTTATGGCATATGCTTGTGTATTTTAGGTTTCCTTATCTCTATATGGTCAGTGAGATATTAATTCTTAATTTATTAATACTATAAATTCCAATTGCACCTCCTATACCATGCCTCTTAGTTATTTTTGTAATTTGTACCAGCCACACTCTTAGTTATTTTTGTAATTTGTACCAGCCACGCACCATTCCTATCCTGCATGGGCTCAGGTAGCTCCAGACTAAGAAACTCTACAGTCTTGTCACTTGGGTTTCTCTCTCATTATCAAACTTTGCTTTCATGCTTGGGTTTATTCAGAAAGACAAAGGCTTCTCAACACCCATGCTTCCTCTTTTGACTGTTTAATGAGCTCCATCCTAACCTCACCACCTCCTCACTGTGTCCTGGAAGGCGAACGCTGCTCAATGTTAGGCCTCAGTTTCCTCATTCATGAAGCGGCAATGGGAAGACTGACGCTATAGGGCTGCCACATGGGTAGCCACAGGCACAAGCCCTAGGGGTTAAGTGCTTTGGTGTTTGAGAACACGAGAACACACCTGGCAGTGGGCAAGGGCCCCTTCGCTACTGATTGGAACATGCTGATTCTAGCATCAACACAAACTCTTAATCCATGATTTCAGGGTTACCTCGTGGCCCATGGAGGCAGCACCAGAGAGAGGACCAGCTCAGTTCTTTATGAATTATTGCCAGGCTGTGGAATGTTTCAAGTTCAAAGTCAAGTCAATTGTTGTATTTGTATGTAGAATAATTTCTTGATTCCCTTTCCCAAGATTCTGGTCTATCTGGGTTTACTTCTGATACCTTTTCTAACTGCCCTACTTGGGTTAATCAAAATTTAGAGTGATGTGTGTTATTTGTTTGTTTAGTGGCTACTCTTAACACTTTAACATGCATACATATATTAACAAATAAAATTTCTCAGTTCCTTTATCCTTCTGCTAAACAATATGAGGTTATTAGAATGTTATAGATCAGCCAGCAGTAACAATTAACATTTTTGTAATGTTATTTCATCCACCTCTCTCAATGTTACTATTATTACTGTTGCTATTATTTTTATAGCAAATCCCAGATATCGTGTCTTTCCACATAGAAATACTTTAGCTAACAAGAACTTTTCCCCTCTTAATATAACCACTATGCCATTATCAGAATAAACAAAATTACCAACAATTTTTAATTTGATCTCCTAGCCCTTTCACGTTTAAATTTCCCCACTTGTCTCAAAAATCTATTACAGAGGGTTTGTTTGCATAAGCACCCAAATAAGTTTCACATATCACAAGTGATATTTTCTTAAGTATATTCGACCCTCCCTCCTCATTTTTAAAAAGGCACTCATATTTTGAAGAAAATGTAAAATGTGTGAGGGTCTGAATTTTGCTAGTTACTTCTACTTGGTGTGTTATAGCTTATTCCTCTATGCCCTGAAGATATTGTAAACTAGTGTTTAAATTAAGGACTTTTTGGGTAATAACACTTTGGAGATGTTGCCTTGTACTGAATGCATCACATTGAGAAGCACAGAAATGTCTGATGTTTCACTTTTGCTGATCAATCGGGATTTGGTGGTATCAGCTGAATCCCTCATTCTGAGGTCAAAACTTCCACTTAATGCTTTCTGATTGTAAAATATACATGAATATATATAAAGTATACATTACATAAAATTTACCATTTTGACCATTTTTAAGTGGATAGTTTAGTGGCTTTATGTATACTCACAATGTTGTGCGACCATCACCACAATCCATCTCCAGAACTTTTTCATTATCCCTGCTATGGCTTGCATGGGTCTCCTCCAAAATGCAGATGGAGTTGCTCATGTGATAGCACTAGGAGTACATGGGGCCTTTAAGAGGTAATTGGGTCATTAGGGCTCCTCCCTTGTGGATGGGATTAAGGCTCTTGTAATAGAGGCTTCACACGGCATTGGGCTCCCTTGCCTTTCTGCCCTGCGGGGACACGGCACACCTCCCCTGGGAGGAGGCAGCAGCAAGGGGCCATCTTGAAAGCAGAGAGCAACTGTTGCCAGATAACTGAACCTGCTCTCGCTTTGATCTTGGATTTCCCAGCCTCTACAACTGCGAGGGAATAAATCTCTGTTCTTTACAGTTTACCTGGTCTCAGGTATTTTGTTATAGCAGCACAAATGGACCAAGACAATCCACAACTGAAACTCCATACCCATTAAATAATAACCCTACATTCCCTCCTTCCCGCCAGCCCCTGGCAGCCACGATGGTACTTTTCATCTATATAAATTTGACTACTCCGGGCACCTCATGTGAGTGGAATCAGATAGTATTTGTCCTTTTGTAACTGGCTTATTTCATGTAGCATGATGTCTTCAAGGTTTATCCAGGTTGTTGCCTATGACAGGATTTCCTTATTTGGTAAGGTTGAATAATACTCCATTGTATGTATATACCACATTTTGTTTATCCATTCATCTGTTGATAGACACTTGGGTTGCTTTTGCCTTTTTACTATTGTGATTAATGCTGCTATCAACAGGGGTATACTCGACCTAATGCTTTTATGATTCACTGATATTTGTCTAGATCCATTATTTCATTATGGGTTGCAAAATGGTGATTTTCTAATATTTTCTCTTTATTAATCAATTTTCAGAACAATAAGTTGATCCACCAGTATTCTCAAAGGTGACCCAGGAGGTGCTTTTTTTTTGGTTTGGGTTTTTTCTTTTTTTACCAACTTTCTTCATAACTCTTCAGGTTGGTTCCTGTGTCCTTTGACACAACTCCAGTAGGCTTTTATCATTATTTTGTTTCTGGCATAAAAAAGTGTCCCAGACTAATCTTGTACATTTTCTACCTATGTCTGAAATCAGCCATTTTTCCAATGAGACCTGATTCCTTTGGGATATGGTATTTAGAGACTACAATCTGGGCACTCAGTGTGCTCATTATTAGTGGATTGTCATTATTTCTAGGCTTTTCAGTAAACAGAGCTAAAATGTGTATTTTTTTAAATAGAAAAAATTATAAAGTCATACTGATATCTTAAATTCAAATTTAGTATCACAATGTTTCTACTTCTTTGATTTTATATTGTACCTCTTTTATGATGAAAATCTTGATTCTGTTAGAGTAACATAATTATTTTATTTTTATACTTTGTCACTAGTAGCTTCAAAATAACCATAGCAATATTTATATGATGAATAAGCTATTGAACATAGTTTAAGATTTCAGTTCTTTTTGTCTTTAGGTTATATTCCATTAGGCTTATACAGTCAAAACACTGTGCTTTAAAGTCAATTAAATTGCTTTGTGTGTCTATTCCACCAACTTGATATAAATTAAGTCCATTTGTTTCAGTATATTTTCAATTTTTAGAATTTTTCTTTTTAAAATTATTTTTAACCATGGAAAAAATGCCTGTGGCTCTAAACTGAGAAACAAAACCAAAACCCTCAAACTATATAACAGGGTCCATACACAGAAGTCTTATTTCCATTTTTTTCTTCTCTATTTTGTTTCTTCCTTCCTCCTATATGTAATCATTTTCATTAGTTCTTGATTTATCCTTCCATTATTTCTTTTTGGAAATATAAGCAAGCAAGTGTATATGCACACACACACATTGTGTCATTTCTTTATATATATAGATATATTTTTTTCTCCTGCCCCCACTTTGTCATTTCTTAGACAAAAGACAGCATACTTTTTAGTGTTCATGGGACTGCATTGTGATACCATTCATTCTAAGTGTTGGGCATTTGAGTTATTTGTACCATTTAGCTGTTATAATCAGTGCCAAAATCAGTAGCCTTGTGATTACATGGCTTTGTATCTTTGCCAGTGTATCTTTGGGATAGAGTCTTAGAAATGGGATTGCTGGGTTAAGTGGTGACGCAGGGCTCTTCTGTAGAGCCGGTTCCCCTCTGCGCAGCTGTCTCACTTGCACCTCCCAGCCCCCCCTGCCTGCCTGTTTTCCCACATCATTGTCATCATCACCAGGGTATAACGTGGCACTGCTGTAGCTACTGGAACGGTGACATTGTTTTGTCTTTAGATTCCCGTACCATGTAGACAGTACAAATCCGCACACCTCAACTATGCATGCTTGGGGTTTTGATTTCTTAGAGGATGGGGGATGTTTTTCCCCACCCAGAGTCTCCTTGGATGATGTTACTTCTTTGCTGCTTCCTAAGGTGGGAATTTTCTAGTCCTATTTTGATGGAGGGGGTAGCCTTTTTAGGGCTCCCCCATCATGCTGTGTTCCAGTCCAGGGTTTCTTTTGGTGTGGGCCAAGGCCAGACCCCTGTCCCACCTGGATATCCTGCCCTCACCCTCAGCTGGGGAACCCAAGTCCAGATCCGACGCCCTCTCCGGCCCGAGCTGCCCGCTCCTGTGCTGGCCATTCTGGTTTGGAGTGACCTGTCAGTCCCAGCACCCGGGCACTTCCCTTGCTTTCTTTCCAGCATATGTGTTTACATGTTTGGAGGTTACATTTATCCGGCATTTCTATGTGCAATGAGTGGGAGGGAGTTCTTCAGAATCTTCTTGACTTCTTGGTGCTGGAAGACGTGTGACGCAGACCTCCAAAAGTTATACAAAAAGGGGGAAGTGACATGGAAATCGAGAGTGATTATTTGCTATGCAAAGGCTTCCTGTAAGGAAGGACTTGTCCCAGAGTGTGGAAACAAAACTTTTATCTTTACCCAAAATTGCATCCGTAAGTATTGCACAAAATGGAGTATTCCTGTCTTGCGAAGGGGCCGTCTCTGACGCGGATGTGAGGAGTCTGGGCCGTGGGCACGCACATGTCTGCGTTGTAGGCCGTGGAGAGAAAAGCCAATCTCTAAATTATCCTTTTGGCCTCATTCCAAAGTTCAAACTCCAAACACACCACAAAACATACTGTATGAGATAGGCCTCTGGGAGGAATAGATCATGAAGAGAAAAGAAACCAGGATTATCCCTAATGGGATAATTAGGAAAATCCTTTAGTCAATACTGTTTAATTTCCTTTCAAATTCCTAGTTGTCCTATTAACAATGTAATCAGTGCCTTCTTATATTTTCTAACACGACCGAGAATTGACCTTTCCCCTTTCAAAGTCTTTGGTTTTCTAAAACCCCAGATATTTCTAAATGGGTGGCTCTGTTGGCTGTGGTTTTGTGCCAGAAAGCACTTTAGTCTGGAATTGCCCTGCATGGTAGAGGATGGATTATAATGTCGAGGTTTGCTGTGGTCCAAGGTTAGCTCAGCTGAGCCTTGTACGCTGATGAGGGTAGCGGCTTGTCGATGATACATTTTATAAGCAGAACAGGTTTTGGTGTGAACTGTTGCTGCCCTGTCCCCCTTAACACCTGCCAGGCTGTGCCTTCTTGGCGTGGAACTTTTAAACGTGGCTTCCAAAGAAGAGTTTTTGGCAGTCACTTCTAGCCTGAATAACTCTGAATTGGTTTTCCTTCCTTTGATGTCTCCCATTCTTATGACATTCTAAATGAACAGGTCACAATGAAAACTCAAAGTTTTCTAAACAGAGACCTGTCACATCACTCCCTTGCCTAAAACCCTGAGTCCTCTGAAGAATTGAGTCTAATCCCCTGGCCTGGCACTCAAGGCCTCTGAATGGGCTGGATGTCTCCTTCTGTTCCAGCCCCTGTCTCTGCCCCCAGCTGGCAGCCCAGACGCCCCGGGCCCTCTCATTCCTGCCAGCCGTGGTCTATGGCTCTTTCCTGGGCTGTGATACCCTTCCCATCAGAGGCCATGTAGTTAAGCCTTGACATGTGAGACCACACAGGGAACAAGGACAGCTGTTCCAGGACTCCTGGCCCACTGGTTTTGAGCTCTATCCTGTGATGACTGTGACTTACTTCCCATTTGTACAGATCTGCTTAGCTTTTCCAGCTTGACTTGACACACTGCTGGGATCGGACCTTTCTTCCTTTCTTTGCTGTCATGGTTAAGCTTATGTGTCAACTTGACTGTAAGGGGCACCCAGATATTTAGCTAAACATTATTTCTGGGTGTGTCTGGGAGGATGTTTCTGGATGAGATTTGCACTTGAATTGGTGGGCTCAATGGAGCAGAAGGCCCTGCCCCGTGTGTGTGGGCTCCACCCAGGTCACTGAGGGCTTGAGTAGAAAAAAAGGTGGAGGAAGGGAGAATTCATCCCTTTTGCCTATTTGAGCAGGGACATTGGTCTTCTCCCCTCAGACTGGGATTTACACCATCAGCACCCCTGGTTCTCAGGCCTTCGGGTCAGACTGAACTAAACCACTGGCTTTTCTGCGTCTCCAACTTGCAGATGGCAGATTGTGGGACTTCTCAGTCTCTAGGCACCAATCCTTATAATAAATCCCTTCTATATATCTCTGTACAGTTAGGCCTCTGTCTCCATGGGCTCCACATCCATGGGGGCAGCCAATTGCACAATCAAATATACATTATTGGAGGGCTGGGGAACCCGCAGGTATGGAGGGCTGACTCTCATAGCCGCCGGGTCCACAGGGCTGATGCTGGACTTCAGCATCAGTGGTTGTTACCCTCACCCTGGCCTGCTTTGCCATGGGAGTTAGGCTGGTTCCCTAGACTAGAAGAGGGCAGGGACTGGAACCTCTCAGTGTTCCACGGGGGCATTTTTCCTATCAGAGAAGATGCTGCGTGAGCTGATGAAGGGATCAATGGGAGTGTGTGAAGGGACCAAAGAAAATCCCTTAACATGATAAAAAAAATAATCTATGGGAACCTCTGGAAAGGATCCTTGGATGTCCATGAACACAATGGGCAACACAAGATTATTCCATTCTTTGGAAAGAGGTTGAGCTGAGCTTTGTGTGCAAAAGAGACAACTGTAGGCTGAGTGAAAGAGAAATGGAGTTAAGAGGCCTGGGTTTTGCTACATTGTGACTTTAGGCCATTTGTGTCCAACTGTATAGCTGCCCATCTGTCTATCCATCCATCCATCTATCCATCCATCTGTCTATGCAACCATTTATCTACCCAGTCATCCTTCTATCCTTCCAGCAGTTCATCTGTCCATCTATCCATGCAAACATCCATCTATTCATCCACCTATCCCTCTGTCCGTCCATCCATCCATCCTTACCGAACACTCACAGTATACTAGGGATTGGAAACCCAAATGTGACAGACACTGTCTCTACCTCCCTGGGACGCAGTGTGCAATGGAAAGAATGTCATGCAAACAATCACTGCGTGATAAGATCATGACTCCAGAGGAGTACTGTCTCCTCTGTACTGTGAGTGGGAGCACTCACGTGCCTAGAGTCAGAAAAGGCTTCCCAGAGATGATGGTGTTTGAGCCCAGACCTGAGCAAGGGAAGGGGGCCTAGTCACCTTGAGCCCCAAGTTCTCCTTCACCTGTGCAAGGCAGCGATGGGGCCAAATGACATCCATCTAAAGCTTTATGTGATGTCACGAGTGGTAGATGCAGATTCTGTATGGGACACCGACAAGATGTATGGAGGGCTGGTAGGGGGAGGGCAGAGCTAGTAAAAAAGCTAGCCCGGGCTTGGGACCCCTCACCTTTGAAGGCCCCCGTGCCCTGTGCAAGAACTGCCTACTGCCCACAGGAGTTGGAGGAAAAGCTCTGCTGCCCCCAGTTACCTGTTTCCTGGGACAAGGCTAGACGTGGGCTTTCCAGGCTTGTTCAGGGCCCAGGCCCATTGTCTGCAGTGTGACAGGAGCCCCATGAATTTTAATAGCTTCCATTCAGAGTTATTAAAACCTTAATGAAATTTAATTATCTTGATGTTAAGCGTTTTGTGTTAAGTTATTGCATTCTGACCACTCACTGTTCCCTGCAAGCTCAGGGCAGCTAACCCTACCTCTACCTTAATGGAAAGGAAAGTTGAATATATTTAAATGAAATTTCCCCCAAAGTAATTGCCTTCAATGAAACACCAAGTAGGCGTCAGGATTGCATTTATAAATCGGGCCGGCTGTAGATGGGAGCGACCACATTTGGAATGGTTCTCATTAATCCAGGGGCTCCGGAAGGAGCGATGTGAAAAGTTCAGACTGTAAGTGACAGGTGTTTATGGTTCGCAATTGCATTAAACAGGCTCTTAAATGCAGGTTAAAGGCCTCTGTGAAATATAGAATATACCTTAAAACGTGGCCTAAATTTTTTGCCATTTTGGGCTTTGCATTACTTACCGGCAGAATTAGCAGCGCTTTCGGTTAATCAACTGTCAGCGCAAATTGCATCTGAGCGAAATGCTTATAAATACCGGCGAGCATGCCGTTCGCTTTGGCCTGTTGCTTTGGTTTTTTTCCCTCCACCTTCCCCTGGGCCTTCCGAAGGCCTTCGGCTGATGGAGAGCTTTTAATTTCACATTTTGGCCCCCACCGCAGGTGATAAACAAAGGTTTCCCCGCCGCTCCGGCTGGGGTCAGTTAGCCGGCCTCCGCCAGTCCCACTCCCCATAATTACACACAAAAGGTGCCCGAGCGCCGCGGCTAATTTGCGGCCTCTGTTTAGCAGAATTTAATAGCAGGTATTACTGCTGCCTCAGTAATTAAGGACCTTTGTCAATAAGACGGAATGGATGGCCACACTTGGTTGTAATCAGCGGGCTCTCAGTGCCCGAGGAGCGGAGGGGGAGAAGCCATCCATCC
Organism: Mirza zaza; assembly: GCA_008750895.1. NCBI lineage: Eukaryota > Metazoa > Chordata > Mammalia > Primates > Cheirogaleidae > Mirza > Mirza zaza. The sequence goes on from VSMD01080688.1 coordinate 55,799, forward strand.
GCAAGGCCCCTCCCTCCCAGGGCCCCGAATAATAATTCCCCAGGCAATGCAAGTACAGGAATAAAAGTACTTACCCTCCAGCCGGTGATTTTTTTTTTGACTTTTTATTTACTCTACTGAGCTTTCCTATTTGCTCCGGGCTGCATTTGATGAAGTATTGTTTAAACAGCACAGAGCCAAATGGATGGGGGGCGGTGGGGAGAGGAGGAGGAATTTTAACCAGGTGGCCAGGGAGGCGCCCTGCTTGAAGGTGGATGGCCATTCGGTTTATCAATTATTTCTCTGGGATACAAAAAAAAAAAAAAAAAAAATGACAAAACCAAGTGGCTCCATGAAGAGGTGGAGGGTGTCATTTAGCGCCGCCTCTGAACATAGTCATTCAGCTCTAAATGGGTCGCGGGTAACAAGCGAGAAGTGAGCTGGGCGCCCAGCCTCCTCCCTAATGCGCGGCTGAATGGCCCGGGGAGGCCGGGAGGGGCGGGGGCTGGCGGCCACAATTCAAAGGCACCATCAAGGTGTGTGCCCCTCGCCGTAATTGGAGAGGAAGCTGCCTTTCCCTCGCCAATTCCCTGCCTTTTTACTGGTTTTAACAAGCATGATGCTTTTAATAGTGCTTTGAGTACCACCTCTTTACATGCCTCTCCCTTTTTAAAGCAGCTTTAACTATACTCTTTCTGTCACTAATGTCTGGAAAACTTCTACCTTTAATCATTCTCGGATGCGGTGGCAAACAAGCGCCCTTTCCTTTTGCAATTATGTGCTGGGTAGTCGCTGCCTGGCCGGAGAGGAAGGGGGGAGGTGGGCGGGAAGGGAGCAGGGGAGCTGCGAGCATGCGGATCGCATCGCGGGGCCCTGATGGCAGCCCGTGGCATGGGGACAGTACAGGGGACTCTGGTTAGGCGGCGGCTGGGGCTCTATTTTAAATGCCTGAACCTACAAGGTATAAAACAAAAATCCATTTGACCACTATTAGCAGTGAACCTGGATTTGGTTAATTAACAGTAGGTTGAAATTAGGTTCGTGGCCATTCCAGGCCCGACGTCCAACACACGTAGCTGCTTCCCTCCCGAGCCGGCCCCAGGCTGGGCTGATGGGTGCGTCTTTGGTCTTTTGGTCTTTCCGGTAAGATGAGCTTTGAGAGTTTCACATCCTCCTGTCCAGCTGGGTGGGCTGGCTCCAACTGTAGTTTCAAAAATAAAGGTGGAGGCCGGGCCCGGTGGCTCACGCCTGTCATCCCAGCACTATGGAAGGCTGAGGCAGGCGGATTGCTCAAGGTCAGGAGTTCGAAGCCAGCCTGAGCAAGAGCGAGAACCCTGTCTCTACTAAAAATAGACAGAAATTAGCTGGACAACTAAAAACATATAGAGAAAATTAGCCGGGCATGGTGGCGCATGCCTGTAGTCCCAGCTACTAGGGAGGCTGAGGCAGGAGGATCGCTTGAGCCCAGGAGTTTGAGGTTGCTGTGAGCTAGGCTGACGCCACGGCACTCTAGCCTGGGCAACAGAGTGAGACTCTGTCTCTAAATGAATAAATAAATAAAATAAAGGTGGAGGAGGAGGGGCCTATTCCATCCCCCGAGGACCAGTGTGCACACAGCGTCTGGTCCCTAAAGGGTGGCAGGGGTGAGGCTGGGAGTTCCCTGCCTTTAGGACGGCTCCTGGCTCAATGGAGACTCATAGCCCAGGAGAGCTGGGAAGGCCATGGGAGTCACCGGCTCTGTCCCTATTTCCTCATCCATCCCATTCTTGGCTTCTGAAGCAGGCCCCTCTGTCTGGGAGTATTTGTCACATCAAAGGTCAGTAGTTCCAGAGGTACAGTCCTTCCCAGGCAGTGGCTCTGCGGGGAGAGGAGTGAGAAGGATTTGTGTAGAGCTTCTCTGCATCCCTTCCCCAAAGGCATCGGGGAAACATTCCTTTGATCCATGTCTCACCAAATTCATTGGGGTTCAAGTCTCAACTCCGGGGCACTCCAGTTCAGCTTGGTAAGCCGGTTTTCTTATCTTTACAATACAGGTAAGAACAGCTCTTACTGCCTAGGGGAGCCGTGAGGCTCTCACAAGGTGGTGCTGGTCCGACACCCTGCACGCTCTAAGGCAGCCCGTTCATATTTGACGTCTTTCCTCTGGGATCTGAAGGTCTTTTTTTTGATTCTTCTTAATTATCCAGTGGGGTTTGGGTTACAGCTTGATTCTGGGGCACAGAACAGCAAACCGTGGGGTAGGTTGCAATGATTGTTGGGTTGGAACTGTGCCAGTAAGCTTACAGCACCAAAGCATGCCCTTGGTTAACATCACTTAGGAAAGTTTCACTCTGCACAAAACCACTGGGAAGAAGTGAGTGCAGAGGGGGCCGGGAAGAGGGCGAGGAAACACCTTGCCCAGGCCTGCCGTGCTCAGAGCCTGAGAGGAAGGATGCTGTAGCAGGCTCTACGATGCCGCCCCCCAACCCCAAAGATATCAGGCCCTAAGTCTTGGAAGCTGAATGGTGTTACCTTCTAAGTAAAAAGCGTCTTTCCAGATGTGATTTAAGTTAAGGATCTCAAGATGAGAGATTATCCACACACTGTATGGGATATACTTATACTAAAAATTATTCACTATCTATCTGAATTAAAATGTAGCTGGCTGTCCTGAATTTTTATTTGTGGAATCTGCAACCCAATAGCCCCTCCTACTCCATAAAAACACAAAACTTGGTGTCTCTATCCATGGGTGTGAGGAGTCCCTCTGAGACTATTGTTATCCAGGACAGGACTTCGCTGTCTTTCCTTGGTTATGGGACCCTGGGGAAGTCCTCTCCTCCCTCTTTCTGTGCCTTGGTTTCTTTCTCTGCACTGGCCTCTCTCTCAGGGATCCTTTCTGGTTCCTTCTCATTCGCTTCACAGTTGGCAGAAGACATCTGGTCACCCTGGCATTTTGGTATCGTGTGGGCAAAATAGCCCACTGGCTTGATTGCATCTTTCACTCTTCAAATGCTTGTTTTGGCTTCATGTAGACACAATCCAAATGCTCTGACCTGCGCTTTCAGTCCCAATTCTCAGCACTTGTAAGGAAAAGTCTCCATGTAACAGAGCCCGATTCCCCCGGCTGGGTCTCTGAAGGGCATTTTGAAGCCCTTTTAATTTCCAACCCATTAAAAAAATAAATCTTCAGAGGGTTTGCTTCCTACATAGCAGCATGCTTCTGGCTTGACAGCTGTCAAACTGAAAAACATTCCATGAATTCTCCAAGTAATTTAAAAGTTGCCTGGGCTGAAATACGGGGTGATGTCTACTGAGCTGAAAGGGTGCCATTTGTACCTGGGTAATTCAATTCACTTGATTTTTTTTTTCCCGGGAATTACTTTCATAAGGAAAAGGGAAAAGGAGTACAGTTTACTTAATTATGAAATGGGTGTTTGATCTAACTTATGACTCTATTTCTAATCGGTTCTACCTTTCACCGCACCTCTGGGAAGGGCGATCTCTTAAACCATCACTGTTCTTTGGCAATAATTACTTTTGGATGAGAGTGAAAAGTCCATGTTGGGGGCTGTGTTCTATGACATCTGTGTGTATACATTTAAAATCCTTTCAGGACCTAAGCCTCTCGATCACATGGAAGTCTCTTTCTCTTTAGAGATTAAAATGCTGCAAGCGTCATTTGTTTTGAGCAAACACAGTACTGTGAAGTCCTGTTGTAGCTTGTTGGGGATTCGGAGCCACAGATTTTCTTATTAATCTAGCCAGCACGTTAGAGGGCCCGGTGCCTCCAAATGCATAAACCTTGTGCCCATTCTCTTTAATTTCTCAACCACTCGTGCTGCTGCCTCGAGTCATGGTTCTGCCACCTTCGACTCCTTCTTTTTCTCCCTTTCTCATCTCTCTCTTCTCCCTTCCTCCTCTTCTTCCTTCTTTCCTCCCTTTGTGAATTTGCACTTTTTAGTCTCAATAAAAGGACCTGATGTCTGCCATTGGGAAACCTTACTTCCATTTTTTCCCCCAGAAAAATGGAACAGGTTTCTTTTAACTAGTGCAAGGCTCTCCTCTCTAAAAGGTTTTTATTATTGAGTGCCTGGGGTCCTTAGTCTCTGACATTTATCTTCCGGCTAAGCAGGAACAAAAGAGGGAGGCAGCCTTCTGCACCCCGAGTTTCTGAGTAATCACCCAGCGGTTAAATTGAAGCGGCCACAACATCTTCTTCATTGTGTCACTTTGGGCCTGCTCGTTAATTTATGAGCCTCAACTGTCAAAATAGTTTGTGCAACGGACCCTAAAAATGGTGATGGGTCATATCAATCAATCGGGTTTTATAGCCCTGGTTTCCCTCGCAGCAGCACGGTGAGAGGAAAACCGCGGACACAATAGGAGTGCCCCAAACGAATGCTTAATACCAAGCAATGTTCCCCTTCACGAAGGGCTCCGGGACGCTTAAGGCAGCAAAGATGCTCCACCTCTGGGGTCCCCATGATGACAGCTGGGAGCTGCCTCATCTGTTGAGAGGGAAGTCCGCCCCCTGGAATACCCCCTTATTTCAAGGGTACCGTCCCTCATGACCATAGCTAGGCAGTGTCACGGTGGTGCCTTCAGAGGCCTTTGGACCAGCCTGCGGTGATGACGAGTGGGATGTGGGCAGGGCAGGGGGCAAAACCTAGCTCTGATGAGATGAACATTTTCCTTAATCTTTGCAACTGTAGACTCTACATAGATCCCCAGGAACTCATACAACTTGCAGATTTAAAGTTCGTCTTCAGATACCCGCCTGCTTCCCTGAGCACGTTGGTCAGAGGTGGACCACTTGATAATATAGGGGCTCCTTTATGTACATTTTCTGTTTTCCTCTGGATTCCAGGGCCTGGGTAGAGTTTATTATGCAGATTTTTTTTCACTCTATTTTTCTGATCACAAATACGAGTTCATTATTGATAACTTGGAAAATGGGGAGTATGGAGAAGAGAAAAACTGGCTGGGCGTGGTGGCACATACCTGTAGTCCCAGCTACTAGGGAGGCTGAGGCGGGAGGATCGCTTGAGCCTGGGAGCTTGATGCTGCAGTGAGCCATGACTGTGTCACTGCACTCTAGCCTGGGTGATAGGGAGACCCAGTCTCTTAAAAAAATGCTCTTCATAATGCCCACTGATCAGTGGGGCTGGATGAAGCCAAGCACGGAACACTTGAGTTGCATATCTGGGCTGTGAGTTCCACTCTCAACAGCGGTTCTTATCCCCACTCCTAATTTGGCCGGTCTCGGCTGTGGGTGAGTTTGATTTCTCTGGCCTCAGTTTTCTCATCTGCAAATCACTGGCCTTCTCAGCCCCAGAGGGCCCTGCTGCCTCTCACATTCTATGATTATATGGCATAGGCTTTTCTAAAGACATTTAGTTTCCTAAATGTCTTTCCCTTAAGAAACGTGTACAACTAGGTGCAGTGGCTCATGTCTGTAATCCCAGCACTTTTGGAGGCTGAGGCAGGAGGATTGCTTGAGCAACATAATGCCCATAGTGGCTAAATAGAAAAATTAGCCAGGCATGGTGGCGTGTGCCTATAGTCCTGTAGTCTCAGCTACTTGTGAGGCCGAGGCAGGAGGACTGATTGAGCCCAGGATTGGAGGTTGCAGTGAGCTATGACTGCACCACTGTACTCCAGCCTGGACAACATAGCAAGACACAATCTCTTAAAAAAAATAAAGGAAAGAAGAGAAAAACTTTTCCCCTCAATCCTGGGGGCCAACCTCCACTAATATTTGGTATATTTTTTGCCTTCTGTGCATATGATTTTACATCTCTGAGATAATCTGTACTCTTCTGTTTCCTGTTTTGAAAATAATTCTATAAGCTTTAAAATACTTTGTGGTTAAATCTCATTGTTGGTATAAACCATAGTTTAGTCAGGCTGATAGGCTTTCTTTCATGAAATAGCCCCAAATGTAATGACCTATTGAACTGAACACTTCCTAGTCTCCAAAATATCTTCTCTCATTCCAAGATCATCATGAGGCCCCTATGCCTCTGCAAGAGTATTCACTCTTGCTAGGGCGCCCTTTCCTAACCTTCTCTGTGTAGCCAATGAGCCCCTATTCATACTTCAAGACCCAGTTGAAGCAAGCCAATCCTCTGTGAGTTCTGAATTTTCTCTCTCAGTGGACTTGACCACACCCTTCTTTGTGTTGACATCTATGTTAGAGTGTCAGTGGGATCACTGCATGACATTTAGCCATCTCTTTGTTGTCCCTTTGCTGGTTCTTAAAGGTATATCTAGTTCTGAGCTGCAGTCATCGGCCTTGATGACTGGCCATCCTGGGCTGCCCAGGGCCACCTAGTGTGCATAGAACCTCCAGTTATCAGAGCTGTGCCTTGCATGCTCACAGAAAAACCAGACATTTATAGTTCAGGTGTTTGGGGACTGAAATAAAACGACACTAAAAAACCTTTTCAAGCTCCAAAGATTCTTCCCTGATTTCCACTTTGGTTATGAGGACATTTTCCCCCAGTGTCCCTGTTGTTGATAGACATTGTCAGAGTTCATGATGGCATTTGCACTGAGAACTTCTAATTTGATATTTCTCTTGTCAATTTAATGAGTAGGAAAAGGTACCATTCAGAGCTAGTTTTCTTTTTGTGCTTTGAAAAATGAAATGCACAGTTATCTGTAAATGAGATAATTGCCTTCCTACTTTGCTAGAGGCACCTACTAGTGATTTTTTTAGCTTGTTTCACTTAATGAAAGCTTTACAAAATGGGGAGCCCAGAGCTGTTAATAGACTTGTTGTAATAGTCTCCGAGAAAGGGAAATAAAAACCAGTTGTTTCAAACCAGTCACAGAAATAGCCTGATGAAATGGCTGGCAGCTCAGACATAAATTTAAGTCTTGGTTGCATTTAGAGCAAATGTAATAATAGCTGCAACCAATATTTTTAATATTACTGATCTTTCAACAATAATTACCTAGAACTTTTAATGTCTGCAATTAGAACGCTAGCAATTCAGTGGCACAGACCAGTGGTGAACGGCATGAAATTGGATACTTGCTATAATTGGTAATTAATCACTTTTCATTACCAGGAAGGGATGTTGCAGTTACTCTGAATAGATACATCATGCTAATTATAGGCAAACACAAACCTACATATTTGAATTTAGAGCTTTTAGGAAAATAAGCAACCCATGCCAGCATTCTATAGCGGAGAGGAGATTAGCCCACCCGATTAAACAAAGAAGAAGAGGCCGTGTATATTTTGACAAGAACACACCAGGGCAAGAGGTTCCCTTTTCCTAAGGGACTTGATCGCATTTCCATTTGTTTCTGTGGGTAATTTAAATTCTCATCCTTTATGCACATTTAGAAATGGTTCCAAATAAATATTTGCAAGCGTGTCTCCCTAGGTAAGCTCTCGCGACGGCAGCCGCCACCAGCGTGTCTTCCTGCAGCCTTCACCCCTGCGTTGTGCTGTTCTGCACGCGGGACCGCCTTTACCCACGCTTGGTGCTTCGGTCGTTTCTCGGATGTCCCACGACCTTGTCCCACACCTGCCTCACCCGTCACCAGGCCTTGCTGCTTCTACCTTCGCTGAGGTCACCGCCACCTCTGCAGCCCCCTTCCCTGCCCCTTACAGAGGCTTCATGTCATCTGTCAGGGCCACATCCCAGGAAAATGCAACCTACGGGGAAAGGACTTACACGGGGAAAATACATCCGTGAGAACTAATGTGGAAAATCTCAGGTCACGTCTGGGTCCCTGCCCTCGATCGTGACTACTTTCCTCGCCACAGTCAGCAGCACACCACGTGCCTTACGCAGACACGAAAGACTACCAGGGATAAGCTAAGCTCCCACCAAAGCTCTGGCCACGAGTGGCTCCCTGAGGTGGAGTGACAGGGATGGAGGGAGGATTGTCCCCACTTAACAGTGTCACCGCCACACTGGCATCTGGAAGCCCCAGTCCAGACGGGGAAGCAAGAATGAAAAGTTTGTCAAAGTGCCTCAGAGCCCTGCATCCTTTGTGTTCTTAACACAGTCAAGTCAGAGGGAAGTGTTGACCGCTTTCTCTTGTGACTGTCACCGTCCTTGATACGCCTGCTCTCTCCTTGCCAAGGCCGCCCGTGCCCTACCAAGACTACCATTTCAAAACCGGGTCACGACGGAGGAATGGGGGCCCCGTGAGTGACGACCCGCAGGCAGAATGGGGGGTACAGAAGCCAGCGGGAACCCCTGAGCCCCGCACCTCTCACACAGGCCCCCGTGGACGTCTGGAGCCCCCCACCTGTGCTTCTAGCCCAAGGAGGTTTCAAAGTGTCCCAGGGCCGCGGCGATTCTAGTTCTGCTCTGGTTACCAGTGTCTGTGCACTGGGACGGCTGGCTTTGGTTTGCATTTTGGAGTTCCCCCTCTCCTGGCAGGAGAAATCAAGCTCCTCCTGGGCACGGGCACAGAGAGAGACCTGGTTTTGAAGTGGCAGGCGGTGGAGCTGGCCTGCTCTTCAATGTTGGGAGCGGACGCCTCGCCACTTCCACCCTCTTGGCCGGTCACCTGCAAGGACAGGCTCGCCAACGGCTCGCTTCACCCAAATTAATATACAGAGAGAATTTGAAAAATTAGACTCGAATTGAAAGCCGTCCTGAGAAAGCACAACCTTCCCACTCCATCTCCCTCAACACGGCCCTTACTCGGAGCGAATTCAGCCGAATTTCATTTTGCTTCCCGTTTCATCATCGCCAGGGTCCCTGAATTGGTGTGTCACCCTGTAGCGCGGTTTCAGCCCAGGTCTCTTCCCTGTGCCTCTGTCGCAGAGCTGAGTAATGATGTGACAACATGTGATTGGGCGATTGATGTCAAATGTTAGCAGCAACATTCATTTTCCCCTGAAATGGACAAAGAAGAGTAGGAGTCATTTAGAAATTTCGTCCAGAAGCCGCACCTCGAGAGTGATATTCCAAAATTGAATTGGTCTGAAATTTAAAGTGGCTTTTAAGTTCTTCTCCTTTGATTTTTCCCCAGATTGTGCAGAGTTGTGAAAGGCCGAGGGAGCAAGTTAGCGACGGGAACGGCAGATGTCATTTGTTAGCGCCCTGACTCCTCTGCAGAAATTTTTTCCTCCGGTGACAGGGTGTTCCTGAGGTCCCATGTCACGTAGAGCAAATTCCACGGGCTTTGGAATCGCACAGATCTGGGCTCCAAGCTTGGCTCCATCACTTACTGCTTGTTCTTGCTCTGTGAGCCTCGGTTTCCCCATCTGTGAAATGGGGTTAATAGTGCACACATTGCAGGCAGTGTTGCGGGCAGCAGAGATGAAAGGTGAGGTGTGTGAGTACGAGTAGCCTGGGGCTGATGGCTGTGTGTCTTCCGTTTCCTTTCCGTGTAACTTCTTAAGGATTATCTAATTCAATCCCACAAAGTATGGATTAGCATAACCTTCATTTTGCCAATAAGAAAGTGCAGGTTTAGAGAGGAGAACAAGACTCCCAAATGACAGAGTGAGTGAAAAGGGGGCTGCATCCTTCTCCGGAGCCACCGGTCCCCCAGCTCTTGCTCTGAGCCAGGGAGGCCTCGCCCTGCCCACCAGCCCCACCAGGAGGGCCCTGGGCTTTTCACACGCCCCTGCGTGGATGGCCACCGTGCCACCAGGCTCCCTTCAGACCCTCCCCAGAAATGACCCAGCCATGTGTGTCTGGCCAGAGACAGGGCTGGCCCAGCATCCCCCAGTGACCAGTCTAATAGAAGCCAGAGTGGCCCTGGGTAATGAGAGCTTAAACGTTCTGCTCTCTGTGATCAGCATTTTTCATGGGGGGAAAAAAAAACAAAAACGTCACTGGTCTGTGCTAGTTATTTAACATCTGGGAAGGCTCCCTCCGAACCCTGCAAAGTTCCGGGTACCATCCTTGGAAGTGGTTTCCACCTACAGCTCTGATGCACGGTCCGGTTATAATTGTGATTCACGGCCTGTGAAAAAGCAGCGCGTTACCTAAAAGCCCCCGCCCGGCAGGTTCGCTGTGCCTAGGAATAGGGCTGCGGATGTGATGCGGTCAGACATGCTAATTAGATCCATGCAATGTTATATTAAAAAATCCAAACTCATTTGCAAATGAATACTAGTAAGGAGCAAAAGCTCAGCTGAGCCTAGACCAGAATCAATGGTGTGACTAGTTCTTCCTCAGTTAAGTAGCGTAATTTGTTCAATTTGTTTTATGTCAGTAAGTGAAGAACCTTTTACTCACTTTGATTCATGGAAGGAGGTTAGAAAATGGTACAGTAGAAAGGAAATTAACATTTAACCTGCCTGCCTGGATTTCCTAACGGATGTCTCAATACGACTGGGCTATAGCGTAAATTCTCCTGATAAACCAGAATGAAACAGCAGCTATTTAAATCCCAGAGAAAATCTGGATGGCAGATATTACACTCCAACGAGAGACCAGCTTAGGTTGAATGAGGAACTGGAAGACCCAAATACTAGCCTTATCAATTACTTGCTGCTTGACTTTTGAGTCACAAACTCCTAGACCTCAGTCCTTGCCTCTGTAAGATGGTGTGAATGATGCTGCCTGCAAAGGGTAGTTGTGAGTTTGCACACTATAACATACCAATTAAACGTACAATAATGTCAATCGATCTGACAATTTTTGGAGCACCCACTACACGCTAGTTGCTGGAGACATAGTGGTGAAAAGAATTGGGTAGGGCCCTGACCTAAAGGAAATTACAGACAGAAGAGGCATCCTTCATACGTTTTTTGTTACGAAAAATTCCAAACTCACAAAAGCGGGCAGGATATTATAATGAACTTCCATATACCAATCACTCAGATTCAGGCCCAAATAAGATTCTGCCACGTTTGTTTGACCTATCCCCATGCTTTTGGCTGAATTATTTTAAAGTGAATCATAGACACTGTGTTAGCTTTCTACTGCTATGTAATAAATTGCCACACATTTAGCTGCTTAAACAGCACTCATACGTTATCTCACAGTTTCCATGGTCCAGGAGCCCGGGCACAGTGTGGCCGGAGCCTCTGCTCAGGTTCACAAAGCCATGGTCAGGGCATCGGCTGGGCTGGGGCCTCATCTGCTGAGCTCACATGGTTGTTGGCAGAATTCAGTTCCTTGGGGTTGCAGGGCTGAGGTCACCCCTCTCCACCGACAGTTCACACAATGGCTGTCCACTTCTCCTTGGGGGCTGGCAGGAGACTCTCCTGGCACTTACCCTTGGCTAGGGGCTCACCTGATTGGGTCAGGCCCCCCCTGGGGTAAGCTCCCTTTTAATTAAGAGAGCTCAAAGTCAACTGATTATCAGTGGGGAGTAACATCCTGTCTTATTCATAGGGCTTCCCCCACTTAAGGGGAGAGGGTTATACAGGACAGGTACTGTAGCGGGCAGGAATCTTAGAAATTTGCCGAGCACAGCCATTTCTTCTTTACAGTGTTAAATATGCACTTCTATGAGTTACGGGCATTTTCACAATTTCACTTTACTATCCAATATTGGTTGTTCCACTCATCAGCTTATGCTGTCAATAACACCTTATGCTGTCAATAACACCTTATGCTGTCAATAACACCTTATGCTGTCAATAACACGTGGCCCCCAAATCTCAGTGGCTTCCAACCACCAAGATTTCTTTTTCGGCTCATGTTCTGTGTCCATCCTGGGTTGGCTTTAACTCTTTATCCTGGGACTGAGGTTGGGGGAACAGTCCCTTTCTGGGAAAGAGATGGAGGAACTGCGAGGCTTTTCAAGGTTCAGCTGGGAAGTGGCCACGTTGCTGCTTCTCGTCACTTGCTTGGTCACCCCGCCATCCACGGCTGGGAAGGGCAGTGCTTCAGCAGGGAGGGGTCTCGGAGGAAGGGCTCCACCACGCCACAGGGGGCTGGATGTGTATTTTTAAGCAAATAATAGAATCTCCCAATTATCTCTTAAATATCTTTTATTCTAAAAGAGTCTCATCCACATACCTTTTCCCCATATGCCACTGTGAATTTGCCTGTTTGCTTCCACATGCTATCATTTCACTTGTACCCTTATGCTCTATGTTTCTTGCGTGCTAAAATTTAGTTCTAATTAACTTATTGTGGGCAAGAACACTTTGTATGGGGGGCGATACTTCATATTTTATCACATCAAAAACACGTGATGTTTGGTGAGACAATTTTCAAAAAACTTCATATTTTTTGAACAAAATTCTTAGTGTTCTGCCCTTACATTCATTTACTAGACATTTATTTCTGGAAATGAGGAAATGAATATGACAAGTCCCTGTCTCAAGTATTTCTTGGTTTAGTTGGAGGTGACAAATTTCAAGATGATGGAATGAGAACAATTAGGCAAGAAAATGTTATCCAAATAAGAAAGAAATAAAACTATATTTGCAGATGATATAACCTTGTATATGGAAAATCATAAGGAATCCACATACACATGCAAAACTATTAGAGCTAATAAGAGTTTAACAAGGTTGCAGGATGCAAGGTTAATATACAAAAATCAGCTGTCTCTCTGTATACTAGCAAAGAACAACCCAAAAATGAAATTAAGAAAACAATTCTGTGTACAATAGCATCAAAAGAGTAAAATATGTAGGAATAAATTTAGCAAAATAATTATAAGGCTGTACACTGAAAACTATAAAATATCATTGTAAGAAATTGAAGAAGACTTAAATTAATGGAAGGACATCCTGTGTTCCTGAGTTAGAAGACTTAATTGTTAGACTTAATTGTTAAGATGGCAATACTCTCCAAATTGTTCCATGGATTCGACACAATCCCTATCAAAGTCCAAGCTGGCTTTTTTTTTTTCTTTTTTTTGCAGAAATTGATAGGCTGATTCTAACTTCATTTGAAATTGCAGGAGACCCAGAATAGCCAAAACAATCTTGAAAAAGAAGAAAACAATTGAAGGAAAACTTGTCTTGAGGCAAAGACGTCTAGGCAACTGGAAAAGCCTATGCCATATAGTCATAGAATGTGAGAAGCAGCAGGGCCCTCTGAGGTCGGGAAGGCCAGTGATTTGCAGATGAGAAAACTGAGGCCAGAGAAATCCAAGACACCCACAGCCAGGACCGGCCAAAGTAGGAGTGGGGATAAATAACCGCTGTTGGGAGTGGAAGTCACAACCCAGATATGCAACCCGAGTCTTCCGTGCTTGGCTTCATTCAGCCCCACTGATTGCTGGGCATTATTAAGGAGCATTTTTTTTTTTAAGAGACTGGGTCTCCCTGACACCCAGGCTGGAGTGTAGTGGCACGGTCATGGCTCACTGCAGCGTCAAGCTCCCAGGCTCAAACGATCCTCCCGCCTCAGCCTCCCCAGTAGCCAAGACTACAGGCATGCGCCACCGCACCCAGCCAGTTTTTCTCTGATGTTGACACATTAGTTATTTACCTGGCAAACATTTAGTGAGGACCTGCTCTGCCCCTGTGGGTGATGACAATATGGTTGGGAGCTGTGGTCCAGGTGAAAGTAGACATGGTGGTGGATAAAGATGGGCAGCAGGCAGGGCTGGCCTGGCAGCAGGCAGGGTGACCAGGATGGGGGAGCAGGGTGGAGGTGGCCTCTCTGGTTGCCCACTCTCCAGGCCTCCGGGTCTGCCTGCTCTCCTGTCTGACTCGCTGGATTGAGAGCAGTGCTGATCTGTCGCATCCCTAGTAAACTTCGGCGCCTCCTGAGGTTTGCTGGTCTCCGTGGGCTGCCCACACACCAGCCCTGCCGTGTCCCTCATAGTGTGACCACAGTGCCACCCTGCCACTTTTCCTGCGGCCTTCCTCACTCCTCCCCTTCCCCCGTCCTGAGATCATCCTGCCTGGCAAATAGACCGTTGTGGACCCTTCACTGCCTATCCCGGAGCCGTCGGGGACTGGTGCGGTTCACTTGTCTGCTTTCTTTTCCTTCCAGCTCCCTGCTGTCTTTCTGTAACAGTCAAGCTTGAATTTTGGTGCTTAGCGGTTGGGAAGGACCTCAGCAGCCACCTAGTTTGACCTCCTCCTTTTGGAAGGAGGAGATGGTGGCTCAGAGAAGGAAAGCACTTTGCTCAGGCCCGGATAGCAAGCTGTGCGCATGACCAGAATGGGCCTCCCTCCCACCCGCTGCCAGACGTGTTCTCTGTTCCACCAGGCCGCTGCTTGGAGGTGCCGCAGTAATCAGGTGAGGCTGGCCTGGGCTACCAAACTTGCATGTTAAGCCACAAAAAATGTGGCTGAACACAAGAAAGATTAGTTTTTCTCCCATGTTCCAATCTGATGTGGATTGGTCACCTATCCTTGGCAATGTACCTGTAAGTGGTGGCTCAGGACACAGGCTTTTCTAGCTTGTGATCCTACCAGCTTAAAAGCTGATTGTCACCGATGGGGAATAGAGAGTGTAGACCGGGATTTCTCATCCTCAGGACTACTGACATTCCGGACCGGATGATCCTTTGCTGTCTGGTGCATCGTAGGATGCAGTGTCCTTGGCCTCTGCCCACCAGATGTCAGTCTCGGCCCTGCCTTCACTGCCAATTGTGTCAATCAAAAATGTCTCCAGACATTGCCAAGTGTCTGACGGGGCCCACACCAGTCACCCCAGCTGATAAACACTGGTGTGGATGAGCACCCAGGACCAGGCCGGGGTTTGCAGGCACCACTTCCTGTCGCTTCTTGTTTGTTATGTACAGTCACATGATCTCAACCTAGCTGCAAAGGAAGCTGGGAAGCACAGCCTTCCTATTTGCCAAGGAATTGAGAAACGAAAGGAGATCTGGTAAACTTTAGCAACTCTCTGTGGGGAGACAAACAACCCCACCCTCTTCCTGAAATTCTCCCGTGCATATAGGGACCACCTGATTCAAGATGATAAGGAGTCACGTGATGCAGAGAAAGGGGAGAGAGGAGATGGAAGGCAACAGATAACAGGCTCAGGTCGGCCTGCTTGTGAAGGCTGATGTTTTGTAGGAGGTTTGTGCTCTGGTAACCTGTGACTGTCCCCCATTCCTTCACCCGTTGCCAACCCTACTACCATCCACATACGGGCAGGCTTGTCTCTCTTCTTAGCTGGGCCTAGAGGAAATCAGCACAGACCCTGTCCTTAGAGAACTCCTGGTCTGGAGGGAGACACAGACCCATGAACAAAGGAAACAGCAGAGAGATGAGAGTCAGAATGAAGATATGGGGACTGGGTTATGGACTAAATGTGTCCCCCACCGGTTCAGATGTTGAATTCCTAACCCCTAATCCAGCATGGCTGGATCTGGGATGGGGCCTCTATGGAAGTAATTAAGATTAAAGAGGTCATAAGTCTGGATCCCTGGCCTGATAGGATTGATTAGTGTCTTTATAAGAAGAGACAGCGGAGAGCTCTCTCTGTCTCCATCTGCACATGCAGAGAAAATGCCACGTGAGCTGAGAGCAAGGTGGTGGCCGTCTGCAACCCAGGTGGAGAGCCCTTGCTGTCGCCTTGGTTTTGGACTTCCAGACCAATCATGAGAAAACAAGTTTCTGTTGTTTAAGACATCCAACATATGGCATTTTGTTATGGCAGCTCAGACTAATACAGACTGTATTAATGTCTTAGGGCGGCTGTAACAAGGAACCACAAACTGGGGGCTTAAAACAAAGAAATTTATTGTCTCACAGTTCTTGAGGCTGGAAGTCCGAAGCCAAGGTGTCAGCACAGTTATGCTCTCTCTTCTAGCTTCTGGTGGTTGCCAGCAATTCTTGGTGTCCCTTGGCTGGCAGCTGTGTAACCCCAATCTCTGCCTCTCTGGTCACATGGCCGTCTTCCCTGTGTGTCTGTCTTTGCAGGGTATTCTCTCTGTGTGTCTGTAGTTCTGCTCTTCTTCTAATAAGGACACCCTATTCCAGTATTTTCTCATCTTAATTTATGCCTTGGATGACATTGGCAAAGACCCTATTTCCAAATAAGGACATATTCACAGGTACCAGGGGTTAGGCCTTTAACATATGTTTTTTTGGGAAATGATTCAACCTACAACAGAGGCAAGGACTAACTCTGCTTGGGTGTCAAGAGAGGGGGTAAATAGATGGGCCCCTAAAGGATGAGGAGGAATTTCCAGGAGCTTGGATAACCAGGCAGCAGGCACAGCTGCAAGATCTGGACCAAGAAATGAATTTATGTAGCACTTGGGCTCCCCAGAGCTGCTCCCTTAGGAGCTGATGGGGTTGGGGGTTGGGGAATTGTCAGCCTTGGGGCCCCCACTCCCTCCTGAACCAAAGCAGCTCTGCTCCTACCTGTTTCACACAGGGGACCTCTAGGTAGGACTTTGTTTAAATAAAGAATTCTGGTGGAAAACTCCCGACTTGAATAAATAGTGATGTTACTTGTACTATTAGGGTATTAATGAATCTGCAGCTAATGAGGAAGAACATGGTGACCTTGGCAATTACCACCACCCACCATTATAGCCACTGTTTACAGGGCACTCAATATATGCTGGGCTCTGTCCTAGGCATGTTGTATTCAACATCTCACTTTTTCTGAAAACTCTGATGCGGTAAGTGTTCTTGTCTTCATTTCATAGACGAGGAGCTGAGGCTCTCGGAGGTATCTTGATCAAGTTCATGCAATTGAATGTGTTGATCTGTGAACTCAGATCTTTTTAGTTAGGAAGCTGGTGCCCTCCCTTTGCACTTGAACAGCGCTTTACAGTCTGCAGGAACCCCTTCCTAAGCTGCTGCTCTGTTGATAGCTGCACAGCCCTGGGAAGAGGATGCTGCTGGTGCCCCCAGCCTACCGTTGAGGAGAACGAGGCTCCGACTCTTGTTCCCGGGTGTGGAGTGGAGAGATGGGACCATGGGTCTGGGCTGCCCGTTCCCTTGGTGGCCGCCAACCACAGAGGAGCCCACCAGGGCACGAAGATGCGGCCAGTGCTCTGGCCACTCCTCCCCGGCCGTCCTTCTCAGGATACATGAGATGCTCAAATTATGATGTTTTATTCTAATGACAAAGAATATAACAAGCACAGGAAATGGCCTGGCATTAATCTCCACTCCATCTTGTGGCAGTGACTGCAATGAAAATGAGAAATAGTTTAAGCTTAACCCATTCTCATTACAATCATAATTACATTTTGTGGTCATTCTTAGTTTCTGGCAGACCCCAACTGCTCTCCATGTCAATTTGAAAGATACAGACAGCCCTTAATTTTTCTCCAGCATTCATTTGCCCAGCCATCTGCTGAGGACTGATCCTTGAGAAGCTGAAAATTAGGCTTAAGGAACTTATCTGTTTTATGTTTTAAATGGTTTGGCACGGACCTGCTAAACATCTGGATAAATGCAATTTACGTCCATGTGCCTCAAAACACACTGAATCGAGCAACCGATTTGTCTTTCTAATAATATGTTTAATAGGATGCTCAAATTTGGCCCCTGATAATATAGCCAGTGGCACTGAGAACCTACCAAGAAGCACTCTGGGTGGCAGGAGGGGTGGAGCTGGGGACTAGATCTTCTAAGGACAGTCATTCCACTTCACAAGGACTGAGGGGCATGTCCCCACCTAGATGGTACAATGGTATTCTCCAGAACAACTGCACAGTCCCCAGCTCTGTAGTATTCTTTTGTGGCTGTTGTAGAACAAATCTATTTACCAATAACTGTCTTTGCCAATGGTTCATTCATTCTTTTTGCAAATATTAATTGAGTACCTACAATGCACTAGGTGTTTGCCAGGAGCTACGGATGCAGAAAAAGGAAGCTGAGGCCCTGCTTTCGGGGGTCCACTTTCTGGCAGTCACCCAGAGAGTCCAGCCCAGCACGGAGGGCTGTGGGGTGCAGAGCAGGTCCGGCCCTGGGGCGGGTGGTGGGTAGGCAAGGCCTTGCAGTGTCCCAGCTTGGTCTCCACTCGTTGTGGTTGGCGGGTAAGTCAGCCAGCATCTCTGGGTCTCGGCTTCTCCATCCTTAAACACATCCACCTGGGGGCTGCGGACAGTGAAAGGAGATGGTCTATAAAGTGCTTGAAGAGCTCCTGGTGCCTACTATGTGCCCACTTGGTAGAGGGGACACACAGGCTTCCTGGAGGGGCTTCAGTGGGTAAGGTGGCCAGGGCTTTACTAGGGCAGGTGGCAGGATGTGTGCTCCGCAGCAGAGGCTCAGCCTGTGCTGAGGTCTAGGGCATTGAGAGAACCCCCAGCGTGGCCGGGCCATAGCGGGGAGGGGAGCAGAAGCTGAGGCCCAGTTCTGGAGCATCCTGGGTGCAGGGCTGAGGGGATCGGCCTTCGCCTCAGTGCTGTGGGGGCCCTTCTGCAGAGGAGGTAGCAGAGAGTGAGATGATCAGGTCTCCACTTTAGAAGCATCATTCTGGCAGCTGAGAATGAGTCCCCCACACTCAGGGCAAGACTAGGGGCCGAGAGGCTGGGGCAGTAACTCCAAAGAGAACCTCGGTGGTGGTATGTTTTCATGGATTGTATTTTATTATGGATGGTATTTTACATAGTCTTGTTTGAGCGGGATTTCAGAGAATTTTAATTGTTGGACTGGACTATTTCAGAATGTCACCTATATTAGAGCCTTTGGCTCAACCCAGTGGACAGAGAGCAGGGTTGGATGAAGCCACTTTGAGCAGGGAGTAGGGCGACACCATAGGGTTTGGGCAGTGAGGGCTGCTGCCTGCCTTGGCGTGAGTCTCCGGGTCCTTCCCCTTCCCGAGGGGCGCGTGCGCAGAGCCTCCCCGCCAGCGACGTGGAGCTGTAGACACGTGGCGCGGTGCGCAGGGGCCAGGCCTCGGACCTGTCTTACCAGCCGGGCGATCTGGGCACTTGCCCGATTTCTTTAGGCCTCCCTTTCCTAATTGCTCAGCGAGACAACAGAGCCATGGACGCCTTTGGTGGACAGGCGGGTCTCACAGTCGAGTCTCCTGGTATCTCTTTCCGACTCCCGGCCTGATTTCCTCCATTAGCTCAGGGTCCAGCGAGTCAACATCCACATGCGTGTCAACCTGCCTCCGTGCTCATGCGGCATCCCGTTTCCGGTGGGCTTATTACTTCTCTATCGGAAAGAAAGACCAAGTGCCCCGGACATTCCAGGAATGGCTTTTGTGTTTTTGGTCGGTGTTTTGAAATGTAATGTTAGGTCTCGTAACACTGTTTAAAAATAAATCCACAGATACAGACGGGGCAGTTGGCAAAGGACGTAAAGTAGATGAACACTGAAGGGGACAACACTGTGGCAAAACTGGAAAAACCAATTAGGTGCTTGCGGTTAGACTTGGCCAGAAAACGAGACCAGCACTAATTGATACGGTAGATCTTCGCACGAGCCCATGGTGGTGCGGGGAGGGCCCTGCCCCTCGCTCGTCCAGCTGTCCTTGCTCCCAGTCCTGACTCATCCTCGGCTGTCCCCGAGCCGCAGCCTCGGGTTGGCAGCTCATAATAGGCAGTGGAATTAGATCTGACCTTTGCAACTGTGGGTTTTTTTTTTTTTTTAAAGATTATTAAATTTAAAAATGGTTAAATCTCAAATGAGCTGAAATCTTTTGTACAAAGAACCCGTCTATCTTTGCTTTTGTCCATAAATATATTTAACCTGAACCATGTAATTAAAGCCAGTGAATCCACCAGGCTGGTTGGGTTTATTATGTGCGCAGAGAGCTCAGCCGCTCTCCTCTGAAAAGGACAGTGCGGGCATTTTCCTGAGTTGCTTGGCAAAAGCTATAGGCAGGATGTTGAATCTTGTCTAAAATAGCTTCCACTTTACCTCCTCCCCACTCCCTCACCCACAATCCAGGTTGAGCAGAAAATGCTTCACAATTAGAGAGAAATATCCAACAAAGGGTAGTTAGCCAGGCCGACAGCACGTTCTGGGGGAGAATGTGTGTGATGGGCAGGGATTCAGAGCGTCCATGTCAGCATCATGCAACCCTCGAGCTAAGCCCTGGCCTCTGATACTCATCTGCAGCTTCCAAGCAGGGCAGAGAGGGGTCTGTGAAGCCCAGTGGCATATAAAATAGGGACTCTAAGCATGATTCTGGGAATCTAGGCTTCCCTGATGCAACTGTAAGAGCACTGTCTCAAGAGTCCAATAGACTTGAGTAAGGGTTTGCATCTCTGCTGTTCATTTGGTGTGTGAATTTGGCAAGTCATTAAACCATTCTGAGCCCCAGTGTTTTATGTCTAAAATAGTGGTTAAAAAAAAAAATCTCTTCCATTGCATTTAAGTTTTCCAAAAAACAAACAAAAACTCCACCTTTCAAGGTTATTGCTGTTGAAATGAGATAATGTGTGTCAGATGTTTTCTTCTTCCTCCTTCTTTTTCCTCCCAGAAAACAAACCATGAAAATAGCCAAATAAGTTGTGTTTACAGGGAAAGGGGGGTGCCTGCTCTATTAAACATCGAGACAGATTATAAAGCTATAGTCGTTGTGATGGTGTGGTGCTGGCCCAACAATAGACGAAAGTGTAATGGAACAAAATAGAGAGCCCAGAACAGACCATGCATCAGTTGCACTGTAGTCCACAGGGGAAAGCATGGCCTACTCAATAACAAGTGCTGGGAACCTTGGTTAACCACGTGGGAGAAACGAAATGGGATCCCTACCTCACACCATACACAAAACCGATCCCAGATGGATTAAATGTGAAAGGCAAAATTTGAACATTTTTTAGAAGAAAATAGAGAAGATTACTCTATGACCTCAGGATACGACAGAATTTCTTAAGCAAAACACAAAATAATTGATAGATTAGACTAGATTAAAATTTAGAACTTCTTTCAACAAAAACTTAGACAAGATATTTGCAACATATCTAACAAAAGATTAATATCCAGAATATTGACAAATGGAAAATAACCAATAAGGAAAAAAAAATTCAACCCAATTGAAACAAGGGCAAAAGACATGAATAGACATTTTATGCAAGAGTAAATTGCAATGGCCAATTAATATATGAAAAAACACTCAGCTTTATTTGTAATCAGGAAAATGCAAGTTAAAACCACAGTGGTCTACCATTTTATAATTCCAGGTTGACAAAAGTTAAAAAGTCTGACAATAGCATGCACAGGTGAGGACGTGGAGAATGGGAGCTCATGTATATTGCTGGTGAGATAGTAAATTGGAAAACTGCTTTGGAAAACAAATTGACATTGTCTTGTAAAGCTGAACACATGCATTTGCTGCAACCCAGCAACCCCACTCAGAGGTGTGTCCCTCAGAGAAACTCGTTCATGTGCAGCAGGAGAATGTTATGAGAATGTTATGAGAATGTTTATAGCAGCATTATGGGTAAAAGCAAAACATTGGAAACCACCCTAATGCCCATTGATAAGAGAATGGATAAACATACTATGGAATAGTATACATATGGGAAAACAAATGTGCTACGGCTACCCCAAAACACCTGTATGAATCTTTGAAACATAATGCTGAGTGAGGAAAGCAACTCATAGAAGACCATATAGAGCAAAATGCCTTTTCTATAAAGCTCAAAACCCAACAACAGGCCGGGCGCAGTGGCTTACACCTCTAATCGCCTGTAATCCTAGCACTCTGGGAGGCTGAGGCGGGAGGATCGTTCAAAGGTCAGGAGTTCGAAACCAGCCTGAGCAAGAGAAAGACCCCGTCTCTACTAAAAATAGAAAAGAATTAACTGGACAAGTAAAAATATATAGAAAAAATTAGCCGGGCATGGTGGTGCATGCCTGTAATCCCAACTACTTGGGAGGCTGAGGCAGCAGGATTGCTTGAGCCCAGGAGTTTGAGATTGCTATGAGCTAGGCTGACGCCACGGCACTCTAGCCCAGGCAGCAGAGGCTTTTTGTCTCAACAATAAAACAAAATAAACAAAACAACCCAACAACACTAACGGTCATTGTTTAGATGATGGAATGAGAAGCACGGAATTCAGGATCCTGGCTACCCCCAGGGAAGAGGCAGAGGGATGAGTTCGGATGGAGCAAGTAGGTGGCAGCACCATTGTTGGAATTGTCTGGACTCGCAGTGAGCGGTGGTTTCAGTATGTGCATGTTATTATTATGCTGCATAACTTACGCATGTGTTTTGCCTGTTTTGTGTGTGTCAAAGTATTGTGTAATTAACAACAAAAATAGAAATAGAGTGGCATGGAAGAGCTGGCACTGGGCAGGTTGCAGCCACCGTCTCTATGGGCTCTCCAGAGGGAGGGAAGGGACGAGATCGCTGCGAGGTGCAACTGGAGAGGCTGAGCTTTGCAAGAGGAGACGCCAAGTTGTTCAGAAGAGTAGAGTTTGCAGGCCTCTTTCAAGATCTGATGCATTTGGTGACTTCCTGGGAAAGAAACACTCAATGTGGAAACAGGTGCTCTTTAAACAGGTGAGTGTATGAAAAAGAAGAGAGCCAGGACTTTCTGGTGAAGGGCACCCGTTTTGCCAGCGGAGCTGTCTTGGGATTTCTCTTCCCGATTAATGTCTGATACTAGTGTCATGTGTGCATGCTGTTGTTAAACTCTTTACCACAGAAAAGAAAGCTGCTGTGGCAGGGTCATGGCTGTGAGCTTGGGCCTCCAGGCATTTATCTGGCTGTAAGGATAGGAGGTGTAGGAAAGAACAACCGGAATGTTCTATCATGTAAAGGAGAGGGGATTGTGTGTTTGAGGCACAGACAAAAACAGTCAGCAGGAGGGAGCTGGTCTTTTAAAATGTCCATAGTTCAAGAACATTTTTAATGAATTAAAATGTCGAGTATTCTTTCAATTTCAGGGCACCCTGTGGTGACATTAGGACCAGGTCCCCGTGGGGAAATGTGGGACGATTTTTTCTCCTGCTCCCACCCCAACCCCTCTGCACCTTTTTCTTCAGGGCATATTAAAGATGGCCTGCCCCTCGCTATGATGGACCTGAAGGAATGTGGCTAGTCCATTATTTCAATAGAACACGGATTAACACTCCCGAAATATGCGTCACTGGCTGACAGTAATGCCTTTTATGGACCCCGTATGGCATTGCAATGACCTGGAAATAATGGGTCAATGAAAACATTTGGAGTTCAGTGCGTTGTTTTCTTATTTGTTTATGCAGAAAAATCTCCGTTTGGTTTCTGTTCCTGGTCATTTAGCAAAGGTCTCTACTTTGATCCACCGTCTTTTATGACACCGATGTAAAGAGTTTACATGGCCAGCACAAGGCTAGTCTGCTGGGAGCCCTGGTTTTCTGCTTATGCAACAGTGTTGAAACTCCTTTTAAAAATGCCATCCTGTGGAAGTCACCAACAGGGTTTACAAGGTGCAGGAAGAGCTTATTGTCAGAAATCTTAATTTAATCAGTGTCAAGGATTTTCCTTATTATCATGACGTTAAAACGGGATTCTGCTCCCTCCTTCTGTTATTTCCCCATCATCTTCTCTATTTAAGATTGGCTAAAAGTCTCTGCCCAAAATTGATCTGAGCAGGGCTGGAGGAAAGAAGATGATCTCCAGCTAACAGCAGGTGCCTTTTAATTGCAAGGCCTGGTTCGACCATGCATGTCTTCCCTGTGCTTTACAGGGAAGATTTTTAAATATGTATAACATTGGAATATGGAAAGCCTTGCTCATTCTACCCTCCTCCCCCCATGAAAATGTACATTTCCCCAATGCTTAAAATATGGAAATGGTAACAATTAACATTGTGCTCCTAGTGCGTGTGCTGGTTCTAAATAGCTTATGGGCTCTGTGTACCTCTAGAAGCAATAAAGTCATGATATTATTGCATTAAATAAAAGAAGCATCTTGAATCATTAAATATGAAGATCTCTTTTCCAGTGGCCAGCAGAGCCATGGGCAAGACCTGTTTCTCCTTGCCTGCACAGCCGTCTTGAGACCTGGGAGGACAGGCAGAGAAGCCTGGAAAACCGGTCGGCTTCTAATTGTGTCTTTACAGCCAACTAGGCTACCAAAATGATTATCTTTTTCTCTCCGAGCCTTACTGACCTGTGGCTAATGAGATTTGTGCTTCGATTAGTTGTAGAACATAAATTAGCTAATCAATGACAATGGATTCACATTATTTCTCATGCATGAGTTCCGCTGCAGTGATCTGTATTTAATATTCAAATCAATTTCGAATGCTCAGGATGACTCCGTTAATGCGGCATGCTGGAAGCTGGCGGCATCTGTAGCCTCCTGGCCTATGAGGACGAGGCCAGGCCCGGATGACACACCTGCCTCTCACTGGCTTCCGGAGTTTTGCAAATTGCCTTGCCTTCCGTTACACAGGCCGAGGGGCAGATGGAAAGGGGCAGAAAGCTCTGTGAAAGAAGCAAGAGAAAATCCTGGAGCATACACAGCCCAACGTGGCCTCTTCCTGGAAAGAAAAATAAAAAAATCAGGCAAGTTGGTTTCAGGTTTTTGATGTGGAAACTTTGCAAAGTGCGAGGTCCTCGGTTGTCTTCTTCACTTTTTAGCACCGAGAAGCGTATCTTCGCGCTTTGCCGTAATTGTCTCGTCTGTACAATTAACTGGCATCTTGGCATAAAATGTGGAAATTTGTACAGTCTTCTAGGCATCTGTGGGCTTTATGGTACAAGTTCTGTTAGTACTGAAGCCACAGAAAATTAAATGTTCCCCAAAGAACTTCCAGATGTGCTTTATTCTAATAGGGTCATTATACAGTAAATTAAAAAGCAGGGTAAATGGAACTGTAAAATTTAAATTACTCTAAAACCACATCTCTTTGCTTTGAGCATTCATTTGTGGGGTTGCATTTGCAATAAATGTGAATTAGGCAGCTGCAATAACTGTTAATCATATATTTATAAAATAGTAATGAGGAAATGAATAGCAGAGTAAGACAGCTGCACATTTCTCTAATAGTGTGTCAACTGTGAGCATAATAAGATGTGGAACATTGTTTGGTGCTGCCTGATAATACAGCTGGATGTAAGAGATCGCTCCAGCCTCTTAACTTTACATGAAATTATACATAAAATCCATAAAAGCCCATAATAATGCATTATGCCTCTGAATTGTATTCAATATTTTTCTTTGCTTTGATTTTCTGAAATGAGCTCTACTTTCACCAAAGTCATCTTCCAGGGATCGGTGAGGCTTTTGTTTCAGGCGATGTTGGGCTTCTAAGATTGCAATTGGATTTAAAGGAACCAGCGCTGATACAGGCAAGGTGTTAATGGTGGTGCTTTGTTTTGTTTTTCTCTGAGTTGCCTTATGTGGCCGGAGGCGTGCTTCATGCTGGGCTGAGGACGCTGAGCGTGCAGCCTTCCCAGCGCTTCGGCATCGCGGGATGGCCGGGAGAGGCCGCTCGCCATCCACCGGGGCCCTGGGCCGCAGATTCGGCCCCGTGGGAACGGGGACGTCACCTTCAGCCACTTCCAGACAAATGTCTTCTCGGGGGGCCTAGGCTGGGGGCTCAAGGAAGGTCTAGGAAAGGCAGTGAGAATTCTGTGGACCAGTATTTGGGAAGGGCGGTTTTCCTTCCAGCGCTCATTCCGGCCTGACTCCGGGCGTTTCAGGGATTGGTGGTGATGGGTGCTGGTTTGGCGACGATCGTGACTGTGTCCAGGTTGGAGACACCCAATTCGGGCTTAGCAAGGCAAGGGATGGGGTGGGGACAGCTCTTCTATGGAGCTCTAGAGGCTTGGAAGCCTCCTTGGCCTAGCCAGGCCCGGCCTCCAGACAGCCCCCTCTGCAGCGACCACTGGAATCGGGGGCTTTGGGTGGATTTCGGCCTGTGCAGCGCAGGAGCAGGAAAGGGGACGGCGAGGTGGAGTGTCACGTGGAGAGCTGGTCCTGGGCCTATCTTGTCACGTCGTTCCACTTCATAGCATCTCTGCCAAAGAGCGGATGCTCTTTAGAATGGCGTTCAGGGCTCTGCGCGGGCGGCCCAATCACCTCTCCCTCCACTCCCAGTACTTAATACCCGTAGGGTAGGGTCTTAGGTAGGCCATGGTCTTGAGTTTTGTGGCTTTGAGTACACTCTTGGCTTGGTCTGGAATGTTCTTCCCTGCTTGCAAACTCCAGTTGCTCTTGGGCTTCCCCCTCGTGAAGCCTCCCAGCCCCCTGGACACCTTTCTTATCCCCATTACAACAACGATCTCACTGCATCTTGGGGCTCTGTAATACAGAGCAGTCGCTGGCTCAGGCTGAGGCCTCTGGGAGCATGTCTGAATTTTGGTGCTTGATCCACCTCGTTTTGGAGAATGAATGCGTGAGTGCAGTCACTGGGTGTTGGTGTAAGTTCAGAGAAAATGGCCTGGAAGAGTCTGCCTTGAACTCTGTTGATGTTCCTAAAACTGCCACCCCCTGCCAGCTTGTAGGATGAAAGGGGGCTGTCTGCAGGGGGCTGGAGAAGGAGCAGTGCTAGTGCACAGTGTGCCCCTGAGACGCCCCACACGGGATGTTTCCAGGTGGAACCTCGGGAGTCCGCAACCGCCCTGCCCATCACGCAGGACTTCTGCGGGCCCTCCCAGCAGGCACTGCCCTGGGGGAGGCGGTGCCTGTTACTGCACTCTCCCTGGGGAGAAGGCAGGGAGGGAGGGGCGGAGAGAGAAAAGGAGAAGGGGAGAGGAGGAGAGAGAAGAAGAGAGGAGACAGAGAAGAGGAAGAAGAGAAAGAAGAGGGAGGGAGGGAGGAGGAGGAGGAGGTCCAGACTGTTGTGCACACATGCACTGAACATTCTGTAATCTCCTCCTAAGCCATGTTCACTTCCCAGTATTTTAGTATTGAAGTTTTTTAACCAACATTTTTTTTAATTACAAAAGTACTATATGATCATTATAGAAAATGTGGAAAATGGAAACAGGTACAAAGAAGAAAATAACTGTTCCTCATAACTACCCCTTCCCCAAAGGTAACTCCTGTTAATATTTGAGGCACTTTCTTCCAGTCTTGGTTTTATTTGCATGCATACCTATGAATCCAAATTTATCAAACTGTGCTTACTATTTTGAAACTGTTTTTATTCAATGTTATGAATATTTTCCATATCATCAAATGTTCTTCTACATCATAATATGTCATTTAATTGGACTTCATAGATTGTCTAATTAAAGAACTCCATAATTCATTCAACTCTTCTCTTATTTGCTTAAAAATTCCATACTTTATTTAACCATTCTTATACGTTTAGCACTATTCTCTTGTTTCTTTAACCATTCTTTTATTTGTCTAATACCTATGAATTTTTTTATCTTTTAAATAATGTTATCAAAGACCTTAGAAACCTCTGCCGATTTCACAAGTAAAGTATGATGTCTTGCTGTAATTTTAATTTTGATTTATTTTATTTCTAGCAAAGTAAAATTTTCCCTTTGTATTTTGCTTACTTATATTAATATATATATTTTTTCTTTTGAGATGATTAAGTATGCCATCATTAATTGAGGGAACAGTTGGAAGCGCTGAGTGTTTCGTGGGATGCATAATTTCATTTAGCCCTCCCAGTAACCCTACAAGTAGATGCTGTGCTCCACAGTTAATAAGGGGCCTGAGGCTTGGCGAGGTCGGGGACCCTGCCCCGAGACACACAGGGAATGAGTGAGTGGTGCCACAACGCAGTGCATGTCCGATCATTTCTCTGCCGGAGTGCTGATAGCTTTCTCTTTCATTTGTTGTGGATAGGGCTGCCAGATAAAATATGGAATGCCCAGTTGGAGCTGAATTTTGGATAAACAACCAATACTAAAATTACTAACAATAGTAAACACACACGTAAGCAAACAAACAAAAAAGCCCATGTAATATTTGGGATATACTTACATGAAAAAATTATTTGCTTATTTGGGGAGCCCTGTGTTTTTATTTGCTGCAGCTCATGGCCCTAAGTTGAAATGATACACTGAGTGCAGGGTTAGAGGGACAGAAGGATAAACCATGGGCCAACTGGCCAAGTTCACATTTGTTTTGAAACTTTGCTCTCATTCCTTTCCCTCAGTTGCGTTACACCAGGTAACTCAAGGTTAAGGTCTAGAACCTGCCCTACCTCCTCATTTTTTGACGTGTGGGTGTCAAAGATAATTCCTTTGGGTTATCCTTAGGGTTAGGGTGAGGGTTGGGAGCCGTGGAGGAGGCCCCTTACCAGCCTCCTGCAGCAGCCCTGCACTTCTGCAGCTGCCTGATGCCTCCTGATCCTTCTGGCGGTGGTGGGGTTGAGTGCCAGCTGGGGGCATTGCAGTGCAGGAGCCAGCATGGCTATCATATGGTTATCCTTTTAAAAAACAGAACACACAAAATCCCACTTTCTCTTCTGATTAAAAAAGTAATAATGTGAGTAGCCAGAGGTGTCCCTCCAAAACACCTATTTGTAATGATTGTCATGGAACACTTAGGCACAAGAAAAAGAAGAAAATTCAGTCACCCAGAATCCCACCACTCAGAGAAAAGAGCTGTTAGCATTTTAGTGTATTTCCTTCCAGTCTTTTTTCTGCGCTCCCTTTGTTCTTGCAAGTGTAACATCTGGAGCTCAGGTGCAAGTGGCCCCCTTTTCAGAGGCTGGGAGGCGCTGGGGCCTGCATGGGAGCTCAATGGGTTTGGAGGTGCAGTGGGCTGGGCCAAGCTCTCCTAGGGAGCCCAGGGAGGGAAAGTGGAGGCATTGTCACCTTTTGGCCCCTATCAAGAGGTAGCTCTGGGCCCCCTCCCTGGCCAGGTTCCAGGACAGTGGCCTCTAAACTTTGTTAGGAGCCTTTTGGTCTTTTTCAAATTCAATTTTACTGGGAATCCTAACATATGTAACAGATAAAAAGGGCATTTTAGCAGTATAAGTTTATTGTAGAATTTCAAACAAACAATATTTTAAAGTTTTTTATGGATACTTCACGGATCGGTAAAGTATTTTACGGATCAATGAGAACCTCGAGACTGTTCTGAATTTGGGTTTATGAGTTACATTTGCAGCCTTTAACAGCCCTGGCATCCAACTCAGGTAAGATTATTATTTTCATAGCAGTGGATAAATCCTGCTTGCAAACGGTAGTTTTAGAAAATAGCTTACCTTGAAATTTAAGGATACTCATTAATTAAACAGGAATAAACGAGAAAGTTATTCTAAGGCATGTGCCAAATTCAGTTGCAGCACTAGTTCATGCCCTGCGGCGTCTCCAATGTGTTCAGTTTTGGAAGACACACAGTTATGATAAAAAAAATTATGTACAGTAAAGGATTAGTTTGAATTGAATATTTGAAGACCTCCTGAGTACCCAGAAGAGCCCCAGGATTTTAGAGAAAAGCTTGAGGAAGCTGCCCCTGTTCACAGCTCCTTGGACAGTAAGATTATGCTGTGAGGTTGGGCTGGCCACTGCCCAATCCAAAATTGTTGGTCGTCTTGGGATCAAGAGGCTCTTGCTGTAGGCTGAAGCCATGGCTTGGCAGGAGAGCATCACTGCTGGCCCCAGGCATGGACCCATGTACCCACAGGAGCCTGTAGGTACTAGATGATGGTCGATAAAGGCTACACTTCACTGAGTGTCTACAAAGTGCCAGGTCTTGTGTGGTGGCTTTGCATCGGTAGAAACATCCTGTAATGGAGAAGTTAGGAGCACTCACACTGCTCCTGGGCAGAGGAGTAAATGTGGTTGGAGGGAACATTCTGGAAAGTCTGTTGGGCAAGTCTGAGTGACGATAGCCAAAGGGCCTTCTGGAAGGGTAGGGCTGGTAAACTACATGGCGTTGGTTTTGATGAGTGAGCTGTTCCACTGCAGGGTGGGGCTCTTTCCTCTCCCGTGAGACAGGACATGGCTGTGAGGTCACTTGGGGAATATTCTCCCACCTGGTGCAGGTGGGCACCAGTGAGACTCTAGTGAAACCCAGCTCCCCACCAGCCTTGGCCACGCTGGCTTGAGTTCCATTAGTAATGTCTGGCTGCAACGAAGAAGGTGGGTAAAGAGTTTGCCATAGGTCCTTTGTGGAGAACTGCTAATCTCCCCAAATTACTGCCCATTGAGCCTCTACTGCAGCCAGCTTTCTTTTTGTGTACTGGCTCCATTTAAAGCGATTAAAGTGGAGATCCGATTGGATAAGTTCATCCAAATTCTGTAAACGCCACTTCCGCACAAACGAACGCTTGCGATCGATTTAATTTTTCAAATAAAATGATTAAATTGCTATTATTGTAGGATCATGTTTTTATTAAGAAAACCTTTTAAAATGTTAATTATTAGGCCCCTTGAAACACTTTCATCTTTCCCGACTTTGCTCTTGAGCAGAAAGTGTCTGGTTATTCCTGACACCAACCGCAGGGAAATGCAGACTTCCCTTTCTTACACCTGCAACTACTCTCCTTAGCTCTAATATTTATGTGAATTTAACTTTAATTTTTCTGCCTTTCATCTTCTGAATTAGTCATATAATGGACAGATCACTCCTTCACTGCTTCTTTCCTGTTTATTTGCCTTAACAATAGATTCATTAACTAGATTTGGGTGCTCAAGCCATGCAACCACATCCATTTCAAAGGAAGATTTAATGGCATTTCATATTTTTCTACATTAAGGAAGATTAAAGTATATTACAATACCCTTTACTGCCCTATTTTCTTCATTTTAAAAGTGGTCAGTTTTAAAATTTTTTTCCCCTCTCTTTCTTTCATCTGCACTGTTCGATAAATTGTCCAGGCCTTTCAGATGATGGTCCCAGCAAATTGAGTCCTATATTACAACTCGGACGCATTGTTTAGCCCATCAGCAGTCAGATAAAGCACCCCTATTCACACAGGACATCAAAAGAGCAAATATATATTCGAAGTGGGTAAAAGAGGACTGAGACTCAGATATTTCATTTTCTTAATTGTTAGTGATTATTTGGCTAGTTTCAGGGTGATCATTTTGCTGACTCTGAACCTAGACTTACTTGCCTGACGCAAGAATGGTGTGAAATTCATATCCATGTCTGTGCAGACCTAGGTATATATTCACGACCACAAATTACACCATTGGCAGACAGGGCAGGTGCCTCCTCTTTTAATAGCCCAAGGGGTCATCATTTTAATATCGGGTAGCGGTGTGAAATGCAAGATCCAGACTTCTGCCTTCTTATTTCCGCCGTGTGCCATCTTGCAAAATAGTCAGGGGACTTTAAGGCATTCTCAGGCTAGAGCAAGGGAGATGTTAAGATTTAAGCTTTTGTGCTTTTATTTTCTGTAAGGCAGAAGGGGCCGAGGCTATTGGTACCCGTTGGGCTGAAGTTTTGTTTGGGGTGTGCCATCCATCAGCCCAGTTCACGGGGGAGCCCCCCCACCTCAATAAATGCGGCATAACCTTGCCTGACACCGAGTCTAAACAAAGTTTGGGGCTGTCGGTGAGACGTGGAAGGAAAGGGCAGAAGACAGATTTTACGACGGTACAATCACGGGGTGTGGGTTTTAGGCAATAAGCAGGTAGCCTAGTTTTCTCAAAAGAAAAAAGAAAATAATGGAAAAGTGTAACATTCATTCGGAGGCCTCAAAGGCATAAAAAACCCAATTCCAACTGTTATAGGTCCCTGCAGGAGTCTACAAAAGAACTAAGCTTTTTAAGTAAGAAAACTAGATTCTGGCCCACAGGGCCCTGTCATTGCTGCTTAATGGATGAAACTCTTTGGATATAAATATGCTGTTTACTTCTCAGCTTCAGCTTTCATAAAATATAACCTTTTTATGATTTACGACCCACAGAAAAACTGGAGGATGGATTTTTAGCTCTGAATTGCTTGGATGTCAACAAGAAAAATATAGATAACATATCGAAGTAGCAGGGTGTTAATGCCACACAAAATGATGAAATTATTTTTGTTTAGAAAAGTTAAGTTTGTTCTTAAAGTTGCTGGTGGATGGTGGTTGAGAGAGGTAGGGCTGATGAAAACCCGGGAAACGTCTCTCATTTTTAAGTCCTTGTCTGGTGGCTTCCGAGTTTGGGCACATTGACTTCAGTTCTCAAGCAGCTTTGTCTTGTAAAAGTTTGGGCTAACTGCAGATTCTTGGGAAACGGAATGGCCATTCTTTGTCTGAATCACTCTGGGTTTCCAAGTGCTGTTTTTGGTCCCATCTCCCAACATCAAATGTAGCAGCTGCCCTGATCCCACAAGGAGGAGATGACAGAACAAGTCTCTTTTGCACAAAGATGATCGGAAAAAATGAAAAGCAAAAGTCAAATAAGCAAAAAATAAAACCCCCAAATAAGCAAGCAAGCAAGCAAACAAAAGCAACACCCCTGAATCAAAGCACCACGAACCCCCACCACCAGGCACTCGCAAAACCTAACCCGGTCTTTGGACGTCGGGTTGGAAAAAGATAATTTGTCCTACTAGTTTATCATTCAGGATCTGTATACATATATTTCCCCACATTCAGGTGGTCTTTTGTTCATGTTGTTCATGCTTTTTTTAAAAAAATAGAATATTAAAAATGAAGTTGATGTTTTTTCGATGCTTGGGGCAAGAGCCTGATCCCGGAGGAAATTCAGCCGGAAAGTCTGCAAATAGTTCGATGGGATGAGATTGTCAAAACTGAAAAGGGCTTCTCTTTTGACTCTTCCAAGCCCTGAAGGAGGGGAATGTGCTCTGTTTTTTGAAAGCTGCACTCAGCAAATTAAAATCTCCTGCTCTGGAGGTCGGACAAGCAGAGAGTTTCAGCCTTTCCATAACCGGGAAAGAGCAGCGCTGCGCGGCCGTGCCTCGGGCAGCCGTCTCACCCCGTGGTGGCCAGAATGGTCCTTCTCACCCGCTGCTCTAATGGTTTCAGACAAAAGTGTCACCGAGAACACCAGTGTACCCACCTCCTTGGGTGGCGCTGCAGAGCCTGTCTCCAGGAGAGAGACATATGGCCCCGGAAGGTGGAGCTGGCCATGTGGTTTATGGAGAAAAAAGACATTGTCAGAATTTGCTGTGGGAACCTTTTCATGTTCAGTGTCAGCTCCACCTTCAGGAGATCTCAACACTCTAGTGATCTTTAATCAACTGAGTTTCAGGAGGAAACCACAGGAAGACTGTTGGCTTTCTGTTTCCCTTTGCAGAGCAATGGGGGGAATATTCATATGATTTATCTCTGCTTGGAAGCCCCCAGGGTGGGGATGGGTGAACATATCCTCAGCTGGGAGCGCTCAGTCGCGCAGCATTAGGATGAGGCCAGCTCCTGGCAAAGACAAGTCAGGAACTAGAGCTGTGCAAGTGCCTGGGGCTTGGAGGCACGGAGCTGGGGTCTGGAACTCAGGTGTGGCTGGCTCTGTGCTTTTCCAATTTAAGTGAAATAAGTCACTGCCTTGCAGAGAAGAAGGTAGCCACCTTCAGAGCTGCTCTGGTTTCTCTGGGTCAGAGAGAAGGCACCAGCCAAAGGAGTGGCCGCGGCTGCAGAGCTGGGAGTGTTGAAATCTCTGCCACCTCCTGGACCCAGGCTGGAAATTTTGGAAGGTCAAGGAAGAATGGAGCAGGCTTGACTCAGACTGGGGAAGTGGATAGGCCTGGGCTCGGGGCTCCTCCAGAGGGGTCTCTTCTCTAGGATCCTGGCAGCAGTGCCGCTGAAGCACCTGTCCCCACGCGTGGGCCAGCAAGCCCTGCCAGACAGCCCCACAGCACCGAGAGCTCAGCGTGGTCTTGCAGGGAGGTTCACAGGCCTGTCCTGGGGGTGCCTGTGAATGGGTGGGGGCCGGAGCTCCCTCATTGTTGGGGGCCCCGGGACCTTGGGGTGCTGGGAGCCGAGAAGGGCTTTCCCTTGCACATGCCATGCTGGTGGGCAGTCTGGGATACCAGGAAATGGGCATCTGAACCCCCTCCTGCCCATGGGAAGCGCGGGGTTGGGTGGGAGGGTGGGATGGACATCTCTACCCCAGGTGAAAGGTGAGGTCATATAACGTAGTCCTCAGAGGGGCCTGGGAGGCAGCAGCCAGTGAATCACCATGTGCAGGGGCTCAGAGACCACACAGGGGCAGAGGAGGCGGTTCCTCTGAGTCTAGGGTGAAGGTGGCCTCTTTCAGCTGGGGTGGACAGGAAGGCTTTCTGGAAGAGGCAGGGACATCTTGGCCACAAGAAAGGGCTGTGGGAGGTGGGGGTAATGGAAACACAGCGGTGGTAGTGGCCAGTGACAGCCAGCTTGGATCGACTTAGGGGGAGGGAAAGCCAGGCAGAGTGGGGTCTCTCCAAACCTCTCTTTCCTCATCTGAACACGGGGCTCACACACAGCAGTCAGGATGGGAGTTGTTTTCTTCCTTGGGTGCAATAGATCTTGTTTTGTTTTTATTCTTACCAGTGCATATTTCTGAACAAGAGCCTGAGGGTACTCAGTAAATATTATTTGTTAAACTCTTGAACAGGGGAGCAGGGGTGCGGGTGTAGATTATAAGGAGGGATCAGGATGCCCCGTAGACCGGAGCCAGGCCGAGAGATGACAGCTGGAGATGTGGTCTTCAGCCAGAGAAGGAGATGAGTTAGACTGAGCTCGCTTCCTATCCCACCAGTGTTTGGGGGTGACTTTGGGCAAGTCCCTGAGCCAGTTTCCTTGACTAGGGAAGGAGGGGGTTGGCCAGATGGCCTGCGGAAGGCACTTCTGACTCCGGTGTAAGTGAGTGATTGACGCCGTACTGCTGTTGCCTGAAAGCCTGCCCCTTGCCAGGCCCTGTCACCCAGGCCATGGCACTGTGAGAAAGGTGTGTCCCCATTTTACAGATGTGGAGCCTGAGACCCAGGGTGCAGAGCTGGTTGTCTTCCCATCCAGCACTGGGGCCTGCTTTCCCAGGTCAGCGGTCCTAACTGCATTGGCCAAAGAGGTGCCACTATGCACAGTTACAGGCTGGCACTTTGGGAGGGACCACAGGGCAGTCCTAGCCCTCGCGTATACCAGGTTTCTATTAACCATCAGCCTGGTACCAAGGGAGTTGTGCCAACAGCCTTACGAGATGCAGAAAGGAGAGCGTCTTTAGGGGCCCATGGGGCGTGGGTTTTCCTGGACCAGGTCATCCCACATCTGCTTATTCCTGGGCGGGGTTGGTCTTGGGCAGATGCTCATCATAGCTTAGATCTGCCCAAATGCAAGGCCCCAACACACGGCTACAAGTCAGGCAAATTGTCTCAAAAATCTTACATTCTTTCTCTTTTCCTCCTGGAATTCTTTCATCTTGGCAAAGAGCGGAATCTTTCGAAGGTGGGAGCGCAAAGTCCCGTCTGGTATGACTTCTTTGGTTGAACTTTGGGAAAATCCATTCCCGTTGTTTCTGACCTTCAGTTGTCTTCAGCATTCCAGACCCTATTTCCAGGCTGGTTCTGACACATCGAGCTAATACCCAAAAGGAACAATTGGTAGAAAAAAAAATTCTTGCTGCTTTAATTAAAAATCCATGTTTGGCTTGTGTTCAGGGGCATATTTTTGCATCTTAAAATGTTTCTTTTCTCTTTGTAGCTGGGTTTTGCTTATAAACAGAACTGGCTTGGAGTCACATTAATTTATTTTTATCTGTGATCCACATCACATTAATAGAATGCTATTAATTTGGATTTGACTGCCAGCAGAAAACAACATTCACTAATATCCACTTTTTAGCTAGGTAATCGTGTAGTAATTAGGATGCGTGTTGTACATAATCTTGATTTAAATAATCCTCGCTTAGTTTTTTGTTCACATAGATAAAAAAGCTATTTTGTCAGTATTTTGGAAGTAGGAAATCATCTTGATTATTTTAATCAAAATCAGCATTTGTGAATTGTGGCATTCTTTTAGGAACAATTAATCTACAAGGCAGAGATTTGTCTCTCTGCCCTGCGTTGTAGATCCGTCGAGAATGCATTAAGATAGAGCAGAAGTGTGAGTCTCCAGGTCCCAAACACACACCCCTCTGGCCCCATCCGTATGGCTCGGTGGCCTAAGAGTTAGCTTTTGAGGCAGTCCTGTGTGATCCCCAATCCTAGGTCTGCCACTCAGGAGCTGGGACCTTGGGCAAGCACTTAAGATGATTGTCCCTCAGCACATAAACTCCAGGAGGGCACGGAGCTCGAGCAGCCAAGGCACTGGAAGTTTTCAAGAGGGGAGTGATCACCAACAGCAAACGTGGTCCAGGGACCCACCAGGATAAGCTCTGAAGAAATCTGTTGGATTTGGAAGTTATGGTGTTTAAAGATTCTGTACTTGCAAATTTACCTAGTTACTAAAACATATGATCAATGCTCATCATACTCTCATGATCATTTGCAGACACGCAGAGAGATGAAAAATTGGAGTCACCCACTGTGCATGTTTCCAACTGAGGCTGAACCAGGTGATGCTTTGTCTTCCTGTTTCTGCCTTTATTATACTGTAAACAATTGTTCTTTTTCTGTAGTCTACTTAGTATCACATTTTCCACATTTTTGTGCTTTCTTTGATGATTTTGGTAGGTAAAAGAGACCTCGAGCGTAATGCTGACATACTATGTCATGTCAGAAGGAGGCTATGATGTGCCTTACAGGAAAATATGTGTGTTAGGTAAGTTTCATTCAGACGTGAGTTATAGTGCTGTTTGCTATGAATTCAAATGTTAATGAATAAACAATATATATTAAATAAGGTATCTTTAAACAGATGCACACATAAAAGAAGGTTACATATTTACCAGTTTTTGAAATGTTGTGCCCAGAGGCTTGCAGGAACCTAACCCTGCACTTCCCATAGGAGCAATGGTTTAGTACTTGCTAATTCAGTGTGGGCAGCAACTTTGCAGAATATAGCTATTCCAAATAATGAGAATCAACTGCACTAGGTCATTGTATAAGTTAGCAAGAATGGTTCTGGTTGTATAATAAGAATAGGAACCAGATTATGGCGTTTTGAGAATTGAGTGGGAGATGAGGATGGATAGAGCAAGTGTAGACATGTCTTTCAAGAAGTGTAATTAGGAAGAAGAAGACTAGAGAGATTGCTTTTATGCATGGTGGGTGCTCCACACATCATTTTTCATTGACTTGAGGGAGAAACATGAAATTTAAGTTTCTTGATGGATTCTTATATTTTACGTTAGCCAGACTCTCTTTGTCATGTTGGAGAATCTTTAACCCTGATTAAATAATTAAATTCCTATCAAGGATTACCCTGAAGCATGATAGGTAGAGTTGCCCATTTGAGAAGCAGTTTGATTACAAAGTGACACGTACAATTTGGAGCATCTATCCTTGTGGCTTTTGATTTGGGGCTTATGTTTGAACGTTTTATTTTTAAAGACTCTTGGTTTGGTTAAGATTGCCAGATAAAATATGGAATGCCCAGTTAAATTTAAATTTCAGATACACAGCATATACTTTTTAAAGTCTAAGTACGTTCTGTGCTCTACTTGCTGGATCTGTACATATGTATGTGTACTTCGCCTTTGGCTTGGTGTCACTGTGGCATCCTGTAGAACTCCTGTTTTAGTGGACAGAGGGACTCCTCCAGGCAGCCCTTCCCTGGGTGAATTTCAGCCCCACACATAGGCCATCCGTTAAGACAGGCCCCTGCAGGTGAGACAGGAGTCAGATGTCCTGCAGGCAGCGAGGGCAGGGGTCAGAAGGAGAAGCCCACAAAACAGGAAAGTCACGGGCATGAGAATATGCTCAGCTAAGATAACTATAACCAATAAGGATGCTTTAGTCATTTTACTGTAGCCACAACATCTTTAAGGTAAAAGGGAGGAGTCCTTTAATTGGGGCCTGAGCAAAGTTGAGGCAACCGTGTTCCTAAATGAACCACCCACATTAACATAGTAAAAATCACGCCCACCAGCGCTGAGACAGTTTACAAATGCCACGGCAACTCCCGGAAGTTAACCTGTAAGGGCAAGAAAGGGGGAGTGGTTCCTAGTTTTAGGAACTCTCCACCCTTTTCCCAGAAAATCCATGAATATTCCACCCCAGCTTAGCATGTTATCAGGGATTAGCATAAAAGGACAGGCCCTCACCCTGGGGTGGCGCCGTTCCTTTCTGGAGCAGTCCGCTCTTTTCTTCACTGTACGACTGTGCTTTGCTTTCAGTAAACCTCTCTGCTTTTCCTCTTATCTTGAGTCTGAACTCTTTCCCTCGCTCATGCCTCTGAGCTTAAATTCCTTCCTGAGCAGAGGGCGAGAACCCTCTCTGCTGGCACAGGCAGTTGTCCGTGCTGGTATCACGAACGTACCCTCCCCATTTGGTGAAAGTCCAGCAACAACCACTTGCAGGTGATGTACAGTATTAACATTCAGAAAGAAATCTAATTTCATTCTCATTCCCACGGTACTTTTTTCTGGCAGCACAATAAGGAATGAAGCATTGTGATTGTGGCTCTAGAGGCTTGCGGTTTATCTCAGCTTTGTCCCTGACTTGCTGTGTGACCTTGGGAAGGTCACTTCACCCTTCCAAGCCCTGGTTCTCCTGATCTGGAAGTCAAGGCGTTGAGTGAGGTGGTCTTCAAGGCCCTTGCCAGCTCCAAAACACCCAGGAACATTGCAGTGTTGGCAGTCATGATGGTCTTAATTTAAAAACCCAGAATTTTTCCATCTGGAGGGGAACTTAGTGATGATTAAGGAAAAAAAGATGCATTCTATTAGTGTCCTAAATGCCTAAGAACTTGATTGATTATAAGAAAGAAAATCCCCACACCCTTAAGGAAACATTGCATTTTATGGTGTATCCTGTTTTCCGGTGAGGAAACACTTGCAATCTGTTTAGGGCAGTGTGAGTCACTACCAGGACTCTGCAAGAGAGGCAGGAATGCCTGCCTGCTAACCAATGCCTGGGAACAGACAGCTGCTGCTCCGGGGCCCGGGCAGCCACGCCAATGGATCCTGCCAGGGTGAGGCTGAGGCCCGGGGCCACATGACACGGATGACAACCACGGAGACAGTGACCAAGAAGCTTCCTAGTGCCCAGTGCTTACTTCCTACCCAGGCCCCGTTCGGACACTTCCCATACGTACAGGTCCAGGTCCCACACCCGTGGCCCTGGACCACCCTCTGTGTGACACCAGCCTGGGTCCCTTCCTCACTCGTTGTGGGGAAGGGGAGTCGGGCGTTCAGGGAGGTGAAGAATGACTGCTCTTCGAAGGCTGTAGGAGAGAGAAAAAATGATAACGGTTTTGTTTTAGAGATGAGGAAACCTCTCTCCTGGAACGGCTGTCGCCCCCGCCACGCAGGGCCTTTGCACAGGTCGGCCCCCTGCCCGGCCGCTCTCAGCAGACACACATCCAGACGTTCGTGGGAGGGCAGGGCCGAGCCTGGGCAGAGCTGGGCATCCTTTCCGACCCTGGTGGCATGGGCTGGATCCCCTCTTCCTCCTCACTGGAAAGGGGAGCTGACCTGGAACTGGGGCTCATCCTGAGACACAGCCTGGCTTCCGTTTGCTGCATTGCTCCGGTTGGCTCTGCCCGGTGACGTCGGAAGAGGCAAGAGCATCTTTCTATTGTTGGCTCCTGAGAGCCGTGGCAGTGGTGGCCGGAGGCTTCTAGGCTTCCTCGCCCACAGGTAAGCCCAGCTCCCGTGCTTGGGGCGGGATGAGAGACAGGAGCATGCAGGAGGAAGGGACAGGCTGGTGAGGACTCCGAGTGCCTGGAAACATGGCAGGTGTTCAGTTTGGAGAAGACTCGAGGTGGTCGGGCACAATTATTCTCTGCAAGCACATAAAGGGGTGCTGTGTGGAAGGGGCAGTTGGTTTGTTTGTTCCTTTCTTTTTTTTTTCTTTTGCAACAACCCCTTCCAAATGAGGTTTGTTTCTTAACGACTGCAGGAGGCTGAAGTACGACCACCTGGTAGACCAGGTGAGCCTGGAGTCACCTCCCAAGCCAGCGATTCTGTGACTGCGGCACTGCTCGACCCCTCCCCCCTTTAGTTACTCTGAGCTCCCTCTCCAGACTCTCCTGCCCCACGGGGACAAAAATAAATCTTCATACTCCAATGTCTGATTTAAACTAAACTAAAATAACCAGAGATACTATTATAACTGGCACGGGAGCTACAAGATAGCACAATTCAGCTCCTTCATTTTCCTAATAATGAATAAAATCACACCAGCAATTTCCCCTTGAATACATTTGTCAATCAAAGACCCAACACTTAGTGAGATCCCCCATTGCGTCCTCCAGGTACTGTCCGCCAGTGAGAGGAAGCGCGCTGCCCAGCATTGTTAGAACTGGAGCAAATGGGCTGAGAGCTTGTTTAATTTTTTAAAAGAGGGTTCTCCAGCTTTTGGCTGGTCTAATGAAAACTGGTCTGTGTCTACTTCAGCTGAATCCTTTGCACAACGACACTGTCCCCGTCCCATAATTTCTGCTAATTGCCACTTGAACAAAAGCCACATTGTATAGCTTTTCGGCTGCTCTGCAGTCTCAGAGTGGAACCGGCCAGAATGTGTAAAGCTTTCTCATCGTGAATCCTTCCCTAGCACAGGCTGTATTGATCGGTGCTGCAGAGGCTGAAATCATATTTTCAAACTGGGTCTGAGTATGTCCCATAAAAGAAGAATTTAAGCAGAGACCACAAGTTGGCAACGCAAATGTCTGTACACCGGCAACATCGACTTTTGGTAGAGTAAGAATGGGTATGACTTAATACATCATAACTTATTCGAAAATTTCTGCTTCCCCCAGGTGTCTGAATATTTTGAAAGGACTTCATTTGCTTTAGGAACTCCAGAGATTACACTGGAGTTTGGAGTGTTCTGGGATGATTCTGGGTTCTGGTGTGAATCTCCTGTACACTCTTGATTTGCCAGTGACTTCAGGAATGTTCTCTCTTTGACCAGGGACCCCCTAAGTGGACTTAGACAATTATGCATGCCTGGAGAACGTTTCCTGCTTGGAGTCTCAAAAACACAGAGGCGTGGAATTGTAAGGTTGGGAAGGGGCCTTGAGGTCATTTCAGGTCAATCTCTCAACCATCCATTATAAAAACCTACTTTCAACATACTCAGACTAAATCAGAGATTGGCCACATTTGAGGATCTGATAAGGACTATGAGCACTATGTTCCCAGTGTTCAGTGGGGTAAGGAGAGTCCTAAAAAGTAGTGCTGGAACAACTTGGTATTCACATGGAAAAAAATGAACTTCGACACTGACCTCATGCCACACACAAATGTGAACTCAAAACAGATCATAGGCCTAAATGTAAAAGTTAAAACTATAAAACTTCTAGAAAAAAATATGAAAAAATCTTTGTGATTGGAGGGTGGGTAAGATTTCTTAGGCTACAAACACATACACACTCCAAAGCTATAAACATAATGTATATATTTTATGTCCTATGTTTATATATATGTTACAGTCTTATATTCATAGACAAAGTTCTCATTCAGAATTGCAAAGTGCTCTCACAGCTCAACAATAAGAAGACAACTTAATTTTCAAAATATTTGAAAGGATGTTTGATGGAAAAAGATATATGAGTGGCCAATAAGTGTATAAGAAAATGCTCAACATCAGCTGTCACCATGGAAATGCTCAACATCAGCTGTCACCATGGAAATGCAAATTAAAATCAAAATGACTTACTCATGCACCAGAATTACTAAAATTAAAAAGGCTAATAATATGAAGTGTTGGTGAGAATGTGGAAGCCACTGAAACTCACATGTTGCTCGTGGAGTGAAAAATTGTCCAACCACTTTATAAAGCGTCTTGGCAGTTTCTTTGTAAGTTAAACAAATTTACCATATGAACTCAAATTCCACTCCTGGGTATATTTATGCAAGGGGAATGAAAGCATATGCCCACCAGAAGACTTGAACAAGAATATTTATGGAAGCTTTACTCATAATAGCCTCAAATGTCCCTCAAAGGTGAATGGATAACCAGATCCTGCTGTATCCACACAAGGGAATGCTGTTCAGCAATGAAAGGGAATGAACTGCTGATACATGCAACATGGATGGTGCTGAACAAAAGAAGCCAGACACAAGAGTACCTAATGTGT
Organism: Mirza zaza; assembly: GCA_008750895.1. Taxonomy (NCBI): domain Eukaryota; kingdom Metazoa; phylum Chordata; class Mammalia; order Primates; family Cheirogaleidae; genus Mirza; species Mirza zaza. Next base: position 97,499 of record VSMD01080688.1, read on the forward strand.
GATTCCATTTATATAAAATTCCAGAATAGGCAAAACTAATCGATAGCAGCAGGCTACTGATCAGTTGCTGCCTGGGGCTGGCGGTTGAAGGAGGCACTAACTGCAAAGTGACATGGGGAACCTTCTGGAGGTGATGAAAATGTTCCACATTTTGATTTTGATGATGATTATATGGGTGTATATATTTATACAAATTCTTTCAACAGTACACTTAATAGGAGTATATTTTATTACATGTAAATTACATCTTGATAAAGATGCAAAAATCCTTTATGTTCCAGGTCTCGTTCCCTCTGGGCTCTTGTTCTAGGAGACAGTGGTGAATGGTTAACTCATTCGATCAATCCCTTAATATGAGACTGAAAAGCCACAGTGGGCGGAGTTTCAGGAGCCATCTCTGGCCTTGCAGGGACTGTTACTGCTAGGAGGGTGGGCACAGGCTCCTCAGCCTGGGGCCGTCCCCTTGCGCACCAGTCATTTTTGCCTTCATGTTAGTAGCACGCTGTTGCGCTCTCCTGGCTGTTTCTGGTTTGGATGATAAGTTAGTTGCTTGGCTGCCTGATTGTCTAGGCCCCTTACTTGAGATGCTGAGAAATTAGGGTGTGATCATGAGCTCGTGGGCTGCTGACAAACTTCTGAACACCCTTGTTCGGAGACCCAGAACTGCGGTCCTTCCCAACAGCTAAGCTTCACCGAGTGCAGACCAGACGGCAGGTGCACACGCGCTAAGAGCTTCACATGGGTTGAAATTAGTCCTCAACTCAGTCCTCCGAGGTGGTGAGTCAGCCCCACTTGATAGATGGGGATTTGAGGTTTAGAGAGGCCAAGTAAGCAACCCCCACCGCCACATGGCCAGCGCGTGCGTGCGTGTGACTGGGTGTGCGCCTGCGCCCTCCCACCGCTCTGCCTGTCTGTAGACAGCCGTGCGCTCAGATTTGCTGCCATCCTAAGAATGTTTTCTAAGCAAAATGATCTGGCTCAGTATAGTGATAACGGTGACATCATAATGACCTCTGGGTAGAACTCCTCAGCATCAACCCCCATTCACGAGACATCCTTGAGTTAGGATTTAGTGATTCAGGTTAGTTTTATTTGTATGTCTAGCTCATGGTTAATAAAGTCACTTTTCAAAATTATAAAATTTTTAAAGAAATTTCAAAAATAGCGTCACCATGTTAGAAAAATTTTAAAATAGAGAAAAATAGGAAGAGGAAGTATAAGCACCCATTTTACCACTCACTGTAATATTTTAATGTTTTTTTTCCTTTCTTTTAAATGCAAACATGGAAATCATATTCCTTATAATTTCTGTTTCCCCCACTCACCTGATATCATACCTATTTGTTTGTTGCACAAGTGCTCTGCTGATGTAGCATTGTGGCTTTTTTTTTGATTATAGAAATAAAATGTAGAAAGGTCAAATAAGAAAATAAGAATAAAAGAAGTAAGAATAATACAACCACTTAGAGAATGTCACTGTAAGGATTTTAGTGTAGTTCTTTTTCTTCTTTTTTCTTGTATGTGTGTTTATAATACATACATTTCATTTTTCAAAATTGAATCGCACATTAGCAAGAACTCCTGCGTTTGTGAAACAACAAAAAGAACAGAAAACAGTCACACAATTTTACTGTCACAGTTTTCATGGTTGCCTAGTATTTTATTCTATTCTATTTTTTGTGTGTGGACCATAAATTACTTAACCATTTCTCTATTATTGTGGCTTTGAGTCATTTCGTGTTTTTTGTGTATATGTTGCTATAAATATTATTTTACTAAACAACTTTGCAAACAAAACATTTTTAAAATTTCAGATTATTTGGGTGGGTAAAACTCCCAAAGCATTTGTCAAGCCCAGGGGTGAGTGTTTTTAAGTCTCCTTTATGTATTATTAAATTGTTTCCTAAAAGGAGTATACCAATTAATTTTCCCACAAGCAAAATATGAAAATTTATCATACCCTCTTCAGCATTTGGTGCCATTATTTATGAGATTTTTACTAGTTTGGTAAGCAGAAAGTCTTATTTTTAGTTTTCAATTGGTGTTTTTAAATTACTACTGTGCTTGACTCTTTTCCTTATGTTTGTATAGTTCCTCTGTTTTCATTTATGCTAATACCATGGGTCCTCAGTGGGCTTCTCATGCCAGAAGCTTGGGATTTGTCTCAACTGTTATTTGTTAGAAAAGCAAGATCTTAGGAAGACACCAGGAGTGCATGGAGTTGCCTTTGGCTCACCACATTTCCTGTCACCAGCAGGTTTTATCTGTGACCTTGACAATGGGTTCTTCAACTAGATTCTCAAAAGCCAGAGAGTCCAAACTGCAATTCTTTGGTAACCTGAGAAAGAGAAAGAAGAGCAGTGAGAACAAGAGGTAAGTGAACAAGATAGCCAGATATGCAGGCCGATGAAGATTTATTAAAATAAAACAAAAAATCCCCCATAGCAGAAAACAATCCACATTCCAGGATATGTCGAAATTGGCACAGGTTCACCCCAAACCCTGGCATATTCTAAGGACATAAAGTGGGAGTGGAGGCTGTGTAGACAGATCTGGATTAGAATTCTGGCAACTGCCACCATCAAGCTGTATAAACTCAATGTCTGCATCTGTAAGTGGGCTCATGGACCTTTCCTCCCAGGACTTTGGATGATTGAGTCAAACAGTGTTCATTACATGAATAAAACCAAGGCTGGCACATGCAGGTGTTCAATAAACAAGAGCTTAAAAAAAATTTCCAGATCCAAGATTTTGTGGTATTAGTAAGAGTGGCAAATGCGAGAGATGATAAGTGTTGAAGTGTGTTCTGAATTATCGAGAAAAAGGAGTCCATTGTACCTTTGGTAGCTTCAGTATAAATATCTTTATTGTATTTCAATACTTGCACAAATTGGTGCGACACTGACATTAAAATTTTATATTCTCAGGAGCATTCAGTTTCCCCATCACTGATGAAAGTCGGCATTTCAATATTTACTACAAATCCGCTGGAGTTTTTAGGAGATGGTTTGTCACTAAGTGAGAGTAACAGCATTTAGTTTTCTTGAAACCCAAGGATAAATTGCTTTTCTAAAATCTTGTCTGTTATTTAATAGTGCAACAGACTGAAGCCGTGCCGTGAAGTCGCTTGTATGAGTGGCTGGGTCTTGGTGAGTGGAAGGATGGTCTCTCCGACTTGCCGTATCCGCCCCTGCTCAGCATACACACTCGTACTTCCTGGTAGCTTGCTGAGGTCCAGATAGCAACGGGGGCATTTGGTGATGCCGCCCAAGGCTGAGCAAGAGCCGCCGCCATAGTGCTCAGGGACTGAGGGGAGGCTGTCCCGGCAGTGTTGAAATTTGGTGGATGTGCCAACCGTAGCCTCCAAAGAGCCCCTGCCCTCCTGGGTTGCTTTCCTTCCCTTCCAGAATGCAAAAGAATGGAAACGGCTGAGGACTGACCATCGGTGAGCATCAGAGGCTAGAAAGAAGGGGGGGGTGTCTGGAGGGAGAAGGGGGGTTAGTTTCTAGTGACCATTGTGTGTGTGTGTGTGTGTGTGTGTGTGTGTGTGTGTGTGTGAAACAGAGTATGTCCCCCGAATTGCTGGGCCACAGAGGAAGACGATGGAGGAGTCTGTCCCAACCCCCCACCTGCCTGGGGTGCTGTGTGGGTGGAAGGTCTGGCTGGAACCCAAAGACAAGGACAGCTCTGATAACCCTGTGGACTCTGTGCATGTTTGGCCAACCATCTGCGGGGGATTATTGGGGGGCAGCTGGGGGTACAGTTTGCCAGACTCATTGGAGTCATTCAACTGATATTGCCTGGGGACCTGCCATGTGCCCAGCCCTGGGCCGTGGGCTGGGGATACGGGGGGCAGGACCTGGTGTGGGCACGGACAGAGACACACAGATCAAGCACGGCGAGATGGAGGCAGCCAGAGAGGTGCACACTGAGGACCTGAGGACAGGGGACCATGGAGGGGACAGTCGCCTCTGCTGAGGGTCCGGGAGGGCTCACAGAAGACACCATCAATTCACTGGAGTTTTGCAAGCGGTTGGGGGCGTGGAGCATACATTACACTGGTTCTCCAGAGCCTAGTGCGTGAGAGATCTAGCTCTGCCAGCAGACGGAACTGGTTTGGGACCCTGGGGGGCTCTGTCACTAATTGTGTGACCTTAAGCTAATGACATAACCCCTCTGAGCCTCAGTTTCCTTGCCTATAAATGGGGAGAATAACACTCCCTACCTTGTAGGGTTGTTTAGAAGGCTCTGTGTGGCAACTAAAGTGCAATGCATGGCACATAGTAATAATTATATTGGCATTTATAGAGTATAATAAATAAAATATATGAGCAATGAAACAATTGTGGTTCTGGTTCTGCCGGAGCAAGTCACTTCACTTCTTTGATTTTGATTCCTCATCTGTAAAATGGGCACCTTGGACTAAATGGCCTCCAAACTTCCTTCCAGATTGGTCATCCTATGACATATTGCCTGGCATTACTGGTAGTCTACTCAAGCAGACCCTTTTGCTGCTAGATGCCCTTTGCACCCTCGCAATGCACAGAACCGTGTCTCCATCACTGTTGTAGCTTAATAAATGTGACCTGAGTAATTATCACAAACTTGCTGTTTGCTTAAATACTATATGACCATAAATACGGTTCTTATTTAAGTATTTCTTAAGGCACGTAAAACTTCGGCTTTTGAAATGTTGGTTACAGAACTAAAGAGGATATGAGGTTTTGAACTTGAAAAGCCTGATATGTGTCTGTGTTTTCAGGGCAGAAAGCCACGGGCAGCATGCTTGTTTCTGGCACCCAGAGCTGCACATGGGCAGGGAGAAGAGCAGGCATGTGACTTTCTTGGAGGTGCTGCCTGCTCTTGTCTGAGGACCCACGCGGTACTCAGGGTCCCGCTGGCGTCCCCTCCTCTCTGCACGGTGAAGGACGTGATTGTCTGCTCCCTCACTTCTTGCCCCGGTCCACTCATCTGCCTTGTTAGTTCAGTGTGTGGCTGTGGCAGGCTGTAAAGAACTATCCTGCGGCCACGGCGCTACCAATCCACATCTCCGCTCCTGGCCATGCATCTTCAGTAAGAGAGATCTGGTCACCAAACGCTTTCAAAAGGAGCAATCTCAGTAAATGAGTTATGCTCTAATAAAAAATTGATGGGCTATAATATCTGAATTAGGAGATCCGAAGAAGCACAAGAAAAGAATAAAGTTCTAATGGTTACTATTGTTCTGGCACTGCCCCTCTCAGCTCCTCCCTCGGCACACATGGAGCAGGAGGGGCCCTTCACCTGAATGTCCCGAGTCGCCGACGTGGGTTCCACTATGTCTGTAGGTGGATGGGAAATGCATTCTATTAACGAATGTTCTTGGACTTTATTAAAGTTGGTACCACTTTCCTCTTAATAAGAACGGAAAATGGTCCCAAATTTGAATCTGTTCTCCTGAAGAAGATGGTATCAAGGATTGGAAATGAAACAAATGCATTTTTTTTCTTCTTATGATAGCACTCACATTTTGGTGTTGAGGACTTCTCAGGGCCCATTCTTCCTTTCCTCCTCCTAGCGACTGCGTTTACTGTGCAGTGCAATGACACAATTTCTCTCTCCTGAAAAGGAGTCATTGCCATGATGTCTTGTGTTGTCTGTGGGGCTCCGGGGCATCTTCCATGTCCCTAAATAGGTTGAGTTGAACAACTCTGCAGCGGGTGAGAAAATATTCTGCCATTCACAGGACGCGATTTTGCATAAAATGGCTATAGGATAACCCTATATAGAAGTAAGAATAGGATGCATTTCTACCTGCTGGTGACCACAGCATTGGGCTCACCTGGATTTTCAGGTTATGCTGATACTGCATCCGTTGGCTTTAAGTAAAAGACAGAAGGGTGAGAAGAAACCCACCAAAATCCCTAAAACCTTTCCGACATCCTAATGTCCCATTTGTGCCGACCAGAACCTCACGCCAGTGATCTGCTCAACAGTCGGGTGATGACATGCTTTTTGGGTACGATATATACACTAGGCCGTTAGTCTGCAAGCAGCAGTTGTCAGCTTTGTTCCCATTTAGAGTAATTTTCTCACTAATATAGCATATTCTTCAGGGATAAAATGCATTTTCCAGCCAGATATTCCCCCTAATAGTGAAGCTGGTTTAATGATCGGGTTTCAGCCAAGGAAGGAAAGCCTGCGATTGCCGCTGGTTGTATATCGAAGCTACCGAAAATGAAAAGGCTTATTTTAAAACACATTCACATGAACAGGCAAAAACCTCTCCTTTCCAGATTAATGAAGCTCATTTGAAGAGAAACTTAGGCACGAATTTAAGAGCTAAGTAAAGTACTTAGAACCTTTCGGTGCAAAGCCGCATACAGGTGTATATTTTTGAACTGTGATGACAGATGGTGGGGTTTTAATAGGGGCAGTGATGGCCTGTGAGCTACAAAAAGGGCAGGTGTCTTCAGGACACCCCTCCCTGAAATGACAACATATGAAGACTTTTTCCCCCTCCACGTATAGGCCTTGGATATTCAAATCAATTAAACGATTCCCACCCTGCAAACTGGCATGTCAATCTTCACCCTGTGGCTGACTTATTTGGCTGAATTATGACCCCCTGGCAAGCAGCGGTTCCTCATGGAAAAGCTGGCAGAGTCTTAAGTATGCATGGTGAGTAGAGCTGCTGTAATTAACTCTGCTTTGGACCTCCCCCCATTAATATTTTAAAGATTTTTAATTAAAATAATTACATGAATTTATGAAAACTACTCAAGCACCTAAAGTATTTCTGCAGTGCCCCTGTCTCGGGGGCTCCCCTTCCTGGTTGTCACTTGGGTATGGATTTCTACCCTGGCAATTATCACACTGGTCCCGGCTGGTGGGGGGAAGACTTATTTCCAAAACTGAGACCTCTGTCTCCCCTTGCCTTTGTAATCTAGGATTAGGAACTGCATGTCCACAGCTAGCATTCCATCAGCGCCAACAGCTCTTTTCTTTTTCTCTCCTTTAACCTTCTCTCCCTGCCCCTCCTCCTTTGAAGTTCCTGGGATGACACCCCACAAAGGCCCCCGCTTTTCCCCTTCTGCACTTTGGGTACGGAAGTTCCCAGGCAGTGGAGTGCAGGGTCAGCAAACTTTCTCTGTGAAGGGCCAGATGGGAAATACCGTGAGCTTTGTGGGCCACACACGCCCCGATGCCACCGTCCACTCTGCTGCCACGGATAATATGTCAATGAGTGGACATGGTTGTGTGCGCATAAAACTTTATTTATGGGCACAGGAATGTAATTTTTACATGCCACAAAACATTCTTCTTTTTACTTTTCTCCAACCGTTTACAAGCGTAAAATCCACCATTAGCTCTCCTGCCGTTAGAAAACATGCGGCAGGCTGGCTTGGCCCTTGGGCCGTGGTTTGCTGACCCCTGGTGCGGTAGGTTAAGAACAGGGCTCTTCATCTGGAGTTGGACTTGGGGGGGTTCCTGTCCTGGCTCTTGCAACTCTAGCTGTGTGACTGTGGACGCACAGCCCGCCTTCTCTGTGCCTCAGCCTTTCCGTATAACGTGGAGGTGATGTTAGGGGTGCTGTCCTCACAGTCCGGCTGCGACAATCTATGGAAAGAACAGAGCGCAGTGCCAGGCTCACCACAGAGAGACTAGGTTAGTGCTCACCGAGGGGGCATCTCGTTTTGATTCTGGCATGGACCTGCTATGTGACCTTGGACAAGTGACCTGATCTTTCTAGACCTTGATCCCTCATTCATTAAAAGAAACAAACAAATAAACAAAACCCCAAATAAACCCAGGCTTGGACTAGAACACCCAGGGGACACATCTGGTCCCACGGGACCTGGTCCTCTGGAATGACTGTCGCATTAGTTGGCAGCAGGACAGTGGGGCCTGGCAGGCTTTGCTGCTTGGTATGTTCTGTTTTGCTTCTGCAACTTTTGACTGACTATGTGCTAAGCGTAGGGCACACCCTGGAAGAAAGGACCAGTGTCCTTTTGTTTCTGGGACTAGCCCCCTTTGCTGAGCATTTCCAGCGTTGGGAGTATCGGTGACCCACTTGCTGTCCTCCCCGGCCGTGTGCAAAGGGTGTTCTAGCCTCATGGCGTCACGAGAAAGTAACGTGGAGAGGTGAAGGCTGATCCCAAATCACTTGATTTGAGCAAAGGTCATCCTGACTCCAAACCCCAAACTTCAGTCCTGTGTGTGATCATTGCCACGTCTGTGTATCTTCTTGCCTACCTTCGTATTTTAAAAATAAACTTGTTCTTTTTAATTAGGGTCATTTTTCAAAAAAATTTCCTTTAAAACCAAATCTATTTTATACTATGAATTTGATGTGCGATTTATATCTTTACTGATAAACATTAAAGTAAAAACGAGCTCATAATGTAATACTATTGGAAATCATCTTAAGGATGGTGAATCAGCTATGTTTGCTCTTCAGAAAACATTGCACTAGGCTCTTCGTCCCAGCTATTGAATAAATGTGGCCAGCAGCCTGGCATCAGGTGAGCCCTTAGGATGGCCCAGCCCTTCTCATGGCCATGGGTACCATTTCTAGTCCCCACTTTCTCTGTGCTGGGAGCAGACTTCCCCTCATCTCCTCCCTGGCTTGCCCCAAAGCCAGGGTCCCCAGCTGCCACTCAGATTAGCTCCCTGGTCATCAGGCTGACTCTAGAGCTGGTCTCACCATCCTTCCTGCCATCCGTACCTGCCCCTCCATACAGGGGTGTTCTTGACTTCTGAGTGCCTAGGTAAGTGTCCATTTTTGGTCCCACCCGCCCAACAGCTCAGTGCTGTGGGAACATTTTGAGACCTTCCGTCTCATCCCAGCTGGGCCTCTTGCCAGCTGTCTGGCCTCACTCACACAAGCTGGACCCAGTCTAAGCCTCAGTCCGCTTGCCTGCAAAATGAGGGTACTAGTAAAATCCATCTCCCAGGGAGATCACAAGGATATGCGAGGGGAAGGCCTGGAGAGCGCTCCCTAAGTAAGAGGAGGCGCCTCAGGAAGGAGCAGGGTGTGGAGGAGCAGATCTGGGATCCAGCTGCCCTCACAGCCTCCTGGCTATGTGACCGGGCCGGCGACAGCACTGCAGACAGTCTTGGCGTGGAATTACGGCTGTCCCTGCCATCTTCTCTGACTGCTCCCCATCCCGATGGCACTTCTTTGTCTAGGCATGGCTTCCCTTCGGACACACCCACAAATTGGCTCTTCCCCTGGATCTCTGCCCACATCCGAGCACCAAGGCTCGCAGCGTCAGCCCCGCCTGTCGGAGGAGGCAGGCCCAGGTGGGCCAGGCCCCAGCCCAGTGCTGCCATTGACTCGTACTTGAATCCAACTCATCTCGATTTTATGAGAACCGTCCCTGAAAATCCCCGTGTTCGACAGACGACACCCGGGAACTGTGGAGCAGGCTCGCCATTTGAATAATCAGCCATTTAGTGACATGTCTAGCCTGGTTTAATGACTGAATCAGTGAAAGTATGACCCCGAGTGCCGGTTAACTTTTAAAATAGCCGTGCCCACTGCATGACACAGCCAACAGGAAGCCATTAAGGCCCTAGCAATTACCACTTCCATCCATCGGCAAAGTCCCTATTTTATTTTAATCTGCGTAAGTGCATTTTCTGCACGAGGTTAAAATATAAATCCCTTCTCCTGAACAAGACTGGTTTTCTGGCTGACTTGAGAGCACAATTTACAACTGATTTAATTTGTTCTTCACAAACATTCCTAATGACATTACCCCCGTGCATATACAGACAGCCTCCTCTTATTCCATTAACTCCCAAATCGGGTTTAAAGACCATATTGATGCTAGATGTTATTATGGGTGATTATCAAAACAACAGACAATGCGGCAAAGTGTTTACTAACTGGTTTATATATAATTTCTGTAATAACGACAACAGATGGTAATGCTACAAACACTAAATCACGCTTTTCGCCGCTGAAACAAATTGGCAGGCTGCAGCACAGAAATGGTGTATGTAGCTATCTACAGATGCTTCAGTCATCAGCTATAGTGTTCATCTTATTAGGAAATGGGTCTGTTACCGCTATTACAGGTAATCTTTCCATTTACAATTACAAATGTATATTTTCAATGAAAATGGTTTTCCGCAGCTAAGCTGCCTGTAGGATATTTCCCCTCTAATTACCGCCCCGGCGAATGCCTGCCCTGGCCACGCCACGCGCAGGGCTGTATTTGTCCTAGTTAATGGTGGCGGCTGCATTTCAGTCGTGCTGAGATGGGTCGCCTCGCCAACACCCTCCACTTCCATTGAAAAGGCCACGATGCAGCCCCGGGCGGCGGGTCCGGTGGGACTTTAGATGCAGCGTGTGAACAGGGCGAGAGGCAGCTGGCCAGGGGAGGACCCTTCCTCGCGCCCTAGTCCAGCGCCTGCGATGCTCTGGCCATCTCCAGCACCGATAAGCTCCACCTCGCCTCTTGAGGACGGGAAACAGCACTCAGAGGGCCCTCCGGGCAAGGGGCTTGCCCACGTCACAGAGAGGCTGGGCCAGGACAATCTTGCTGGACCCCGATTGGGAGGTGAATGTTTCTTTTGTCCCGAGCAGGAGCCCTCTTCCACCCCAGGCAGGCTGGGGGCTACCCCAGGGCGTCCAAGGCTACATGGCAGTGGCCCGAGCCTCAGCGACGGGTGGTGAGTGCCACACGTGGACTATCTCATTAAATTCGGCCTTAAATGAGGTGGGCGCCGTGGTGAGCGCGCCTTGCAGATGAAGAACCCGAGCATCCGCACAGTGGAGACTGCCATGGGCCTGTGGCTAGGAGGCAGTAGGACGGGGTTTGAACTCGGGCAGCCGACTGAATCCCAAGCTTGTGTGTGGGCTGACCCACCTGACACAATTGCCTTTCCAGGGTAAGGTGTCGTCGTCCGTGTTCTCGTAGGAAAAACGACAGGGTTGAGTGTGGGGGCAAAGAGGAGAACGTGCTGTGGGTGCCTCCGTGCCCGTAGGGCTCCTGGCCTTTTGTTCCTGCGCCTTCAGTTTTTCCCACCAACGTGACAGCCGGTTCCCAGGCCTGGGTGCTGAAGCCACATGCCAGCTGGTGGGAGAAGGTGGTGTGGACGCACTGGGAGAGGGGCTGAGAGAGCACTAGTCTGGGCCACTTACCAACCGTGGGCACGTGGCCAGTCCTCCTCCATGCTTCGGTGGCTTCATCTGCAGAGGGAGAGTCGCATGGTGTCCGCCACCTGCCAGCAGTGCAGGGTATTTGTGGGACCCGGCGGTTCATGCAGTCAGGAATCAGAACAACGCCCTGCCCAGAGCAGGGGCCCAGGGAGGACTGGCTGCATTCTCCGCAGCCACGCTGTTGTGGGACGATCGTCCTTCTGTCCTGGACGGCCCCTCGTGGGGTGGGGGTGCTTGCCTTGCTTGGCATGGCCCCCGTTTCTCAGTGTATCCCCACCCGGCCCTGGGATCCTGGACTGGTGCCTTGGAGTGAATTTTTTTCTTTCCTTCCTCAGTTGAGGCCCTCTTGAGGCTGAGCTCTGGCCCCTGAGGTCAGAGGGCTGCTATGTGCCTCAGGTCACAGCTGCAGAGGATGTCTTGGTGGGGGTTGGGTGGGGTGGGGTGCACTGAGTGAGGGGCACATTATTGGGCAAGGAAACTGAGGCCCAGGGTTGAGGCGGTTTGCTCAAGGTCCTGCAAAGCTTCCCCATCTCGAGGGCCGTCTTAAGTGGGACACGCCTGGGGCTCGCAGACACTTGGTGGTGCTGGGCCCTCTGCCACCTCCTGCCAAGCATCGCTGAAGTGGCTTCTCATCTCCAGCGACTGTGGGGTCCTCTCGGGAGGCCAGGCTGCACCTGGCACTTCCCTGTGGCCTGCAAGACCTGGGCCTGCATGGTCTACACCAGTATGCCCAGCTTCTAGGCCAGTGGGGGCTCCGTTAGGCCTGGGGGGCAGCTTCTTGATTGTTTTGGGGGAGTGGGGGCTACCCTGTTGCCCCTCCCACAGTAGCTTTTGGAGGCAGCCGTATGCCTACCCCTAGCTGGGAGCAAGTATCCGAAAGAACCCGGCACGTTTCTCATGCTGGGAGCAGGCACTCCAGGTACTGGACCCAAACCTGGCCCAGGTGCCCAGAAGGCCTCTCCTCCAGTGGCCCCCAAACCACACTTTACCTGGGTGGTTCTGACATGCATTTGTGTGAAGTGCATCTCTCGGCCCCCTCCCCAGGCAACGAGAGTTCAGGGAGTCGGAGCATGTCCTACACTCAGCACTGGCCTGCAGGCCAGCCCCGCTGTGTCCCTGGTGCCCAGCAGACTCCTCCCGCTGCCTCCCAGCTCGCAGGGCGGGGCTGCCCCGAGGACTGACCCGGGACAAGGTCCTGCCACGCTCCAGCGAGAAGCCAATCACGCACTTCCTGATGACCACTTTGTGAAGGGACAATGAATCGCTTCCTCTCTGTAATTTTCTGCATGGAGGTCTCTCTATTGTCCCCCGGCCACGTCCCCCTGACCTCGAGGCGGCCCCTGCACCCTGACCACACTGCGCTTCTCCTCACCTGCACAATGAGCCGCTGTTCCGGGCGGGGGCTCGTCGCAAATGAGCAGTGCCGTCCCTCGTGGCCTGGGAGGAAGCACCTGGTCTGGGTAGATTTTCAGAAGGACCCGCCTGGGCTTCCATCCCATCAGGCATTTGCTGGAAAGAGAAGCAACTCCCATAGTGGGATGCCCAGACCTTCTGTCTTTTCTACCCTGGAATTGGGTTTTTGCCTTGCGAGGGCCAAGCAAAGAAGCCTCTTGGAAACAAACTTGAGTTTAAATCCCAGATCGTGGCTTATATGACCATGGGCAAATAACTTAACCTCAGTTTTTTAATCTTTAAAGTGGGGATAATAAAACCTCTATGTGAACACAAAATAGGTTCTCACAAATGGAAGCTCTGATTAGCCATGTCTGTGACCCCCATGAGACTCAGGGGAACGATTAGGTATTCGACATTTCTCCCCAGAATCCAAGTCCGTGAGAAGGTTGGCTCTGCCTCCATCATTTGCCGTTCCTGCCTCAGTAGACATGAATTTGAAAGCCTTTCCTTGGCTGCGTTCCAACCAAACTCCTAGCCATAGATTGGTTTTTAACCCCTTAACCATTCCGAAAGGAGGAATTTCTTTGTATGGAATATCACATGCTAGGTGGGGCGTGTGAACATGTTATCTGGGTTACCCGATATGAAAGGAAATGTCTGAGTTTTACCGAATAAAAGTCAATCTGTTGTGATGATATTTTCTCTCAACGGGGAAGGTTTTCCTGAAATGTCACCAGATGAAATATTATGGGATAGTAGATAGAAGACTGGAATTGGCCAAGAAACAGGCCTGAGAAAAAGTTCTTGCTCTATCCTATCCTAGTCTGGGGACCTTGGGCCTCAGTTTCCCCGTCTGTAAAATGGGGGTAGGGTTTGGACGAGTCGGCACGTAAGGACCCTCTGATATTTCCTGTGTCTGCAACTATTGGGATGTCTGGTAAAGCAGAAAGAGTTCTGGTTGGTAGAAGCTTCCCTTGAGGCTACCATCTGAGTCTCTTGTGGGCTGCCGCAGCAGGCTTGCAAACTGCCTTAAACGTACACACAGCACAAGACAATTGCATTCTCCTTACCGCGTCGTGCCAAGCAGGCATAATTAGCAGACATGTTCCATGGTGTATCTGGCATATCTAGCAGATTTTAAAAAATGACTTCCAGAAGATTATAAAAGACTTTAATTAGAATTTCACAAAGGTGGAGACAGAGGATTTGCTGATTGCCATGCCATATTTTTTTTTCAGGGTTCAGAGCAGCTCCAGAGATACGAAAGAGCGAACGGTGTTTTAAGGCCACGGTACAATGTGACAACAGTGATAGATATGCTAATTTCTTCATTCACTCCACTTCACTTCTTTTATTCTTTCCAATTAAAGCAAATGCTACTGAAACTGTAATTAAGCCTGGGCTGGGCCCTGATTGCCTGCTGTTTTAATGAAACCCTATTGATTTTTCTTTTCTTTCTAATGGCCACACATGGTGCTCAATGGTCAAACACATGCCCTGGTAGGCTGTCCCGGGAAGACTGAATTTGGGCTGGTAAGACGGAGGCGTGGAGGAGGGCACGGAAGGGAGGACTCACTGACGCACACAGCTGTACCACCATCCAGAAGGGATGAAATGCATTCAGTAAAGAAATAAAATTCCCTTTTATTCTAGTGCCGTTTCCGTAAGGAGCAGTGTGTTAGTTAAACTCTGCGGCTTAACTAAGCCGGATGTTAAAATCCGGGCGATTTGGAGCCCTGGAAATATATATTCTTGACAGATGTTCACGAGCCAGAGAACAGTTTTGGAGACAAAGTATTGGAAGAACATTATACTTCTCTTTGCCAATTAATTTGAAAAAGAAGTTTTTTATGAACGGGCCGTCTTTCTGAGATTGCCCTTGCACCCCGCCCCCGCCCCCACCCTGCGCAGCGACTCCATGGACGTCATGTGACAACGGCGGCAGCAGCAGTGCTGGCCATGAGCACGACTGATATTTAGTGGTGCAGATTATCATTCCGGTCAGAAAGCATGGTTTCAGATCTTGTCATCTGGTTCCCCACACCTAGCAACGGCCGTCACCACGGGGGACCTGGTAAGGAGGCTCGGGCTTGTGTTTCCGAAATAGCTCTAAGTGTTGGAGCAGAATCATAGCTCAGGCGACAGGCTGGACGCAGGTGGCGGCTGGGAGCAGAGCGCGGTGTTTACTGGCTGGCTCTGATCAAAGAATTTACTGGGGCCTTTTTGGGTTGCCGGGAGTATCGGAAGAGGGATGTGGGTCACATCCTGCAAAGGACAGTATTGCGTTCTCGTTCTTCTCTTCCCGTGCCTCTTTTTCACTTCTCCCCGCCAAATTTTCATTACTTTGCAAACTTCTTACCACAGGGAGCGTGAGATTGAGTGCGAGCCCTAAAGCATTTGAGCAGACACATTGCTGTTCTGTAGAAAAGACGCTGGGCGAGGGGGGAGAGGCACGCCCTCCCCATCCCGGCCGAAACACTGGGCAGCAGCTCTGTCGTCACCAACGTCATTCTCATCGTCACCTCTCCGCCGTGCTGACTGCCTACTGCGTTCTAGGTGCTGACTAGATGCTTTACTTGGGCTATACCTCCTTATAACCCCATTATACCTCCATCAAATAGAAAAACAAAACAGGCCGGGGGGAAATAGTGCAACTATTAAAGTTACATAGCAGAGGCAGGGAATATGGGTAAGTTAGTTGCTCGCCGGGTGGGGCAAAAAAAAAGAATGGGCACTGTCTCTGTAATGCGGGTTCAAGTCCTGCTTTTGTCACAACCCCTGGGGCTTGGGTGACCTGGCTTCATTCTCCCTTGCAGTGTAGTCATCCTCTCCTCTCCCTGAGCAAGATGTAAGCTTACTCCCAGGCAAGGGCAGGGCAGGGCTTGTCCACCGGGCACACTGGCATTTGGGGTTGGGTGGTTCTCTGTGGTGGGGGGAGGGGCTGTCTTATGCTATATAGGGTGTTTCAGAGCATCCCTCACCTCTCCCCACCAGATGCCAGTAGCACACCCCTGTCGTAGTCCTGACAACTAAAAATGTCCCCAGACATTGGCAAATGTCCCCCGGGGAGCAAAACTGTTCCCATTTGAAAATCATTGGTCTAGGCATTTATAGTTTGTTTGCTTGGGGCTAAAAAACATAGTACCTTTTAAAAACACACACACCAAATGCTTTGTTTTACTCTAATGGCCTATGCCAAACAATGGTGTAGCAACGTTCTTGGAAATAAAAATGAAAATTCAAAATTCAGACGTAGACCAGAAAAAAAAGACTATACTGATTTTTTCGTTTGTTTGTTTTGTCAGAACTAGAACTTTTTCCAAGGGACTTTTCAGGAAAGGGCACAGACCAGGAGTCAGAAGACCTGTCCACAACCACAGTCTGCGAGTCTTGCTAGCCAATGTCTTGGTGAGTCCCACGTCCCTTGAGCCATGAGTTTTCTGTCATTAATGCGAGGAAGATGTTATAGTGATTCATCTCTGAGGGTCCTGGTAGGACTGACATTCTTAATAATTGAACAGAAGCATAATGAGTAGTACAAATGTGGAATCAGGGAATTTCTGGTTATGGGCAGAATTCACAACATCTGAGCAAGGCAGGAAGGGCGAGGGAGGGAGCAGGGGCGTGAAGAAGAAGCAGGTAACTGATGGGAGAAGCTGGCGCCCCCAAATTCCCTGCACATTGTGGATAGTCACTCAAGTACCTGGCCTCAAATCAGCAAAAGATGTCCACCCACGCAGTCCTGTGGAGGCCCATCTCTGTTCCTGTAAGAAAAGTTATAGGGATGATCGAATTTGTTGTGCAGATTCGTTTTACTTCCACATCAGGAAGGCATGATTTCTTCTTCTTAAAAACATGTTAGTTGTTTTGTGGTTCGGGCCCACTTGTATCCCTGCTGGCACTGCTCGGGGTCAGGGAAGAAGGCAGGATCTTGGGCTGCTGCAGGGTTCTAGAAGCAACGGTGTGCACGCCACCTCGAGAGTGGGTACCAGAGCCAAATCCCCCAGACCAGAGAGAGAACTTGGAATCGCTTAAAGAGCAAGGCTAAGTTCGTTCAGTGCCGCTCTTCTCGGGGCTGTTCTCCAAAAGACAGAGTGCTGAAGGCTGTTTCTCCCCTAAGTAAGGGTGAAATAGAGGGAGTACGGCCGCTCTTTCATAGTGCCTCTTTGGGAAAGAGCTGGCTTCCTAATGGGCACAGAAACACCCTCCCGTCCACTTGCTTTGTCTTCATTTCCTCTCTTAGAACCCGCCTCTGTAGGAACAAGCCATTTCTTGAGAACCTCACAGAACCAGTGACCTTCTTTTTACAGATAAAGAGGAAAGCCAGATTTTTTAATTGGTTTTTAAAAAATAGCATGTACTTTTGACAGAGACGAAAGACCCTCTTCCTGGATGTTAGCTCTGACATCGTGCTTGTTAGGACCGGAGAGGGAAAAAAACGGACCCCAGGAACGGAACGGCGGGGACCCTGGAATAGGGGCCACCATCCTGCCACCGTCGAGTTCTGTCAACTGTCAAGTTAATTAGAACGAAATTAAAAACACATTTGCCAAGATGTTCCGCAGCCAAACCAGTTAAATAGAGATTTTAACAAAATTGAAAGCATATTATACTGAGATTTGTGGATTCTGGCCCGGTGAGTGAGTGCTGAAAGTGTGATAAAATAACAAAATTGCTGCCTAATAATCTATAGAATAATATTGTCAACTAATGGATTATAATAAAATAAAAGCTGTTATTAGGGTAAAACATTATAAAAAAAAATCCAACTTTTATTTGCAGCACCTCCCCCTTAATGGTTTGGAGCATTTTGAAAGGTAATTTAAACAAGTACATTGTGTCCTTATTGAAACGGCTTCATCTCGCTAGCTGCTGAAAATGGCTTTAACCATCCCTCTGAACAAAAGCGCCCCTAATAAGACAACAAAAAGCCCAAAGCAATGGCCCAGCGGCAACGCGCCGCCGCACGGCGCGGGCAGCCTGCTAAGGCGGAGGCTTTCTCCTTGCATGTAATTAGATGAATTAAAAGGACAAAGTGGTTAATGTAACTGTTGTCCGGGGGGAGGGGGTCCCCGCCAGCCTTTTTCATCCCATCCATTTCAGACAAGAGCCTGTGGCTTTCGCTTCAGCAATGCGGAGAAGAATGTTGGCGGGAGGGAAATTAACAAGCTTAATCTGCGAGGAATCTGCTCCGAGTCACGGATGAAATGTATCTCGAGCAACGAAAGGCTAGTCATTCCTGCCTCCCTTTTATATGCCTAATAAAACTCACAATAAATTAACTGCCTTTGAGTTTGCAGCCAGGCTCTGTTAATCAGGGACGAGGCTCGGGGTAGTGAAGCCACAGCAGGCTTCGGCCCGTGCGTGTCAGCTATGCGGCCGGCCGGGCGGGCGGCTCCCCTCTCATGAGCCTTCCCCCCGGGTCGATATTTCAAGTACTGGCTCATCCCTGGCTTTCTTGCCTTTCGGTGGCACGGGAGTGACAAGGGAGGTGTGTGTCATCCAGGCAGCTCACTTGGCTAAAGCCGAGAAGGACCCTGGGGAGAAACTCCCTCCAAGACACATTGATTTGCGTATAGGCCTACATCTAACTGGTATCGG
Source organism: Mirza zaza (assembly GCA_008750895.1). Classification (NCBI taxonomy): domain Eukaryota; kingdom Metazoa; phylum Chordata; class Mammalia; order Primates; family Cheirogaleidae; genus Mirza; species Mirza zaza. Next base: position 115,647 of record VSMD01080688.1, read on the forward strand.
GCTGTTTCCTTGATAACTTTGGGCCTCGTGTATTTTCTGGGAGTTATGCCTACTCTTCACACTGGCCTAGCAGGACTGCTGCCATCGTGGTAACGTCTTACAGTGGAAAGAAACACCAGCTCTCAAATGGGCCCCTAGTTTCATTCTCTGTAGAATTGGGAACATGGTCCCATTCACGTTCAGCGCCTGAGAAACTCCAAACTCGGCGGCCAGGCCCGAGACAGGGACCTGCCCCGACCTGCCTGCCATCTTGTACTCTTGGCCTAACATTGACTCGAAACAGCAATGCGGAGTCTTCCTTGACCTGTTGGTAAAATATGACTTTGTTTTATTATAAAAAATAGAAAGTAGAAAATTAAATTCATTAGCTCCGATTACGAAAGGATTCATCTGGCTGGTTAATGAAGCTGCATATGATGCTAACGAGATAAAGGCAAAGGAGTCGCGTGTGTGGACCCGCGGCTGCAGGCTGGCCGTGCCCTTTTGCGTCTGTCGCACGGAGCTGCGGAGCTCTGGGCCTCTAGAAGGACAGCGTGGCACAGGGCGGGGGGTGGGGCGGAGACTGGGGAGGCTGGGGGCTCTGTCTGCTTCTCAGGGACATCTGTGGAGGCTGAGTCACAGCCTGGTGACACTCCAGGGGGCTGGGCGAGTGAGCCCCCGGCCCTCCTGTGCCGTTCTGGGTGTGGGAGGGCTAGTGGAGGCTTCGGTGGGAGACCCGGGCCTCTGGCAGAAACAACAGAAACAGCGCCAGGCCACTCGGGGAAGGTTGTGCTCCAGGCTCAAGGCTCCCTGAGGCTCTGGGGCTTCAAGCCACTTTTGGGCAGGGGACACGGGTAGTTAGGGACAGAGACTGTGCAGAGGGTCCATGCTCTCTGGCCTCAGCCATTTGCTGCGTCACTGTTGGGTCCAGCCTTCTTGACGCCAAGAGCTGGCTTGCTGTGAGGGTGACGGATGGGTCCCGGAGCACACGCCACTTCTGTGAAAGGGTTTCCAGACTTTCCACTCACTTCTGCTGACCGAACAAGCACTTGCAGGGGCGGGGGGTCATTGCCCGAGCTGCCCACTATAGGTCTGTTCTCTTACCACTTTATACTGTCTCTACTTTGCTTCTTGGAACTCTGGTTCCTGCTCTGGTTTTCTTGGGAACTCAGCCCTGACTGGCTGCCGGGGAGGTGGGCCTCCAGCTGCTGTCTGCATGGCCATAGGATGACTCTATGATTTTTTTTTTTTTTTTTTTGAGACAGAGTCTTGCTTTGCTGCCCAGGCTAGAGTGAGTGCCGTGGCAACAGCCTAGCTCACAGCAACCTCAAACTCCTGGGCTCAAGCAATCTTCCTGTCTCAGCCTCCCGAGTAGCTGGGACTACAGACATGTGCCACCATGCCCGGCTAATTTTTTCTATATATATATTAGTTGGCCAATTAATTTCTTTCTATTTATAGTAGAGATGGGGTCTCGCTCTTGCTCAGGCTGGTTTCGAATTCCTGATCTTGAGCAATCCACCCGCCTAAGCCTCCCAGATTGCTAGGATTACAGGCGTGAGCCACCGCACCCGGCCGACTCTATGATTTTGTCCGCCACTTGGACTGAAGCCGATCCTCATTCTACTAAAACCACTCATCAAATAGCAAGAATAATCCAACTTTGGAAACTGTTTCTATGCTGCGTGGTGAAAGGGACCTCGAGTTCAAATCCCACCCCCCTACTTGCCACGTGACTTCTGAGAGCCCCTTCCCCTTTGGGGGCTGGTGATGATAATGCATGCACCCTTGCTGACGTCAGGGTGGCTGTGGATGACGCTCGCATGAAATGGTATTCATGAAGGTTCCCTGGAAAGGCAAGTTTCCAAGGTGTTAGGTAATATGTCCATGACCAAATGTGAGTTCTCTTTCCAGTTTCAGGAATCTTGGGAACAGGGAGCATCTCTTACACCTGTCAAGTCCATGCTTCTAGGAGTTGGGCCCAAGAACTGGGCCATTGGGTTGCCCCTGCAGGCTGCCCAAGGGGACCTGGTGCCCAGTGCAGCCAGCCCGTCGTGTGGCCCATGGGCAATGCTGAATGACCCCCACCTAGCAGGTCACCTTCTCCCCGTCACCCACAGAGACGTGTCCCCACCTCCTCCCCTCTGAGCATCTGTGCCTGTGTTACTACCGTTGCCATCAATATTGTCCTAGTCTTGGTCGTTACCATCTCAGCCACTATTGGTTGAGCACTTGCTACATGCCATGACTTTCCAAATGGGATTCCCATTTAGGAATTCCTTTATCAGCTGGTTCCTGGTTTGGAAACATTTGTTTCTGTCTGTCTCTCTGTCTCCGAGGTACAAAATGCATCTTAATCCTGGGCAAGACTGTGAGTCAGAAAAAATTCTAGATAACTGAGGTTCATCTGTGCCTCCCCTGGCCACCACTGTTGCTTTTAGTCGTGAACCAGGAGTCGAGGAATGAAGATGGGAATTAAGAGGCATGATCTGGAAACACCCCAGAGTCTGGGAGTCTGGGCCTTTCTGAATGTGGCCAAGAGCTGCGGCAACCTGGCTCCCACAGGCATTAACATCGAATCTTTTACTAAAAGACTAGAATTTGCAAAATTATGTTAAGCCAATTAACAAGGTGAATGGACTTAGGACCTCATAAAAATGGTCATTTTTTCCAATATAATTTAATATAAACATGTCATTTGTAGGGGAAGAAATCTTCCTATTACATCTTCTAAGGAAATCAATGGAAAATGAAAGTCAATGGAAAATGATGTTTAATATCTATGTGAAGCTTAAAGTTTAAATAGTAAAAATATTGAAAAAAGAAACATGAATAATATGCTTCTTTGGAGCGTGGGGTTTGCTGTGGTTGTTATTGTTTTTCTTTTTGCTCCTTGGTAAGCACTGTGTTTATTTTATTTTATTTTATTTTTCGATTTTTTTTATTTCAGCATATTATGGAGGTACAAATGTTAAGGTTACATATATTGCCCATGCCCGCCCCCCTCAAGTCAGAGCTTCAAGCGTGACCATCCCCCAGACGTTGCATATCTCACTTATTATGTTTGTATATACCCATCCCCTCCTCCCCGCCTCTACCGGCCCCACACCCGATAAATGTTACTCCTATATGTCCACTTAGGTATAGATCCGTTAATACCAATTTGCTGGTTAGTACACGTGGTGCTTGTTTTTCCATTCTTGGGATACTTCACTTAGTAGAATGGGTTCCAGCTCCATCCAGGAAAATAGCACTGTGTTTAGTGTGGAGGAGGGGAGGACCAGGAGGAACAGGCAGAGATGGCTGCCCTGGGAGCCTCAGGGGTGCCAGGCGAGGCCGTGTTCCGGGATCCAAGGTCAACAGGCTTGGTGCATGCATCGTGGGGTGGCCCTTGGGTGCTGCTCTGCAGGGCTGGGCCCAGAGCTCAGGTTCTGAGCAAAGCCCAGGAAGTCTACACACAAACACAGATATAGGAAGAGCTTCAGGGACAGGATGGGCAGTGGCCCTGGGGGCAGGTAGCCAGGTAAGGGCAAGACTGACCGGTAGGCCAGTGCTGGAGAGTGAGACGTCCGGCCTCCTTGACCGTCTTGCAGTATGTCTGTGACCCTCGTGCCAGAAAGAGCAGCCCAAGGACCCTGAGAAGGTCCCGATCTGGGAGGCAGGAGAACATGCTGACTGACGACGCTCCTTGCCTCTACTTCCTGGTTGAAAGGGCGACAACCCTTTTGTCTCAGAGACTGGATGTGGGTGGGGGGTGGGCGCACCCCAGACTCTAGGCTGGAGCAGCAGCTCTTGCTTCAGAGCAAAACCGGGACTGGCGGGGGAGCCATCCTCAAACATGAATTTGGTAAATGTAACGTTCAGACATTTGAAAAACACAGAGTGGACATTTCTGGTTGGCGGCCCCGCTGAACATCACAACAGAAGCCAGTCGTCCAGGCGCAATGCTGCCGTGCCACTGAGAAATGGCTTGTTCCTTGGCTCCCAGTTAGGAAGCTCACGAGCCTGGAAGGCTGGTTGATCAGGGTGGGAGGGGGAGAGTAGTGGGTGACCGGCAGCTCCCCAAGGCTCTTGTACAGGCCCGTGGCTGGAGTCGTTTGGGCTGATGTCATCTATTTGTAGTTCTAGATAGTTTGAAAATATTTGCTGTTTATCTTTTTCCTCTGTTTAAGCAGTCTTTTGGCACTTCCTGGGCTTGGAAGTGTCCCCCTGAGCTGCCGAGCCCTGCGTGCAGTGGCCGGGCCATCGTTCCTCCCAGCCCGCCTCTGCTCCCCTCCTGCTGGCCCCATGCCTGCCGGGGCGGCCCCACCCCGGGCACAGCCTCTGACCTCTTGGCCGGCACGGGCAGCCCACCCTTTGGCCTAACTGACTGGCTATAAATATAAGCCATATTTGTATGTTGCAGAGGGCTCTGGGGTACCGGTGGCCATTACTCCCTGTCCCTTAAATGTCCCTGGTGAACAGGGTGAGGGAGACGTGGCTGCCCTCAGCCCTTGCTGCCCCCACTGTCTGGGAAGCTGGATCCTTTCCTCCTCGCTGTGCTTCGCTCAGTTGGCAGCTTATCTGAGAGCCCTCCTGCCCGCCATCGCCTCTTCCTTTTCTCCACGGTGCTCTCCCTTCTGGCGCACTACGAGCTCCGCCTCCTTGTGTGCTTCTCACCGTCTCCTCTCTCTAGAAGGCTTCTCCCTAGAGCAGGCTTTTGCTCTGGCGCAAGCACGGTGTGCCCCCAACGCCTGGAACCCGGGCTGACCGCGGTGCGTGCTCAGTGGAGATCCGTGTCCTGAGCTCAGGAATGGCCCACAGGAATCTCCAACAGAAGCCACCCCTGGGGCCCGGCCTGTCCCCTTCTCTTCTCACATGCCCCTCCCGTAGGTTGCCCTGGGCTCAGCGCACGCCCAGCCACGTGGAGCGTGTGGCTACTTCACGCAAGGACAAGAAACCCATAAAGCACACACTAGAGTGAGGGAGGGAACGGGGCGAGTGAGTCAGCCCACCCAACCCGGCCTGGCTCAGTTTACCCCCATTTGTCTGTTTTATTCACGGAGGAAATGTGGAGCATCTGCTGTGGGTAGGGGACACTGTGCCGGGCGCCGGGGCCCAGCCATGAGCAGAGGTGCGGCGCCCACCTCCGCAGGGGAGGAGGCGTTGGGAAGAGTGACCATGCAACTAAATACCCTTTTACACCCTGCCATGGGGCGGGGAGGGGAGTGGGGGCTCGGTGACAATGGGAGTCACAGGGCCTGGCTCGGCGGGTGGTGGGGTGTCCAGGCAGGCCTCTCTGAGGAGTGGCGGGTGAGGTGGGACCGATGGTGGGCTGGGGAAGGGGGCTACAGGGCAGAGGGAACGGCGTGCAGGAAGACCTGGAAACAGGAAGGATCAGGCGCAGCTGAGGGACCGAGCAAGGGACAGCAGTTTTCTCTCCCCTTCAGCCCAATCCCTGTGGAAACATCTACGCTTTTTTCCTGGGGTCCAGGTTTCGAGGTGAACTTGCCTTTCCCCAAACCCCCTGAACCTGGCTGTGTGCGCCTCCCAGGGCTGCCTGACACCTTCCGGGTGGCCGTGCCTTCCCCAGGCCCTTGCAGCCTAGGAGAATCGCCAGCCAGGGCGGACATGAAGGCTGGTGCCCGCTCTGAACCCTGGGTGGCTTTCTGTCCCTACCGTGTGTCAGCGTCACAGCCCTGGGGCCTCTGGAAATCTCCCCAGCGACCTCTCAGCCCCCTGCCTTGAGGAAATGTTCAATTGCAGGCACTTGAGCTGGAGGCGTGAAAACAAACCGCCAATGGTGGACTCGAGGATACACCTTTTCCTGACTGAGGGCGAGACGGCGAGGTTAACATTCCAGAGCTTCTAACGCAGCCTGTCTCTTTTAGACATATAAGACATACATGCTAATTATTTCATTATATAATTAGTTAGGCCTGAGTTGTGAAAATCCCTCTCTCGGTAAATTATAGGGCAGCATGCTTTAATTAACGGCCTTAGGGATCCATTTTCTGAAACGAGAGTCTCCCTGTGCTATCATGAGCAAGGATGTCATCTTGGTGGATGGAGAATGTGGCTTTCCCAGTGGCCATGTGGCCTTGGTGGCAATTTCTAGCCAATTGTCATTGACCACAGAGAGGGGAAGAGATACTGCTCCCTACACGACCGTCTGCTACGGCAGAGACGATCTCTGTGTCATGGCAGCGTCTTCCTAGCAAGAGCAGAAAGAAACACCACCCAGCCTGGGCCTTACCTGCGGGCAGGTAGGGCCTGTTTCCGCCTCCAGGTGGGATTCAGCTGCTTTCTGCGAGAAGGCTCTGTGAACACATCTCGCGTGGAGGGGTGAAGCCCAAACAACCCTTCCAACACGGCCGCTGCTTCTGAGGAGTGCTCAGCCATTCATTCATGTCACAGAGATGCTTTTTGAGCACCTACTGAATGCCAGCCCCTATGTGAGAGTTCCTGCCCCGAGGAGCTCCCCTGGGTGGTACAAGAGACAGCAAGAGAGCAAGAAATGAGCCCTCAGCGTGACCAGGCCTGGCACGGGGTCTGTATGCCTGGCCACCTTTCTGTCCTCAGCACCACCTAGGCCTCAGAACATGACTCCTGGCCTGGGGTTCTCAGATATTTGGAAAACCAGGGAGGTCAAATGGCACTGGGGGAGAAGGGAGAGGACAGCAATAATTTCAGGTGTTTCTTAGTGGCCAGCCCACATTTCCCAGTAATAGGGGGTCACACACTAATAAAAATGTTACTTATGAAAAAAGTTGGGGGCTGAGATGGGATCAGTTCCGTGTAATCAGAGAGGTTGTCCCCTCCAGATGACAAGTACAGAAGGTCTGGCTATACACGCAGTTGCTGAAAGTGCACCTGCTGCGGTCTAACGCACCAACGTGACGTACAGATCGTTAACTTTTCAAATTGAAGCAGGGCCGAGCACAGACTGGCCGCATCCACTGCATGTCCAGTATCTCTCTGGGGGTTCTCTCTTCTCCCTTGAATTGGGCAAGGGTCCAAAGAGGCCAGGCCTGCGGCAGAGGTTGCACCGAAAGAGACCTGGGGGAGCTGCTCAGGCCATCAGGGATCAGGGGGGAGCCATTAGTTTGAGGCTGGAAAATGTGCTACTGGCATCGCTGTCGTGGTCCAGGCTCACGCTGTCTGGTGCCCTCGTCTGCGGCCAGGATGGAGCTGGCACTGGCCCCGACTCCTGCACAGGGACCCGTGACTCACCACCCCTGCACATTTAGGCTCCCTTGAGCTCAGGCTCCACAGGCTCACCCATGCTGTCCCCTCTGCCAGAGACACTTCCTCTCTCCTCTGACCCCAGCCCCCTATTCAGGGCAATTCTCGGAATCTTCCAAGTCTCAGTCCAAACATCACTTCTCCACCTGTGCCCCCACCTCTGCAGGTGTCACGGTTGTTGTGAGAGAGGGGTGACACAGCTCTTTGTAAAACCCACCTTCCCCAGTGCACCTGCTCTTCCCCGGGCCGGGTTGGTGGCGGATGCACGCGTTGCCCCAGCAGCCGCCCCGCACCCGGTCCCTGGTGACAACGCCACCCTTGGGGAGTTTTCAATCTCCCTGGGAAGTATTGACCCACCGAGCTGTTGTGTGGCTCTGAGTCCTTCTCTTCTCGGAATAAATGAGAAATTAAGCCCGAGTAGGATAGATTCCCGTCATTCACATAAATGGTGGTCTGGATTTTCCCCTTGAATATCTTCCTCTTTCCTTTATGAGCTTGGTAGCTCCTTGGACCATGACGCCAAAGCAACCAGTGGCTGGGCAGAGAGCCCTCCATCACCGCGGACTGGCACTCTGTTTGATGAACCTGATTATTCACTTTTTAAACTAGCCGTTTTGGCATGGTGTGGACAAAACTCCAGGAAAGGCAATAATTGAGTATTGACCCATTGTCATTGAATGGCTAATTTGATCGTAAATCCTCCTGTCCCGTGACAGAAACACTCACCAATGGAAATGTCCGGAGAAGGACTCGTTCGCTTAGACTGGTGGCCGCTGACCGGAGTGGACCATTTAATCTAACCACAGGCTAGCTTTCCCTTGCATGTGATGGTGTAGTATATATGGGCGCAAACTAACAGATGTCTTTAACAGTTTAACCCCTTACGTAGTCAAGTGTGTGCAGATTCGAGATTCCCGCAGTCTAGCTGGGATCAAGGCCAGGCTGAGCAGAGGTGGTGCGACACCACGGGGCTCCATGGCTCCGTCTGTCCTCCTGCAGAGGGGAGGGACCTGGGGGGCTCTTGGCTGTGTTCAACCTCCTTTCCCTCGCTGCTCCTTTTGTGGCAACAGCCTTCTTTCTTAGGGGACCCCTCCTACGCCCCAGCAGTCCTGGTGGGGCTGCGAGCTCAGTGCGCTGCCCCCTCCTGGCCACCGGGGGAAGTGAGCTGGCCATCCTGGGGTCCCCCATGCAGTGAGAAATCCTAGCGGCTCAAGCTGGGTGTCCGGTGTCCTGTCCCAGGGCTGAGAGAGGGATGGTGGAAGAAAGAAACTCTGTCTCTCTTTCTGCTGGGCTGGCTGGGCTGGGGCTGCTGGCAGCCACGTCCCTGTCCTGCGGGGAAGGCCTGTCAGTGGCTGGAGAGAGTGAGGGACCAGGGACACAGGGAACATGGGTGGGGAGGGGGTCGGCTGGTCGAAGGGGTGGAGAGAACGACAAACGAAAGTCGACCCCTATCACCCACGTTCACCCACCTGCATGCAACTGGGCTTGCATTCAATCCGCGAGGAGCTTGTTCTTCAGCTCGGTTTTAATTGGGGGCTGACCTCGTAATCTTTATACCCTAATAAATTCTCTTTTATTCACAAGATAGTTTGAGGAAAGTTGTGATCACTTGAGAACAAAGGAGTTCTGACAAATAATGGGAGGCAGATCTCTGCAAAACAGAAAATGTCTTTTTGTTGAGCACCGCCATAAGACAACTTCAGAAGGGCCACTAGTGGTGCCCTCAAGATCCTAGAGCATCAGTGTTGGCAAGGACCACAGCTGTTACCCAGTCAGCATTTCCCAGAGTGTGGACAGTGGGGTGCAGTAGCACTGTGGGACTTCAGTGATATTTCTTGAAAAATGTTTGGTGGTCCTAGAAGTGGGAAAGGACAATTAACTAAAGTTGTTCAACAGGTGTCTTTGCTGCAGGACTTCTCAGAGCCTTTACACTGCTAAGGTGTATTGTGTGTCAAGAGGGGGATAGAGAATGCAGCCTTTCCCCGAATATTTAATCATAAAAGCCTTTAGAATTCATTATCATTGCAAATGGTAATGTAGTTCAAGCCACTGCATTAGTGGCCAAGACTCAGGGACGTTGAGGTAGCACATCCACTGCCTGACCTAGAAACTGGAGCTCACCCATGTTCTTCCACTGTTTTCCATCCCCCCTCTCCCTCCTGCAAGTGCTGCAGAACCAGACATTCCAACGTAAGGAGGGGTCCTGCTACCGGTAGTCTCTTAGCAAAGGCAGTGTGAGTCCCTGACAGCAACACACTGGCCGGGACATGCAAAGGGCCAGGTAATGACAGCAACACACTGGCCGGGACATGCAAAGGGCCAGGTCTAAAAGAGATTGCGCTGGAGTATTCTCGTCTAATTCTAACAAGCACCGTAGTGGCGCCCAGGAGAGCAAGGCCTTGGTGGGTATGGCCACCATCACTGCACCCAGTTGGCCAAACGTCTCCATCTGCGATGGACGTTCACCTGGAAGGTCATTATCACAGGTATGGAAGATGCCCCCTAATTTTAGAAGCACTAAAGAATTCATATTGGCAGCTGAGGAAAAAAATTCAAGGCCAGACTGTGTTAAGTCAGCCAAAGTGAATTTTGGTGTATTATCATCGTCGTTGTTGTCTGGTGTTGCGGAACGAGGTATGGCAGAGCAGTGGAGTGGCTTGGTGTTTTTGTCCTCTTGTACGTGAAAAGTCAGCAGGTACCACCGTACAATGGTGCATTATATTCAAACTGGGAAAACTCCACTATGTACAGCACAATGTTTTTTCTGTTTCATTTTAACTCTTGGGTCAGTATTCCTCGATATAATCCGTACGTGTTTGCATGTGGTGTGAGTGTGTGTGTTCCTTGGTGCCATCCTACAGCTCTCCTTTGAGTGTTTCTTTAGGGTTTCTAGCTATAGAGGCCAGAAAGGTCATTACAGTTGAGGAAGTCCCAGTATGGCAGCCCCGATGTCGTTCTCTAACTGCTTTCGGGAGTGGATCTGAGTCAGCAGGCTCGAAGGCTGTTACAAAAGGAAGAAGAGAAAGGAGGGCAGCCATAGGGTCCACCTGGAAACCCGAAGCCTTTTATAGAACACGAGCAACTTACGGCTGGAGACGCACACCCTCGATGGAGGTGTAGGGTAAATGGAGGCCCTTAGCGCCATGGAAATACACTGACAACGACCACAACGACAAACAACGAGGGGCACTTTCCACCTGCTGAGGCTGCACTGCACACCTTACCGGCAGGGGCGTGGCCCGTGGGGCAGGGAGAGTTCCCTCCAGTGTGAGCTCCGCTGCTTCCCACCATTGTGTTCAGTGGCAAAGCAATGAGCCTCAGTTCCTCCTTCCACAAATGGGGATAATATCTTCCTTGTGCGGTTACTGTCAAATATAAACCCACGCCTATGACATGATTTAAACCGAGTGCATTGCACAGCACTTGATACACCATGGGTGTCCTCAGCAGAGACCAAACTGGGCCTGGTTCTCAGTGTCAGATGATGCTCTGTAAGAGGGTCAGAGCTCAGTCTCTGAATGTGCCTGGACTCAGGGCTTGGGTCAGGCATGCGACCACGGCCTGCTCTGAGTGTAAGCTGCAGCGGTGGCACCCAAGAGCACAGGTTGGTGGGTTTGCTCACTCCATTTCAACCTGAGCCTAGGTTGAGCCCCAGGCACCCAGGTTGGGCACTGAGGACTTAAGGATCAATCAGAAACGGTGTCCGTGGATGTGTAGATGGGTCCAGGTAGGACCCTCCTTATCTCTGCCCTAATCTCTCTTAAGCCCCTCTTAGAAACCACTTAGGAGACATGCCCGGGAGCCCCCCAATTTTTCTCCTGCATGGAGAGCATCATGTCCTTGTGGAATGAGCCCATCTCCACGCAGACACAAAGCCCGGAGGCTGGGAAGCACTCTGTCCCAACACTATAGGCTCCACAAGGCCAGCTAAACAGAACCAAAGGAACAGGTTGGTAATTGTCTGGATAATTGAAATAAAAGTGGATTTTTTCCTTTTTTTTTTCAGTCTTGAGTAGTCCAAATCATTGGGGCTGTTCTCGCTGCTGTCAGAGAAAGGATACCAGGCCTCATCTGAGTATCCCTTTGTTAATCGAGGCCCCAGTTCCAGTGCCTTATTAGAGCAATAAACAGAGAGATGGTGTATCATAGAGGCTGCTGTCCCTCTGCCAGCATTAAATAATTCTAGTAGCTCCTTGATGGGATAAAGCAATTACGATGCATTTTTCATTCAATCAACTGAATCAATTAATTGCTTTACTCACATAGGAACAACAAAAAACAAATCCCAAAGCCTTTCTGCTAAACAGTAAGCATGCGGCATAGGCTGCTTTTAAATCCAACATTTACATGAAATTATCTTCTTATATAATTAACAGCTACCGGTTAATAAACATGCCTCAGATAAAAGAGTAGCCCTATAAGTGAACAAAATGAAATAGCACCATTTGGCATGCTAAAGGTACGAGGAGCGGGCGGGCCCCGTTAGAGCCCAGAGCCCTGCTGGGGATGTTTCTGGAGGAGCTGTTCCTGGAGTCCATGTGGACAGCTGCAAATGAGAGAGAGAGAGAGAGAGGAGAAGAAAATACATAAAGAAGAAGGCTGTCATTTAAAAATCTCTTGGATAAAAACTGTGCTGTACTTCTTAAGAGACTAGGGAAGGGATATCCCCCTAGGAAAATTCTTTATCTATTGGTAAATATTTTGTTCCCCCCAGTAGGCAGAAGGTCTACATTTCCTGGGTTTCCCACAACAACTTGAGCGTGGTGTAGCCTCAGGGGCCCTCCTGGGCCCTCCTTACACTCGAGGGCCAGGCTCACCCTGAGAGCCGCTGCAGCATTTGAAACAGAAAGGCGGGCATTACTCTTTGGGAGCTTTTTCCTGGAAACAAGCCCGTGCAAAGAGCCAGCCACTGCAGCTCGGGGCGGGATTTCACCCAGGGGATTCCACAAAGTGGGAGGCAAACCATTCCACCTCTAGAATGCAGTATTTATACCTTCATCAGGGGAGGCTCATGACCTTTTTTTTCAGTCGTAATGGAAAAAAAGGATATATATTTAAGAAAAAAAAATTTTTTTAAAGAAAATCTCTATCCTAATAAAGAGGGGAACTCTCAAAGGCCAAAATGAAATCCAAGAGGTGGCGGGGGGGAACACCCCATTTGGGTATTTTGAAGGGGTGATTTCTCGGCTGCCAATGGAACCTGGCAGAATATTCTATATACTTGGTGGGGAAACGGTTTTGTGTCAGGTTAGGATGATTTGTGTGATGTTCTGGTGCAGTTATGCCCTGGTCCCTCATCTTATCCCAATAATTCACGTGCTGTACTGGAAACGGCAGGGACCCCTTGAAACTCGGAGCGGGTAAAACCATCTAAGCACAGGAGCCCATGGTTAGAGGGGCCCGGCCAGCCCCGTGCCAACGCTGGCCATGCTGCCCCAGCTGGGGACCTCACAAGGACACAGCAACTTCCAAGAGACCCTTATTCTGAAGTATGGGGCACTCGGCCCCGGGTACAGACCCAGAACCCTCTTTTTACCGCAGCACGGGAAGTCCACCCTGAACAGGTAAACGCCCTGTGAGTGAGTCTTCCCCTTTGCTGAGAAAAAACCCCACAAACCGAGAAACAAAAAACAACTCACGATGGGGAGGGGCGGTGGTCACAAAATCTAGAATACAGCCATGAACACCTGAGATGGAAGTCTCTTCTCTTTCATAGTGTGATCAAACAAGATAATGGAAGGCAAAGTGCTCGGGGAACTATCCGGGGCCGCTACAATGTAAGATAATTAGTGCCATCATTTTCTATTTGCAACATAAACTCAATTTGCTTCTCTGGTAGCTCCATAGGTGATGCGCCTGGCGCAGGTGTGAAGACTGTGGCTCTCCCAGCAACGTCGGGCCCTTTGTTCGTCTGGGACCAGCCGAAGCTGGGGACGCAGTCGTTCTGCTCCTTTTCAGGGCTTTATCCGAAGATGCACAAATGTTTCTCCTGCTTAACTCTGTCCTGGCCCCTCGGTATCCAGAGGAAGACCACGCTCTGTAATCTGTTCTGGGGAAATCATAGTTTTCACTGAGTGCTTACTATGAGTTTGGTACAAGGCTGAGCTTTTCACAGCCATAACCTCGTGGTACCCTCGGGCAGTTCCAGGGGAGCAGCTGCAGTTTTCCTTCCCATTTTACAGACGAGGGTGTGAGAATGTTTCTCAGGTGGTAAAAATCTGTTTCCTGCTCTGGGTGCTGGTTGCACGGGTGTGTTCTGTTTGTGAAAACATCTAACACGTGTGACATGGGCTCTTTCCAGAACACATGTTATAGCTTAATAGAAAGTAAAACGAAAGTGAGGGCCACTACAGAGTGGTTTTGTGCCAGTGGGATGAATGGTCGCCCTAAAGAAGATATGTCCATGTCCCAACCCTCAGAACCTGTGAATGTGACCCTATTTGCAAAGAGAGTCCTTGAAGGTGTTATTAAGATCTTGAACTCCTGGCCTCAAGCGACCTTCCTGCCTTGGTCTCCCAAAATGCTAGGATTACAGGTGGGAGCCACTGTGCCCAGCTAATTAAGGATTTTAAGGTGAGATCATCCTGGATTATAAAGGTGATCAAGGCGGGCCTATAGGCAAAGGTAGGTGTCCTTGGGAGAGACACACAGGAAGAAGAACAGAGGGCTGTGTGAAGACAGGCAGAGGGCGGAGTGACGCACTCACAGGCCAGGAACGCAGGAGCCACCAGAAGCCGGAAGGGCAGGAGGGATTCTCCCCTAGAAACTTCAGCCTGAACTATGAGAGAATAAATTTCTGTTGTAAGCCATGCAGTTTGTAGTCATTTGTTATGGCAGCCCCGGGAAACTTATGCAGCCAGAAACCTTGGTCCTTTATGGGATGAGGGTATAGGAGATTGTTTCAGGCAGGTAGAAAACCGTTTCATGCAATGAGTTCAAAAGCACGTTCTGGTTTTCTTATGGAGAATGGATAGGAGGGAATGACATGAGCGGCAGGGAGACCAGCTTTGTCCTCTACTGTTTTAAAAAACACAACCGCATGCATCAATTACTTTTTAAAATTCCATTTTTTTTTTTTTTGGCCAAAATTCAGGAGCGTGGAAGGTGAGAAAGCGGCCAGATCACTCTTTTGGGCATGCCATGGAGTGGGGGCTTGATCCATGCTGCTTTGTTGTTGCTTTAACTTCAACTTTATTGAGGTATAATCTATATAAATAAGAGCACAGATCTTACATTTATGCTTGGGCAGGTTTTGATGAACTATGCAGTAGACAGTCATGTGTCCAACCCAGGCATACAGATAAGCATTTCAGCATCTAAGGTCCTACCTCAATCAACTACTGATCTGATGTCTATTAGCACACATTAATTTTGCCTGTTATTGAACACACTTCTTATAAATGAAATCATACATTTTGTGCTCTTTTGTGTCTGGCTTCTTTCATTCAGCACAATGTTTTTAGATGTATTCATGTTGTTGCTTAGCACTTCCTACATTTTCGTTGTTGAGTAGTATTCCATGGTATGGATATACCACAGTTTATCAGTTCTCTTATGATAGACATTTTGATTATTTCCAGTTTTTGATATCATGAATAAAGCAGACAAAAACCTTCCTGTGGAAATACGCCTTCATTTCTCTTGGGTAAATGCTTAGGGGGATAAACATATGGTTAACTATGTAAGATGCAGCCAGTGGTTTTCCAAAGTGGTTGTATCTTGTTACAGTCACAACAGTAATGTGTGAAAGTGCCAGTTGCTTCATATCCTTGTCAACACTTGGTATTATCAGTCTTTAGTTTTAGCCATTCCAGTGATTAAAAAGTGGTGTCTCATCGTGGTCTTCATTTTCATGTCACTCACTGACAACTAATCATGTTGAACAGCTTTTCATGTGCTTATTGGCCATTCGTTCATCTTCTTTTATGAAGTGCCTATTCAAGTCATTTGCCCATTTTATTTCTTGGGTGGTTTGTCTTATTACTGAGTTATAACATATTCTAGATATAAGACCTTCTGGTTATAATATATTCTGGATATAAGACCTTTGTCAGATATATGCATTCAAATACTTTCTCTCAATCTGTGGCTTGTATTTTCATTTTTAAAGTGATTTCTTTTGAAGAGCAGAAAGTTTTAATTTTGGTGAAATTCAACTTATAATTTTATTCATTTAGGGTTAAGCTTTTGTGTGTCCTATCTAAGAAATATTTGCCTATCTCAAGATCACAAAGATTTTCCTACTATTTTTTTTCTAGAATTATTTTAGTCTTAGCTTTCACATTTAGGTCTGTGATCTGTTTTGAACTTATTTTGTGTATGGTGTGAGGTAGGGGTCTAGGTTCAGCAATAATTTTTAAATAAATCGAGAGGCACAGGTATGAGGGCTGTCTGGAAAATATCCAACCATGTGATCTGAAAAATAGAGACATTTATTGAAGAAGGTACAAGATACAAGAAACATTGCACATAGGACATTGTACATTGTACATAGGACAATGAAACATAGGACTATGAAACATTGTACACAGGACAATGACACCTCAGTCCCCTTCAAAGCAGGCACCTTGGGACCTCACACTGTTCTCCCAGCATCCCTTACCCTAACCTGTACACGTTCAACATTCCCAGGTGTTCTGCGTGTTGCAGGCTTCCAGAACGTGGGTCACTTTCAACAGACTCTCAACCATCTTTGAAGCGTTTGTGCCATACTTTTATTTGCACTGCACTCATTTATGCTTTCACTCCTCACAAGCCTTCCAAATCATCCAGACAGTTTCCATGGAGGAATGTGCAAGGTTGGATGCAGATCCAGTGCTCTACTCGGCCATTTAGAGTGCAATGGCTTCTAGCACCCCACTAACTAGTGCGGTGAGGTTGTCATTGTTCACACGTGTGCGTCCCAGTCCACTCTCCTCGGCTGCCAGGTTACATCAATGACATACAAACCATTCTCCGTATATTAATAATGGCTGGATACTTTCTGGGCAGCCCCATACCAGTAAAGAGGGCAAGTGAGAATGATGTTGGTTTCCAAATATTAACTAATCTGGCATTATATTTTGAAAATTTCCTGGGTGGCAGTCACCATGTTAAGCCCCAGGGTTCCATAAATGTAGCGAAATAGGCACGTCTCCTGCTCATATGGAGTTCATTTTCTAGGGAATAGATAGACATGAAAGAATCACACAAATAAATATAAAATTACTATCATGGCAGGAACTAGGAAATAGAGATGCTAATGTCACATACAATTGAGAGAAGACTTTCAATGAAGACACACAGGCATCACGGTTGAGTCAAGATCTGAAGGAGAAATAGGACATAGCTAGACAAATGGGGGGAGGGGAGGGCAGGAGCTTCAGGCTCCTGCCTGGGTTGAAGGAGCAGGGCACGTTTACATGTCTGGTTGGAGGCCACACGTCCGGGGCCTTGTAGGCAGTGCTGAGAGTTTAGTTTTTATTCTGAGAATACTGGGAGGACACTGAAGTGTTTGAAGGTATGTGTGTGTACATGTGTGCCTCTGTGTGTGTGCGTGTGTGTGCATGTGTGTGTGTGTGCATTTTGTACACATTTCTTCTGCTGCACAGGAAGGATGGAGTGGCAGAACACACGGCTCTACTGAGTCACACGCCAGGATCATGTCAATGGGGGTGGGGGTGGTTCTTGGGGAGACCTTGAGCTTCACTGTGGGCGAACCTGGCTTTGGGACAGGAACTACAATAGATAACATTGCAGTGACCACACCAAGGTGAGACCTCAGACCTCATGGGGAACAAGGAGAGGAGACACTGGGGCTGTGTTTGATAGTTTGCAAAGACTTTTCGAGCCCGTGACTCATGTCACTGCACAACGATTTGAGCAGGGAGGAATTATTACTTGTATTTCTTATGGTTTCTTACTTTACAGAGGAGGAAGCTGAGGATCAGTGACGGTGAGGCTTTGCTTGTGATGACTCAGGCCATGGTGATAAGACTCAGGCCCTGGCCTTCCTGCTCCAAAGCCCCTCTCTTTCTCCAACACAACCCGTAACCAGGAATCCTGTCCAAGTTAGTAGTGCCTTTCCAGGCTCTGAATTTTTCATGGGCTCTTGCTGTGGGGCCGTTCCCACAAAGATTCAGTTCTGAGCCCTTGGCTCCGAGCAGCTGTTGAGACAAGTGGGTCTGGTGATTTAGGCCTCAACGATAGTCTTCTCTGAGGACTGGCGCTCTAGCCCAACAAGTCTCCGGTATTCTGCACCGCCCCCGGGCAGACCTGGGCAGGAGCCTCCTCAGAGACGTGGTGCGGAGAGCCCTGGACTCGAGTCAGGCAGACCGGGTCCCAATCCTGGGCTTCCACCCCGCTGCCACGACTCTTGGACAAGTTGCTTAGGCTTTCCGAGCCTCAGGTTCCTTACCTGTAAAGCACAGATTACAGTAGTGCCCACATTACCAGGTAGTGAGAAGAAAATAGGGTAACTGCTTTATGCGGAAATATTATCGTGGTGCCTGGCTCATAGTAGGAGCTTAATAAATGTGAGTTGTGGCGGGCAGCATTATTCTTATCATTACTGGGGGAAAAAGTTAGCGGTATGGCAGTGGTGCTATTATCACCACCATTACTAGGGGGAAAAGGACACGCTGATTTATCCTTGCAAAGTCCTCTTTCCGTGCTGGCCAAATGCCTGACTTGGAATGACATAGCACTCTGAGGGTGCTTACGGCTTCCAACCGCAAGACTGATTTGTGGTAATGATCCTTTATGCCCGTGTAGCATTTTTCCCTTTGCAAAGCACCAGCACATCTTTTATTCGATTTTATCCCCAAACGACCCCCCGAGAGTCTGGCCAGGCGGGCATGATACCCCCGTTTTCCGGATGGAGACTCGTAAAACAAACGTGATTTGGCCAAGATCACGGGGCAGGAGAACTTGGCCGGGTCTCCTGACTGGTGTGCAGCAGCGTGAGGGCAACAGGCACCGCGGTCTGTGCAGCATCCTTTGAGGGATGATTTTGACAGCCGCCATTTATTGAGCGCTTGCTGCATACTGGGCTCGCAGGTAGGTTAGATGTATCGTGTATGGATTAACTTATTTGATCCCCCCCAATAACCCCATGAGGCTGATATTTCCCCATTTTACTTAAGAGGAGACCGAATCCCCCAGAGGTTAGGTTAGTGGCCCCAGATCCTGCAACCAGTGGGTACGAGTGGTTTCCCATTTGAGCCAACCCAATGGCAAATCTGGCTCTCTCCTCGCTCTCCTGTTCTGCCCCTGCGAAGAGGAAAGGATGATTAAAAACACGGGCAGCAGGAACTGCCAGAATGGACCAGGCTTTAAGGCGTTTCCTATTTCTAACCGGGTGAATGAAGCCTTTATCTTCATGACTGTTGCTATCATGGCCGGGTTGATGTCTGGGTATCTGTTTAGGAGCTAACAGGTTTAGTTTTATTGTTTTGTCAAAATACTGCAGAAATCAATATATCTCCATAATTCAGTGTTATACCAAGAGGCATTTTTGTGCCATATATAGCAAAAATTGTATTATACTTTTGAGATCTTAGGTAATGATGACAAAGTGTTCTGTGTTCAATTCCAGCATTAACGTCTGGTTTGAACAAAGCTTGAAATATGATCTCAGAGCTAAGAGGCTTTAATATTAAGATCTTTAACTGTAATTTATGTGACAGAAGATAGGGTTTAGCATAATAAAATGTAATGGGCTCCTCAAATGAAGAGGACGAGAGACAATTGAAAACAAGGTAAAAATGGTAAATTATAAATAACGGTAAATCTACCTTTATGTTGTTACTTCATTTATTTTTGATTTGTTAGATAGGCTCTATAATTTCTCATTTTCCCATGTTTCAGAACAGGACATTTCTCAAATGGTGCCTATTGGAAATGAGAGCCTGGAATCAGCGTCAGCCCGGCTCCCTGTTTAAGGGACGTGCTGGCCCCGCCGTACTCGTTCCCCAGGTGCTGACGTCGGAGCCGTGCGATTCCATTCATCTGTGCTCTTGCTCTTCCCTCTTTGTCCTTTTTTCTTCTTGGTATTTATGGGCTTTTTATATTCTTCTAATCAGCCTCTACATTTAAATGTCATGATGTAAATGCGCATACAGGTTGTGTAAACATTAAGGATTTTAGACTAAACTCTAGAAAATTGAATTCGCAAAAAAGAAAGAAGATGCACATTTGTTAACCACAGGCACCGACAGAGATGTCGGTCCCGTGCGTTCAGTTTGGCTTGGAGCTTCCCAGCTACCAAGGGCATGATGGTTTGTGGAATTTTTAGTACCTCGTAGAAAAAAGGTGGCAGTTCTTCAAAAAGGAGAGAATTTCCTGGAATTTAACTTGTGAGATCTTGAGGAACAAACTTTCATTTTTTAGTTCCACTTGCATTCTCGAAATCTGTTTGCTTTCAAGATTTGGAAATAAACAGGCAGAGAGGTGGTGTGGGGAGTTAAGGAAGGTCTTAGAGTGAAATTGGCCTCTAGAGCTACCAGTGCTATGGGTTTTGTTTGCTTGCTTTGGAAGAGCCTCGATTCAGTCTGGCTGGTTTCGAGTGATGAGCCCAGTTCAGTCTGGCTGGTTTCGAGTGAGGAGCCCAGGCCCTGCTGTCAGCACCGTGCTAGGAGGACCCCACTCTGTGGAGGTCTGGCTCCCAGGAAGGAAGGATAGTCATAGAAGGGAGCTAAAATTCAGTTCTTATCCATGGAAATCTGCAAGGGCATTTGAATATTTTCTGTACCCAATTTTGAAGCATTCACTTTGGCTTCAGAATGATACAAGAGCGTTAATTAGGCTGGGTCCTCCCTTTCCTTCCCCCAGGGCTGAGGTGGGTCTTGGCAATAGCAGTAGGCAGATCAAATGCCATTGTGTTTTTGTCCTGGGCCAGTTGACAGCTTCCTGTAATGTCACCAAATGCATTTATGCTGCCGGCTCTCAGGGTCGAATTTTCCTGCTTGCCCGAAGACCCCCACCCCAGCCCCAGAGGATCTGTCTCAGTGAAGGCCCTTTGTAAGCAGTGCCTTTCAAAATGCAAACACCCTGCAGTTGGCCATCACACCTTGGTGTGAGCTGTTCTCCCAGGGACTTTTTCTCCCAGAGCTGGAAAGATTCCTGGTTTAGGAGGCCGTGTTTAGGTCTTCCAAGTAGAACAGGAATTTAATGCAGGGGATTGGAGGTTTGCACAGCCATGGGAAGGGCAGGGAAGCAGCTGCTGAGCAGGAGATGTAAAGTGTCACCCTCAGAAACTGTCGTCGTTGCAGTTCTGTGTAACCTCAGCAGGGCCCCCGCTGCAGCCTCACTGCCTGCAGCTTCGAAGTGGGTGATTTGACTTCTGCCCATCTATACACCTGCAGCCACCACTGAAGAATAATAAAGCTTCTCCCTCCTTTGTGCCTTCCAAATCTTGCACTGCAAGCTTGTTGGCCGACCCCAATCCAGAGGCACCGGAAGAAGGGTTCTGGGAAGTGTGGCATGGCCCCTGTGGGGTGGAGGGGGCGCAGGAGGTGAGGCTGGGTTGCTCGGGGGCCACCGAGAATCAGGGCATTGCCTCGTCTCTATCCAGGCATGGTGGCCTTCCTCTTGTCCCTCACTGCCACCAGCCCATGAAGGCCTGATTCTGGGTGCATGGTGGGGGAATCTTTGTTAGACCTGACCATGGTCAAGTTCCCACTCACCCACTTCCCCCAGTTTTCTGGGTCTGATTTTCTTTCCTTCCTTGAAGTCCTGCAAGGCTCTGGTCTCAGCTTCTGTGCCACGATTTTAGGGACACCTGAGCCCTGGGACTGGGCAGGCCCCATTGTTTGTTCTTTCGGGGCCTCATGCTTCTCCCTCCCGGCATGTATCAGGTGTGTAATTAAATGCTCATCTGTGTAGTTACTTGTTCGCTGTTCTGGGTCCCTGCCAGGCCAAATTCCATGAGGTCAGGAGCTGTGTCTGTCTTGTTTGCAGATCAACTCCTGGAGTCCCTATGGCGTGGCCCTCACAACATATTTGTTGATTGGATGGAGGGGTAAAGTCATATTTTCCACTGTTTTCAAAGCTAGATCCCTGCCTGGGAAGCTTTGTAGGACACTAGATACAAAATTTAGTAACAGTGACTCATCACTCCTCCCTAATTGTCCAGGACTCTACCTTTTACAAATCACTTTCTCTTCATTCATTCATGCATTTATCTGGGAGGTATTTCTGGAATGACCACCATGCACACACAGTAGGTCTGTGGTTTACCTATAATTTTACAAACTTAAGCGTGAGACTTAGCGTGGTGGAGGGATGGCCGATTTCTAAGTGGCTGAGAATCAACCTATATCCTCTGCTTGGCTTTGCCAGAGGCCCCAACACTGGGGCTCTGGGTGCCTCGAGGAATATGTAAATATAAACAAAACACGTGGTGGTAGTAACTATTAAGGAGTTGCTCTGATTACACCCTCTAAGTGGTAGATGCATAACAAATGAGTACTAGGAATATAGTTATCAGTAAAAATTGATGATTAAAACCAGGCCTACTTATGACTTTTAGCGACCTCCTCCCTCATGGTGCAAATGCAGTGCATTTAGAACCAACTTTCACGCTGCTGAAAATACCAACCTGCTGAAATCCCTTATTAGCAGGAACCCACTGTGGATTAAATGAAATTCTGTAGCCCAAGGAAACATATCTGAGGCTCGATAGTCCAGGCACATGAGGGAAGTGTTACACAAGGGAATGTGATTTATGAAAAAGTTTTCTGACTTTGCTGTAGTTTTCCTTGAATCCATAAATGCCAAAACATTTAGCTAATAGTCTAAATCTGTTGTCCCCAATCCCTGCCGGTCCTTGGCCTGTTAGGTGGGGCTAACCCCTGCCTAGCTGCCCACAGAACAAAAGGCTCTTCTAGGTGTTGTGCAGAGTTCCTCTCACCTCTACCTGGGGACCTTGGCCACCCTGAAGTTCAGACAGGTCTAGAAAGGCTCTGGAGCAAGCCCAGGCGACCAGCAGGAAAAGAGGCTGTTGACTGGCACACTCAGCTCCCATCTGGCCAACTCCAGTTATTTATTCTGAAAACCTAAGGAGAGTTTTTTATATGCATGTTTCCTCTTGTGGGGAAAATGCATATGAATGACAATTGTTCTCATGGGGGTGGGATTAAAGATTTCTTCAACTGTCACTTAATATTCAGTGTTGAAAGGGCCTTTTTACTCTCAACTGATTTTCCTGGGATTTGCATGGGACCAAGGTGGGCAGGGGGCAAGGATGTTCAGCTCTAGGGGGCTCCTATCACCTGCCACCGCCCTACATTGACTCCTTCAGAGGCGAGAATCCCTCCCAGCCTGTGGTTTCTAGAAGGAAGCCTTGCTCTGACCTTCATCACCATCATCAGCCTCTGTTGAAAGGTGCACCTTTAACTCCGCACTCTCCCTTCCCCTCCTTCCTCCAGCACTTCCCAGGCAGCTGGTGTAACAGGTTTTAGAATTTGATTACAGCACCATCTACTGGGTACCAGACTTCCCATTTTTCTAGGTCTTTCCTACACGCACTGAGGTTCGCCCCTTCTTTCTGTTTTTCTTCCCTTCCCTCTTGCTCTTTCTCCCAGTGAAAGTAACAATTGTTAGTTTGAAAAGGTGCCATCAATTAATTCATAAAAACGAGGCTTTTCTAAGATGACGAAAAGCTTACATCTCTTGCCAATAAATACAAAGACAATGGCCCGCGCTCACCGTGATGCGTTTCATATAATTATTTCCCCGAGATCAATAATCTCATCAGTAGGCTCAGTGATGGGGACATCACGGTAATGAATGGCTGGGTGCAGCGGCCACAGGAACGCTGTCCTTAGCCCTGTCACCTCTGAGCCGCCCAAGAGCATGACGGGAAGCAGGGCTCTGCCAGGCCGGAGGATTAATCATAGTTACCCCAACTCATATTTGTGTAATTTGCCTTCCTAATGCACCCTGCCCCGCATTGATGAGCATGGATTTCTTATGCACAATAGGCCGCTCTTGCGGTGCAGAGGAGAGCGGGAAGGACTCTGTGTACGTGGCGGGGAAGGGACAAATTGGATTAGTCACGCTCAGGAGGCAGCACAATCTGAATCACACCGCGGCGTCACCGGAGTGTTTCTGGAAGCCAGGCTGGGACTTCTGAAGACCCTGGGCTGGGAAGGACAGACGGCCCCACGTGTTCTATGGGGGCCAGGCCGAGCCTGTTCAGCTGGGGCCACGAAGCAGTGAGGAACCAGCACGGCGGGGCAGGTGGCTTTCTTCCCAGTTCCAAGGGCATTGGCTATGCTTTTCCAGGGACTTGTTTAAAAAGCCCCCGGGGTTGGAAGCCCGAGTTGCTGACTGCCGAGGAATGCGCGGGGAGGGAGGCCGAGGCTCCGTGCTCACAACCGAGGGGCTCAGATCAGACTGAAACAGCTAGACCCTCCTTTTGCCGTAGAAAAGGCCACTCAGTCTCTGCATGTCCTTCACTCTAGTCGTGACGGTTACTGCCTGTAAGGAAATGTCTACGTCCGTGGAGAATTTCCTTCTCTTAGACAACGGCTCCCAAGTTTGGCCCTGGCCGCTCCGTTTGGCCAAGGATTGGCTGTCGCTGTTCTCTACGCGCTGGCCTTTCCCCACCTCTGTGCCTTTGCGCAGGCCGGCCCTCGCCTGCAGGGCCCCTCTCCATCCGTTTCTTCTAAAACGCAGCTCCACGGCAGCTCCGAGTGCAGACCCTCTCCGACTCCCTGCACTTACTCCCTCCCCTGAGTCCTGCTAGCCCGTTCGCCCCTGGCTGTGGTGTGTGTGCCACCTTCAGTGTTACTTATCTGCTGTCTTCCCTGCCGAGCCAAGAATCAGGGGGCCCTGCCTCCCTCCTGGTACCTGTGTGTCCTCGTTGTCTGGCCCACAGGGATCTCAATCAGTTTGTTCACTCGGGAACCCGCCCTCATTGAGTGCATCGAGCACCTGCTGGGTTCCTGGCGCTGCAGCCCGGGTGAGGAGTGAGCAGAGCAGTCTGTCCTCACGGAGGAGGAACCTCACGGGGGAGGCAGACATCAGTCAGATAATCCCCAAGTACATGCGCACAGGGTGATGGGTACTACAGAGACGTCCAGCAAGTACGACAGGACCTGACCTCATAGATCAAGAGAGGCGACATTTGACCTGAAATCTGCAGGGTTGGGGCAGAGGGATAGGCTGAAGTGGGTGGGAAGAGGTGTCAGCAAATGGAAGAACTCACGGGAAGGGTCGCATCAGGAAGGCGCTCGGTAGGTGTGGTTGACTTTGTATCCTCCTAAAAGACCCGTTCAGTCCCGCCTGCGTGCCTGGGAATGCCACCATGTTTGGAAATGAAGCCTTTGCGGATGTAATCAGGCTAAGATAAGGTCATGCTGGAGTAGAGTGGGCCCTACATCCGAGCTGACCGGTGTCCTTGGAGGAGAATGCCCTGTGAAGACACACGCCGTGTGGCGATAGCTGTACGCCTGGGGCTATGAGGACCGCCACAGTCCCCAGAAACTGTCAGAGGCAAGGAGCCTCTTCCGAGGGAGCGTGGCCGCACAGGCAACCCTGTTCTCTGGGCTCCAGCACTGGGGGAGAGTAAATTTCCATTGTTTTAAGCCATCTCCCCGCCCCTGTTTGTGGTGACGTGTTACGGCAGCCCCAGGACATACACATGCGGCAGGTTTGAGGACACGCGTGTGCAGCCTGGCGCCGGGGCTGAGGAGAGGGAAGGAGAGAGACCAACATGAGGTTGGAGGGGCGGCGGCCGCCGGATCGTGAGGTCTTGCCGGTTGTGTTCAGGATGTGTGTTTCCTCCTAAGAGCGGTGATTTTAGGAAGGCTTTTCTGCTGCGGTGGTGGAGGGGTGTCCTGGAGGCCAGGGCTGGGAGCAGAAAGGACAGAGGGGAGGTGACGATGGCTGGCGCTGGGTGGCCGTGGAGCTGCTGGGGAAGGAGCTGGGGGATTCCAGAGATCAGAGGTAAAAGGCTGAACTACCTTTTCAATAAATAAAGGATCAAGTGGGACCAAACCGCCTTCAGAGGCAGGACGGGGCTGACTGCCGGGAGGGGGTCCCTGCATTCACAGAGCAGAGGGCCTGTCTGCTGGAGCCACTGCAGGACAGAGGAAAGGTTGCCACTTCTCCCCTTAGGACCTTCATTGGAACTGCCCAGTGGGTCCCCACGACATCTTCACGCTATCTCATGAAAGCTGCTGGGGGGCTGCTGCTATGCCCAGGGAGGTCAAGTGACTTCCCCTAGTTCCCCAGTGATGACAAAGCGCTGGCACTAGAAAGGGGTTCTCCTTGGTTCTCCTAACGCTTGGCCCAACCATCTTCTCACCACGACACTATCAGACACCTCCCAAGAGGCTGAATCCGTAAGTACACACCAGCCAGACCAGAGCCTATCTATCGAAATCGTTCTTTTTGTTCTCTTTTTAAAATGTTATCTTGTCCTATCGTATCATCCACATCTTGCTTCTTTGTGGGTGTGGAACAAGGGGACTTGAATAAATGCAACAGATACACAACTGGCCACTGCCTCCCGACACCACCTCTCTGGGTCAGCCTGTGGCACCAGCACCTTCAGAGCTTGAAGTGTTTTTACAGAGGAGGCAGCCAGTCTCCTGGGCAGAGCCCGATAGAAGCTTTGGGTTCACGATGACAGCCACGTAAAAGTGTGGACGTAGTGCCGGGTGTCCAGCTAAAGGTGAAACGGGAAGTGGGCCTGGAGAGTCAGGTGTCATCTTGAACAGTCTTGCAAAACATCTTCCTCTTCTGGTGAAGAAGGGTCTGTGGCCTTCAGGGGGCAGCCCGGTGGGACGGGAGGAGGCAGCAACCAGACCCACATTCCAGTCTGGCTCTACTACATCCTAGCTGTCTCTCTTTGGCTTCTCTGGGCCTCCATTTCTTCATCTGTAAAATGAGGGGCCTATGAAGTTACGTTCAACTTCATGGTGTAACAATCTTAATCTTATTCTTACTGTATAATTTCTTTAAAAAATTCTGTTATGTATTCCCTGCAAATCTGAGTTATGTCTTTTGAATCCACAGCCACGGAGCTCACCACTGCCCTCTTAGTTCTGGCCTCAGCCTTAGTTCTCAATTGAAAATGCAACTCTTGTACCCAAATGCAGGTTACATCCAACAGGTCATGTCAGCGGGTGACGTTCTTCCCAGAGTGTTTGTCAAAGGGAAGGGGAGAGCTGCTGTCCTGTGGGATGATTCTGCATTGTGCCATGTCCTGTGCAGGCCCAGGATGGCTGTCTACCTGCCCCATCCTTGTTTTCCTTCATTTCTGATGCTCCATTCCGCCAACCCACTGATTGTGTTAGTTAGCTTTTATCACAAAAATGACACTTAACAAACCACCCCAAAACTCAGTATCTTAAGGGAATAACCATTTATTTTCATGGATCTTTGTGTTGGCTGGAGATCAGCTGATCTTGGCTGGGGATCTGTTAGGGATCCCACTGTCTAGGCTGAGCTCAGCTGGGGTGGTTCATCTCTGCTCCACGTGACTCTCATCTTCCTGGGACCCGGGGGCTGGCCTGGGCATGTTCTCATGGGGTGGCAGAGACCCCAAAGGGTGAGCCCAACTGCACAAGCACTTTTCAAGCCTTTGGCCACATCATGTCCACTAACACTCCATTGGCCAAAGCAAGTCACATGGTCAACCCAAGTCAATAGGAAGGTATCCTCTGTCTCTTTGGTGGGAGGAATTGCAAAGTCGTGTGGCAAAGGGTGTGGATACAGGGAGGAGCAAGAAGCAGGGCCCTTAATGCCCCCTATATTTTTACAGATCCCATGTGCACACTGATATCACCCTCATTTCATATTTGTACTTATCCCGGTGACAACTGTGGTTTTCATCAACATCAGTCTAGTTGCTAAAAGGTTCTATCTTCAAGGCACCCAAAATAGTGTCAGAATTACTACCCTAGGAGCACCACGATGAATACACTCACTAAGTCACAGTGCAGGATTTCTTTGTAGCAATTCTTATGCCACTAAGGTCATGGAGTCAGAACACTAAATTCAAAAATTACTTGAGTTAATCCTCTATTCTGAATGGTTATGTTATCGGTTCAGTATGCATGTAGAATCATTTGCTTCTGTTTGTATTTGACTTCAGGATTTGTTTGACACATAATTTTTAAATATGTAAAACATATCATGGTTCAAAAGTGAAAATCATATAAAAAAAGGAATATTTAGAGAAATTTCATCCCCTAACCTCTTCCCTCCATCCTATTCCCGCTGACTCCTGATAGGTAGGCATTTTTATCAGTTTTTGGTTTATCATGACCATATATCTTTTTATAAAAACTTGTGCATGCATGTGTGTGTGTGTGTAATATGTATGCATGTGCACACATATACATATGTTAACTGTCATGTGGATCTGCCATAGTGCGTGTTCCGTGGAGGTGTGTATGTCATCATGGTAAATTCTAGCAGTGCAATGGCTGTTCTTTCTTTTTCACAGATTAAAACCCCCATAACCTCTCCCTCCACCCCCACCCTGCAGGGAGTAAAGAAAGACAGGGCTCTAACTTCAGTCTGGCCGGTCGGGGGTGGGGTGCATGTAAGGAAGAAACTTCCTGTTATTCCCTAAAGCTCACGACAAAGAAAAAAAAAAAAAGGAACAATTCACCTGTCAGCGCACACTCTGGGTTGTAGCAGATGTTTGCTACAGGTGAATTCCCTCTCTGGCATCCCCCCTCGCCGCCTGTATGCTGATGGCCACTGTCCACTGGTGACATGGAATAACACGAGGGCTGGCGGCCAGTCGGTGACAGTAACAGCGGTCAGGGAGGAGGGTGCCTCTGTAGTTCACCCCTGGCTGGGACTTCCTTCCTGGAAAAGAAGGCAGGTGGGACTGGACTCGGGGTCCGCAGAGAGGAAACAGTGGGTGTAGTTGTTGGAGATAGAATGGAAGGACTGAGCCTCCTGGGGACACCCGTCCACTGGCCAGGGAGCCCTCTCTTTGGTTTTGTAGAGAGGGGACAGGGGTTGGGTGCTGTCCCCTGGAAAGGGCCAAGGGGACCCCACCAGAGAACGGGAGGCCCCTGGGGGAAAGGAGCCCTTGGGGAAGGTGTGTCAGAAAGGAAGGCTGGGAAGAGCTGGACTATGGGTGTTTTTCTCTTCCATGAAGCTGCAGAGAACATTGGTCCGGCTGTCAGGGTGAGCGAGGTACTCTCCAAGAACTGAAGTATTAGCAGCCAGTGGGCAGAGTCTGTCTATGGAAAGCTATTGGCACGAGCGAGAGCTCTTTTGTGCAATTTAGTCTCATTCACAGCCTCGCTGAGAGGAGCGTCCTGCCTCCGGCTGTTCCAGAATGGAGCCGAGTTCCGGGGAAGAGGGTTTGGGTCACTTTTTCAGAGGAGGCAAACGCTGTCCATTCTCTCTCTGGTCTTCTATCCAGACCACACAGAGGAGAACAAGTATGGGGCAAGCAGGGGGTCCCTCGGTTCTCTGCAGGTCCCCTGCACCTGATTGCTTCTCACACCGTGGCTGTCACTCAAGGTTCCGGTGGGAGCCAGGGTTCCCAGGGCTGGAGACTCTTGCTTTGCTCACACAGGGAGGGAGCAGCGCACAGAAATGCAAGCGTGGGCACTGCTGTTCCCCAGCGGTCCCCTGCCCCGCCACCCGTACCAGAGCTGGCACGCAGTGGCGGCCAGAAGTACCCGGGACAGGGCTCTGGCAGCACCACAGAACCGGAGTATCTGCTTAAACCTGGGGAGCCCACACTTGTCAATCCATCTGGAGGGTTAATATTTGGTGACATTAATTGCACTTCTTTCTCTGGCATTTCCTGCCATCCTCCCCCCACCCCCTGATATAGGCAGCAGAAGAGCAAAAGGTCAAGTAATCAGCTTTCGGCCTCCAGCAGCCTAGGTCTTAGCACAGGAACATATTCGACGGAATGCAAATCAGAGACAGTTTTTCTTATGCTGTGGCTAGATAACTTTTGGTGGTGGTGGTGGTAGAGGTGGGGAGGTCGAAGGATGAAGTGAAAAAGGAATAGAGAACTTTAGTGCTTGTGGGAAGGGAAAGAGAAGCAGACCCTTCCCTGCATTTTGGGACCGACAGCAGAGGGTACGCTAAGCCCCCATCCCCAGGGAAAGCCCTCGGAACAGGTGAAATCCCAGAACTGCCTTTGGCCCATCATGGGGCCAGAGCCGTAGGGTAGAAGCAGCAGGTGTAGGGTGTCACGGTGCAGGGAGTTTGAGTGACCCCAGATTGCTGCAGGTGCTGAAGAGGGGCTGGAGATGGGAAGAGATGGGGGCAGGGGGAGACCACGTGAGCAGCTGGGAGCAAGGCCAGGGCAGGGCCCTGCGAGGAGCAGCGGGACTGGTTCAGGAGCCAGGACCAGCAGGGACTGAGGCCATGCTGGTGGCCAGGTGGTGAGCTGACCACAGCAGGACCAGGCCCCGCTGCCTGACACCGTGGCACACGCGAGCCCCAGCACAGGCCCACGGACAGCCCTGGGACTGACAGAGAGGGCGCTGAATTGGCTAAAAATGAGTTTCAGGGAAATCAGGACTCAAGAGAAATTCAGTTCACTTGCATTAAGCAGAAGTTACATTTCTTGCTCACCTGGCTTCCTGATTACTAGATTTTTCCAGCCCAATTTTTCCAGCAGAGAATTAATTCACCTTTGAAGCCATCTGCTTCTGGCCTCTTAATTGTGGAGGAACAGACAGCTCACACACGCGGCACAAGCACTCACAGGCTCAGCCTCCCATTGTTGCCTGCAGAAAGAGCCCTGCAACTTGCTCAAAGCACTTCAAAAAGTGCCAATAATGCTATCACTTAACAATAAAAGCACAAAAGGAGGGATGTTTAAAAATTATTTCCCCCTCCCCAATTACTCTTCCAAGCCTTTCTATTTAGGGTTTAGGAATGAGGGGAGCAGAAAAGAACCCCCACCTCTCCCCTCTTCCTCATCCAGTGCAGCTCTGAAATCTCTGTCAATAAAAAGAGAGGATTGCAGAATTTGTTTGCTGAACAGTTAGTAAAAATGCAGCTGGCATTTGCTGTGCACTTACTGTGTTTGTGCTAAACCCTTTACGAAGCCGGCTTTCTGTAATCCTCATGACAAGCCCGCGAGGTCATGGCTGTGATGTCTGGCTCAGTTTTAGGCCCCCCCGAGGGGCTAAGGCTGCTAAAAACAGTATGACCCCATGAGTCTGTACCTTGCAGGAGCTCGTAGTTCAACCAGCAGAGGTCAGCCTGTCTCCCACCCTGCCGGGCAGCGTGGACTATGCAGATAGGGAACATCTGACTCTGACTGGCAGGAAGGCTTCCTGGAGGAGGTGATGCCTGAATTGGGACTAAAAGGGTGAATAGGAGTTTGTCAGGGGGAAGGGCAGCTGGCAATGTGATTGTCTTATTTTTGTTATGCCAAATGCACCACGGCCCTCTAACTGCACACGGTTCTCCAGTGCGCCACTGGCTCGCTGCCCCCAACTCTGTGTCCTCTGTGTGGTCCCCCGTGCTCTCTCCCCGTCACCCAACTAAGGACCCCCTACACCCTTCGCGTCTCAGCTCAGCTGTGCTGCTGTTTCCTGGGCAGAATTAGCCACATCCTCTCCTACCTTCCCTGCCTATCGCTGGGGAGCACTGCTGAACGAGTGAATGAGTGAATGAATGAATATCCAATTACCTAACCTGCAAGAGAAGAAAAACGAGGAGACATTGGAATGCATGCTGTTTGCCAGACCCCCTTGGATATTAACTTGCATTAATGTAATGTAATATTAATATAAATGTTTTTAGTTACTTGAGAAAAGGTTACCTTGTGCTGCAAGTAGCACAGAAGACGCAAATGAAACAAAAGGAACAAACCAAAGCGCTGGCTCACTGCGATGAGAAGTCACGGCTGGGAGTGGGGAGGGCCACATTCTAGCTCACTGAACTCCCTCTTCAAATCTGGGGACTGTGACACATGCAGGACACAGAGAATGAGAGACAGGACACAGCGAGGTGCCACAGCCTAGACCTGGCGGCCCAGTGAGCGCCAGGCAGCGTGGAAGGAGCCAGTGCCACAGAGCCCTACTGAGGTCCAGCTGCACCTGTCCATCCGCACAGTGACTTCCACCCACTGGCCACACTAGAGGCCTCAGGGTGGCATCTCCAGCCCCAAACACCCTGGCCGTCTCCACCTGGATGTCTCACAGGCTCTTCAGAGCCTCGTTGTCCCCTATGACACCCACCAATGTCTTCTCTGCACCGCTTCAAACACACACCTCCTCCCCGTCTTGGTTAGTGAAGCAGACATGCACTCAGACGTGCGGCCCGACATCTGGGCATCTGCACAGACTCCCTGCGTCCCTCCCTGGGCACGGGGCCTCCTAGTTCCACTTGCTGAGAGTCTTTCGTATCCACCTGCCTCTTGTCCTCCTGGACACGCCCCTTGCCGGGCCCTGCTTCCCTTACCGGGCCCTGTCTCCCTCACCTGGCCCCCTCGAGCCTCCAGCCCCATCTCTCGCTTTCAGGACTCCCCTCCTCCTATCCGTCCCCAGACCGGCCACCAGAATCTCCCCCGAAAGTTTCAACCTCACCATGTCGCGCTTCTGGTGGGCCAGGCTCCCTCGGTGGGTGCGGCGTATGGGGGGCAGCCGGCCAAGTCCACAGACTGCGGGAAGGAAATGCAATCCTTCCTGCCCCTCAGTCTCTGAACCACCGGTACCAAGGAGGCACCTAGCAAGACACAAGGAGACTCCACAGCCACCCCATGAGGGCTCGCTGTGCCTTCACGCGCAGGCTCTCGTGGGCGGCTCTCCATCTCATCCGCGCAGTGCGCGACCCGAGGGGCATCAGGGTGCTCCCCAGTGGGGTAGGGAGGACCGGCATGGCGGGGCCAGGCCCTCTGCTGGAGTTTAAACCAGACACCGTTTTAGTAACTGAAATAACCTGAAAGTTTTAGAACCTGCCCCAGAGGCCCTTCTAGGCTACGCTGATCACAAGGAAGGGGCAGCCGGCATTGCTCGGCTGGGGCGGTGTTTGGAGAAATAAGATGACTGCACAGTCGCACGCCGCTAAGCGGACACTGTCCGGCCGACTGTCGCTTGTGGCCGAGAGATGGTGCTCTGCCTCGGGGTGGCCCCTGCCCACCTGGGGACCACAGGGCCCTCCCACCAGGACCTGCTGCTGGGAAACGGGGGCCGTGGCGGGCAGTGCGGGCTCTGATGGTCAGACAATGGCCACAAACAGTCCAAAGCGAGATGGTTGGTGTCCGCTCATCACGGGTTCGGGAGAAGGAACAGCGACTGGGTCTGCCCTGCATTTTGGGTTGAGATCTCGGGCGTTCTGGCTTCCCTGCCGCAAATCTGACTAAGCTGCTCCACTGTATCATGTTTGACGCTGGAATAGGTGGAGATTATTTCTTCCTGTCTGCCCCAAACACAAAGCCAGGCCGTTAATTACAGCCTGAACACTGTACGTGTGCAGAACACAACTGAGGCTATGACAAGAAAGAACATTTGATGCCCAGAAAGAAGAGGGATTCCCAGTACCTTGGGAAAGATGAAATATTTCTTTCCGTACATATGAGTTTTTATCCAGCTAGTCATCCACAGTTCAAAGAACTTTCTTAATTTAATAAAGAGTTTATTTTAAACTTAGATCTAAAAAACCCTCATACCTCTAGCACACGGTTGCGGTGAAATATCCCTCGACATGAAAATATAGACAGTTAGTTTTTTCTTCCAAAGTGAAACACTATGAGCCTTCCATTCCTGGTTTATTATGCTTTCTGTATCTCTGCTCATTTTTCACCAGTATTGCATTAAGTATTGATATTGATTTCTTGTAAATGGAACTGAAATAGATGGCCCGCAGTTTTTTGTTATTGTTCGGTGGCACTTGTATGTAATTTATTACGGCTGCAATGGAAGCTGCCCCTCGCTGCCACGGCTTAAATTAAACGTGCCACGCTCTGGCCTCTGCCCGTCACCTGCATTTCTCATTTGATAGCAAAAATTATTATGTATAAAGTTTCTCTTTCCTTCTCTCCCCACTCCATAAGAACAATAACGGCGCCCTTTCAGCTGTTTTGGAAGTTTGTGTTGATAACTTCTGTCATTAGTGGATAATGCAAAAGCAGAAAGGAAGAGAACGATTTCCTCCTAGCAGCGGGTTCTGCTCAGTTTCTGGGAGTTCCCAGAGAGAGGAGACCTGGATTCTTGGTCTGGTTTCCCTCCCCTTCAACAGGGTGACCTTGGGCCAGTCTCTTGCTCTGTCTGCCTGAGGAGGAGCTCTGCAGTCCAGGGCCTGGGAGCTGAGTTGCCCCTTCCCGGTGTGATTCGCCTGCAAGGGGTGACCAAGGATAGGCTGATAGGATGGCAGGGTGGCACCTGAATGGTCCCTGGGCACCAGGCCAGCTTGGCTGGGGGCATCTCTGAAGACAAGGTGATGTGCATTTTGCCTGGGAGCAAGCAGCCTCGGGTGTCCCATCCAAGGGGATAGTGCAGGCCCACAGAGAGGAGGCGAATCTCAAAGCCAGGGAGTGGCCCTGTCCAGGACAGGAAAGGGCAGCACAACAACAAGAGAAAAGAAAAAGCCAGAAATCCTCTTTCCCTCACTCAGCTGGAGCCACTTGACTTAGCTGGAACAGGCCAGAAAAGCCACATCAAACAATCTTGGAGAAGAGTGATGAGGCCATGGCTTCCAGCACGCTCAGGACCTGCAAACGCCTGCCTTCTCCTCCGTGGACCCCATCCCCCTTCCACACCTCTGCTGTGTGCTCGGCTGCTGGCCTGGGTCTTGCCCTGTGTCAGGGGTAGTTCTCAGGGGACAGAATACGATGACAGGTGCCAGGAGCTACCATGACTAAGGGGAGGGGGTGAACCCATCATTAATGTGGCGTGTGTGCGTGTCTGGGTGTGAGTGCATGCATGGATGTGTTTGTGTGTGTGCTTGTGTGTGTATGCATGCATATGTGTGTCTGTGTGTGCATAGGCATCCGTGAGTGTGCATGTGTGTCTGTGTGCGCAGGCATGTGTGTGAGTGTGTGCATGTGTGCACAGGCATGTGCGTGTGCATGTGTGTCTGTATGCACAGACATGTGTGTGAGTGTATGCATGTGTGTCTGTGTACACAGGCATGTGTGTGTGCATGTGTGTCTGTGTGCACAGACATGTGTGTGAGTGTGTGCATGTGTGTGAGTGTGTGCACAGGCATGTGTGTGAGTGTGTGCACAGGCACGTGTGTGAGTATGTGCATGTGTGTCTGAGTGTGCGTGTGTAGCCCTTCCAGTGTGGGCACCTTTATCCCTGAGACATCCTTTGCTGAAGACAGGCTCAGCTCATATCCTCTCAGACCTCATGTTTTTGCCCATGCGGTTCTCACTCCTAATGATTTCCCGTTAGGCGTGAAGGTTTCTCTGAAGAAAACTTACGAAGTGCCTCACACGAGGCGCTGGCGGCTTCCACATCCTCCGGTTTTTAAGGCACCAGGTTAGATTGTCTGCATTCAGTGTGGGGCAAAACAGTGTCTATTAACTAGACTTTCTTTTCCACTGATTCTAAGGCCACAGGCCTTCTGCCGAAGTGGACACAGACCTTCTGCAGCGCCCGCTGGTCTGGGTTCTGCTCGCGTGAATTCGGCCTGACGGCGGCGTGGAGGGCCCTCCTCGAGTTCCTCTCTCTGTGCTTCCGCTAACCACGTTAAATGGATCCGCTGCGGTCCATCCTTCTTGTCCCCAAGGACTCTCTGCTCCTGCTGACCGGGGGCACAGTCTGCAACATTTCCCAACACGAAGGCCGAGGCCCTTCTCTTGCAGCCAGACCCCTTCTCCATTGATTCGTTCATCCATTCACGGAGAAAGGAGCACATGACTTGGAGGCAGGCATAACTCAGTGGCGTGCCGGAGACGGATCTCAGCACTTTGCAAACGCTGATTGCTGCATTTTCAGGCACGTTATCAGCCAGTCTTCAAACCTAGCCATTATTAAAAATTGAATTATGTAGACTTACAATTAGATAATTTATATCAAAACCACAAAAATTCAAAACTCATCATTTTCTAATTATCTTATAACATTTTGTTATTTTCCATGTTTAGGGTTTGAAAAGTTTTTCTGTGAACGTGCATATAGAAACTATTTTAGGCTTTGCTGGTCTGTGTCACACTGCTCAGCTCTGCTGCTATAAGGAAAAAGAGGCCACAGACAATACATCAATGGGTGGGCATGGCTGTGCTCCAGAAAACTTTATTTTCCAAACAGGTAGTTCTCGATTTGGCCCATAGCTCAGGCCACATTTGCCAACCTCTGATCTACGCCCTGCAGGTTGTTCATGTCTGTGGTATCCTCCTGGTGGGAGCACAGTGACAGCCACTGCTCCTCTTCCCCACTCCTCCTCCCATGACCTTCGGTCAGTAGCTTGAAATCAACCACGGTGGGAGAATTTACACCACAGAAATTGGCAAACACTAGTAATCAGTTCTCTTTTCCCAGAGAACTGGCTAAATGTCTACCAAGTCACCACTTGTGCGTTTGAATCTTGACTCTGTATTATCTCGGCTGGGTGGCCACAGGCATGTTATTGAACTCTCTGGGCATTAGTTGCACTTGTACAAAGGTAGAGACTGCACCTACCCCTACACCCAGGGCTGGTGGGGGATAAAGCCACATAATGCTATCAACAGCAGGCTTTGGGCTCAGGAATGTCAAAGGGTCCTGGAGGAGGAAGCGTAGGTCCTAGAGGAGGAAGCGTAAACCCAACTATAGAACGTAAAAGGGTCAAAATGCAACATAGGAAGGTCTGACCAGGCATTGCCCAGCCTGGGGGCCTCTTATGGCTGGTTCTCGGGCTTCAGTGCTACAGCGTCTACTCCAACCACTGCCCCCACCCCAGGCCTCCGAGATCACGATTCTGCCTCCACTTCCAGTGGCTGCTCCAGCCACAAACACCCTCTTCCCAACACACACGGTCATGCCTGTGAGTCTCTCTCCCACTGCTCCCTCTTCTCCAACTGCCTCCCCTGTCCTTGTCTCTGGACTCAGCTCACAGGGCAGCCTCACTGAAGGTTTCTGTCGCCCCTGGTTATATCCAAGGCCTCGCATTTCCTTCAAAGGGCATCTCACATCTTTCCGGTGGTGCTGAGCCCCTGCACGATCCGGCCCCTGTGTTAGTCATGTTTGTTATTTTCCACATTTTATGATGCTTTCACATCGTGGGCACGCTGCAGGTCTAACTCACACACCAAGACAATGTTTCCCCCAACCTAAACCACCCCCGGGCCAGGGACTTAACACCTGGAGACCAGACTGGAGCCCAGAGCTTGGCGACACATTCAAATGAGCTGAGCCATCCCCAGCTGTTCCCCTGCTCTGCCCTGCCCCTCCCTGGAAACCTCGATGAAGGCTCTGGCCCAGGTCTCCCCTCGCTCCTCTGCCTCCAACCCCCACCTGTGCTCCCCCATGTAGCCCTGCGCAGTGGTCTGCCCACCACACAGGATGTCAGAAGCAAACAATTTTTTCAGTAGCATTGACCTCTCTGTGTGTCACTCTTTCACCCCTATAAATTAAGTCTGGGGTACAGTCACAAAACACCCTGCCATCACCTCTCCAGGCCCGTCTCCTAACCCCTGTTCAGTTCACTCCAGATGCTCAGCCTCTTGCTGCTCCTCACTCATGCCACGTGTGGTCCTGCCACAGGGCCTTTGCACTCGCCATTCCTGCTGCCTCGACTACCCTTCCCCCACATGTCCTCATGGCTCAGCACCTCACTGGCTTCAGATTTTTGCCTCACTGGTGCATTCTCAGAGGACTTGCCTAAGTACTCTGTTAAAAAGTACATTTCTCCATGGTCACGTAACACTGTAGTTCTCAAACATGCATTATTTTTCCTCTATGTCTCCTACCTACACCAACGTAGTGCACATTTGTTTATTTCTGTTCCTCTCTCTTGAGCACAAAGCCCATAAAGGCAGGAGCTCTGTTTAGTTCTCTGCTGCGTTCCTAGTCCCCACGCCAGTGCCTGGGTGATACAGGGGCTCAGGGAGCATTTGGTACCTCCTCCACAGACCCAGAACACCTCGCACGCACCTCTAAGCCAGCACAAGTCACCTGCTCGCAGGTGTTATGTGTTGGTCCCCCCACTGTGGGGCAGGGACTGGGCCTCTTTGTCTTGGCATCTCCCTGGCAGAGTCAGGTGAGCAGGGGCCCAGCACAGGTGTGTGGATTGGTGGAGAGTCTCTCCAGCAGTGGAGGACTCAGAGCAGGGAGCGAATACTTGCAAATAAAGAATAAGGGAGGTTTCTTAGAGGAGGTGATAAGTGAGTTGGGCAGGAAGGGAAGGGAAGTCCACGGAGTGAGAGGCACCAGGTGTGCTGGGCAGAGACTGTGCTGTGAGTAAAGTCACTGAGATAGGCACAAGCTCTGTTTAGACCAGCTGCTGCCCCCTCTCCAGCCTCAGTTTCCCTTGGGCAGTGTGCTTCTTGCATATGCATGTTCCCTCCTGCCACAGGACCTTTGCACATGCAGCTCCCTCTTGTGGAACATTCTTCCTGCCTGGAACTCCACCCCTAGCAGTGTGGCCATCTTCACTCATCCTTCCACTCCAGCTCAAAGGTGAGAGAAGCCTGCTCTGCCCTCCCTGGCCACATCAGATCCTGCTGCTACCTCCTCCCATGGCTCTGCATTTTCCTTTCTTATGTATCCTATGTTATAATTGGAGGTGAGTATTTGGTTAGGATTTGAGCAACGTGGCTCTCTCTCCCTGAATGGAGTGCACAGAGTGCAGGGCCCATGTCCAATCTGCTCAGCAATGAACCCCCAGTTCCTAGCACACGCCTGGCACCAGGCGGGCCCTTGACACACAGGGTTGGCTGCGTGAGGTCCAGCCTTGGAGGTGCACGCATGCATCGGGCGTTACGGGAGACCAGGTGGATGGAGCAGGTGGGACCACAGGGAAGGGCTGGAAGCAAAGCCATGGAGCCAACGGCCTGAGGTCAGGCAGCACACGGAATTTACGGAGGTCCTCTGTGCCGGTGGCAGAACGGGTCCCCATCCCTCCCCTTTTCGTTGCCTCCGCCCGGGAGAACAGGACTAGCTTTTGGAAGCCAAAGCCAGGTAGGCAATGGGTTTGTTCGCAGCTGTAAGGAATCAGGCCTTTTATCATCAGAAGGCCAGGCAGTGTGGCTGCAAATTGGAGAGATATTTCAGTTTAGCCCCTGGTAAATGGCCTCGTGTGGAGCACAGTGGAGCCAGGCCCCAGAGCAAGAAAAACTCAGGTCGGAACTCCGGGTCCATCAAAGCCCGAAAGATGCGGGAAACCCTGGATCCGGGGGCAGGGAGGCTGTTTCTGGAGTTGTGTGTGGGGCTCAGTGGGCATGGAGCCTGGGCGGCTTTAAAACGGGGGCTGGACCCACAGCAGTGGAGGCCTGCCGGGGAGGCCTGCTGGGGCCGCCTGTCTTTGCTGCGGGGCGCACAGAAGGCTCGCAGTGGGGTCTGTGGGCCAGACTCTTCCATTCCCGAAGAGCACAGAGCGAGCCGGCTTGTTCACGACCATCCGCGGGGCCCCGGTCGGCACCCGTAGGCCTTCAATAGACACAGGACGGAAGACAGGCGGGGGACAGGCAGGCTGCTCGTTGTCCCCCAGGCCCACACTTACTGTGATGAGGGTCTTGCCCCTCCCCTGCTTACAAACTCCGCTTCCAGCAGCTTTGGGTGG
The DNA here is from genome assembly GCA_008750895.1 of Mirza zaza. NCBI lineage: Eukaryota > Metazoa > Chordata > Mammalia > Primates > Cheirogaleidae > Mirza > Mirza zaza. The sequence continues at coordinate 154,488 of VSMD01080688.1, forward strand.
GTCACGGTCACCTGCCCCCAGGCCCCCACCCCCTTCCAGCTCACAGTGCCCACGTCTCTCCCTTCGTGGCTCCTTGGCCTCAGGGGGAAGCTCTGTTTTCTCATCTGTAAAAACGACAGCCCATTCCTTCTCTCACCACATTGGACAGCAGAACTGAAAAGACCCGAAGAGGAGCGAGGCCCCGGCAGGTCGGGGTAAAGGTGAGTCTGAGCTGCCGAACCGCGGGGATTAAATCAGGAGCCCTTCGGAACTTGTTCTCTTGCTCTGACCAAAAGAGCAGACGTGACTATTTTTGTCTGGACTCTCACCTGCTTCTTTTGTTTGTTTCTCGGCCTGAAGTTGGATGGTAAAGCATGTCAGAAAGAACACAAGCCCAAAGGGTGTCTCCTGTCCCTTCCTTCAGGCTTGCTCACGTTTCTGTGACAACAAACACCGGTCCATGATCCTGGCAGTGTGTCAACGTTTGGAAAGCCTCCCGGAAGGTGTTTCCGAGCACAGCTGGAATACAGATGGTCACCAGCAACTGGCTGGAGAGGATACTGTGCTTCTACCCTGGCAGCATTAGAGAATCTGCTGAGTGACACAAGGTGACGGCGTCACCTTTTATGGAGTACCTACAGGCCCTCTGTCACCTGCTACCCCCTGTTGACTGGACAGGAGTGACAACGCCGCCACGATCATCGTCACTACCATCTACTCACTCAGGTACTGGGTGGGCACGGTGCACCGGCTCTGTGCCCAGGCCCGGGCAGTCGTGGCAGAGAGCCGGGGGTTCGTGTCGGGAGGCCTGTGTTTTGAGTGTTGGCTTCTGTTGGGCTAGTTCTGACTCTGCACAAGTTGTTTAATGTTGCCAAGCCTCAGCTATCTCATCTATAAAATGGGAATGATAACAAAGCCCACCTTAAAAGTCATGGTGAGGATTAAATGGGTTATGTACATAAAACTCCTAGTGGAGCACTTGGCTATAGTAAGTGTTCAGTAAACGTTGGTTTCTGTTTCGAATGCTAATGAGCCTCCCAACATCCCTGTAGGGCAGGTAGGCATTATTAGTATCCAGACCTTCCATGTGAGGAAACTGAGGCCTAGAAAGGTCTGGCACCTTGACCAGGGGGTCAGGGCTAGGGAGTGGTGGTGCTGGGAAGAAAAGCCACTTTCCACCTCACACTCTGGGTTGTGACTGTACTGGGCTCTATGTGTTGTGCTTGTCTTCACTGTTTCCTTTTGTAAGAAGACCGAATGGTTTACAAAGCTCCATCAATAATTTCCATATGGTTGAACATTTTTGTACACATTTGGTGCACATGGACAGAGTTTCTCTAGGGTATGTACCCAGGAGTGGAATTATTGTGTCATAGACGGGTGACAGTGTAATTCATTGCTCAATCCAGGACACTTCTGAGACTAAAAGGGGCTGCTATTAACATTTATGCTGGGATAACAGGTGTTTTCTCAGGACAATCCTAGTTTACTGTATACACGCATTCTTAGCAAAATTCCTAATGAAAAACACAGGACTTTAGAAAATTTTTAAACCCAACTTCCCCTCCCTGACTTATGACTTACATGCTGTGGTTTTTCAATATTTTAGTTTAGTATTTAGTTAAAATAGAAAATTTTTAGATTTATCTATGTGTCTCCCATTTTATTTGCTGTTTCTTCCTGTAGCATAGTCACATTTTCTGTTATTTTAAAGCTTTCCCCTGATGAATGTCTTTTAGATGTTCCTTTAATGACTTTAGATCAGTTGGTGGCAAACCTCTTATTATTTGTTTATAAAATTATATGAAATTGCTTTTTATTTCAAGCTTAAAAGTTTTAAAATTAGTCTTAAAATTAGTTTTCTTGGGTACAAACTTTAGGTTAACAATTATTTTCTCTCAATACTGAAATGATATTATTCCACTGTCTTCTCTCGTTGTTGGAAAGCCTGCTATCAGTGTAATCTCTTTGTGAGTGGTCTGTCTTCCCTTTCTGGCTATTTTTAATATTGTCCCTTTGTCTTTGGTGTTCTGTAGTTTCAATACAATGTGTCTAGATATATCTTCTATTCTTTTTGGATGTATGCTTTCTGGATTTATGTCTTATCAGTTTGGGAAACTTCTCAGCTATTCTCTCTGAAAAAACTTCCGTTTTCTGTATTCTTTTCTTCTGGGATTTTTATTAAATGTGATTGAGAGTTTTTAATTTTATCCTTCATAGATCATAAATCTCTCTTTCATATTTTCCATTTCCTTGACTACCATGCTACATTAATAGGTAATTTTTTTCAGCTTTGTCTTTCAGTTCACTAATCTTTCTTTAGTTGTGTCTCATTTGTCGTGTAACCCACCTATTGTATTTCTGATTTCAAAAATAATTTTATTACACTAAAGTTTCTATTGGGTTATTCCTCAGATATCCTTGGTTATTTTGATGGTGTTTTGTTGCTTGCTTAGTTTCGTAATTCCATTTTAGTTTTCTTAAACAGTTAATGCATAGTTATTTCATATTATCTAAATAATTCCAACTTCTGAGCTATTGGCAGTCGAAGCTTATTGTTTGATGTATCTGCTCACTTCAAATCATGGTGACTTGTTTCCTTGTGTATTTAGTGGTCTTTTTTTATGAGGTCACATTTGCATGTGTTTAATTGGCAGGAATGCTATACATCTAAATGGAGAATGCTTTCCTCCAAAAAAGGCTTTGTATTAGCTTTCTTTCTGGGAGCTAGGAAGGGATATGAATGAGGCCACTTTAGACTCTGTTGAGGGTCCCTAATTTAATATGGCAGTCATTGGCTTAGCTCCCTATCCTGCTCATGGCCCAGGGCTTAGTATCTTAGTATCAGCTCAGTTGCAGAGCTGATAATATTGTCATTTCCACTTAGTGCAACCTAACTTTCTATCTGCTTAATGCAGATAGGGCTCTGGTTTGCCTTTTGTGGGGTGGGGTGGGGGGCGGAAAGGAGATCCTAGCAACAGAATAAATGCAGTAGCACAGCCCTTTGGATGACATTAGCTTCCACACTGCTGGAAACAGAGGTCCAGATGCATTTTTCAGGGATGAAGCATCCATGTCTAGAAAATGGGTGAGACAACATTGACTCCTTCCTGAGACTGTTCAGAAGGCAAAGTAACTTGTCTGAAGAACTCTGGCTCTCAAGAAAGGTGGCTGCCAGTGATCCCTGCTCTGCTCACCCCACCCCTGCCTCCCGAAGGTGGACTGACCTCCCTTCTCCTCCCATTTCCGATGAGCTGGCTCCCAGGAAGTCTCGAAGGCTGGGCTTTTCCAGATCATTGCTTCAGCTACTCATGCCTTCCTCAGCATCCTTCATCTCTCCACCACTGATTCCAGCCTATCTCTACTTCGTCTTGACTCTACGCTTGGCTTCACGACCTTACAATGCCTCTCTTCACTTTTGCTGCCTTCTCCTCTTTGCCCTCGGTGTGCAGGGACCCTCACTTCGCTGGCATTTGGACCCCAACTCTCCCAGGCTCTGACTTAATCTCTCCAGCCTCGTCCTCTCTTGCTATCTTGACCAGAAGCTCCTTGCACCAGTCTTGTCCTGCAACCCGGCGCTCAGTCCACCTCTGCCGGTGCCTGGTCCAGCCAGTTCCAGGGACAGGGGCTGACACAGGGCTGGGGGAGGTCGGTCCGTAGTACTTTTATGGTTCATTTCTGTAGTAGAAAGATCACTGGGAAATCACACTGAGGCTTATCGCAGGGCTGACAAGTTGGAGGGACATTTTACTTCATATTACAACATTTGTTTTTATTCATAAGTCACACAGACCTCCCTTCCCCCACTCTGCCTCAACTCCTTATTTTCCTCTCTAGAATCTAGGAACAAAGAGGTTTCCCAAGCCAGTATAAGCGAGAGATCTTGAAAGCATGTCAACAGATGAAACAAAGGAGTAAATCTTCATGACTTTCGGTTAGGCGATGACTTACTAGCTATGAAGACAAAAAGACAAGCAACAAGAGGAAGCAATGGACAAACTGAACTTCATAGAAATTAAAAACTTTTGTGCTATAAATAATATCATTAAGGTAGGGAAAAGACAAATGTATACAGTGGGAAAATACTTGAAAATCAGATATCTAATAAGGAACATATAAAGAAATCTCACAACTCAGTGAAAAAAAGATAAAATAATCCAACTTAAAAATGGGCAAAGGATATGAATAGACATTTCTCCAAAGAAGATATACAAATAGCTGAACTTGGAGAGATGCTCGCTATTGTTTGTCATTAAATATACACAAGTCAAAACCACACTACGATACTACTTCATACCCACGAGATGTCTAGAGCCAAAAAGACAGATAATAGCAAGTGTTGATGAGGATGCGGAGAAATTGCAGCTCTCATGCATTGCTGGTGGGAATGTAAAATGGTGCTTTGGAAAATAGTCTGGCAGCTCCAAGTTAAATCTAGTTTCCATGTGACCCAGCAATTCCATTTCTAGGTATATGTCTGAGAAGTGAAAACATACGTCCTTATGAGACCTTGTGCGTGAGTGTTCATAGCAGCATTATTCATTATAGCCAAAAAGTGGAACCAACCCAAATGTCTGTCAAGTGATGAAAAGATAAACAAAATGCGGTTTAATGATACAATGAAATATTATTTGGCAATAAAAGTAATGAAATGTGGATACATACTACTATATAGATAAATCTTAAAAACATTATGCTGAGTGAAAGAAACTATTGGCATATTGTATGATTTCACTTCTAAGAAATTTCTAGAATAGGCAAATCCATAGGGATGGAAAGTAGATTAGTTTTAGGGCTGGGGTGTCAGGTGGGGTTACAGGGAGTGACTGCTAGTGGCTATTGGGTTTCTGTTTGGGGTGGTGGAAATGTTCTAAACTTAAGCTGTGGTCATGGTTACCCAACTCTATACTAAAAACCAGTAGGTTGGGTGAATTATATGGTATGTAAGTTTTATCTCAATAAAGCTTTTTTTTTTTTAAAAAAAAAAAAAAAGAAAAAGAAAAAAGCAATTAACAATCCTTTCCCCTGTCTAAGAATTTAATTCATTCCTATTAACAAAATGTTTCGTGAACATTAGGGCTGCCAGATGCAGCAAAGAAAAGGGCATGGAGTCCAGTCAAATCTGAATTTCTGATCAACAGGGGATCATTTTTTAGTTATAAGTTTGTCCCAAATATTGTACAAGACAAACTTATAATTAAAAATTATCTGTTGTTTATTTGGAATTCAAATTTGACTGGGAATTCTGTGTTTTATCTGGTTACCTTAATTAAAATATAATGCATGCCATAGCCTTTTAATAGAGAGCTATATCATTTTCAAAACTATCATCTCTCCATATGCTTCCTATAAGCCACGTATGAAAGGGGCTATTGTTTCCATTTTACAGAGGGTGAGCCAGAGGCATGACAGATGACATAAATGACTTTTCCATGTGACCTAGTGGCAATGCCTTGGTCTGAACCCAGGCCTTCCTGTCTCCCTAGGCCAGGCCCCCTTACTCAGAGAGCTGGGCACACGGCTTCCTTGGTGTAGCCAATGGTGAGAAACGTGGTTCTCTCGGAGGGGAGTCTGAAACCTTCAGTCCCCGTGAAGTTCCTAGCGGGGCTCTGAAGCCTGGCTGCTGAGGCAGCCGGCAAACCAGAACAGTGAGTTCCCATTAGAATGTTCTTTTCTGGGAGGAGATAACAGGATAATAGGTATGTTACTTGCTTCCTGTAAAATGATGAGTGACAAAGAGTCACTTGAGATTAGAGTAATTCAGAACGAGTTAAGCCAATACTTGTGCTCCTTAGAGATCAATTTTTATTTTGAGGCAGGGAAAGGGAGGATAAAAGAGATCTAAAATAACGTTCAGTGTTCCCTTCCCAACCTCAATGAGTCTTGGGGGCTCTGGGAGGGAGATCTCCGCGTGCAGGGAGAGAGACGGGGGTGAAGGAGGAAGAGCACAGAATGTCCTCGAAATTAAAGACATATGATTTAGGGGGAAATGATATTTCTGCCCTAAATTCCTTGGTATCTTCTGCACTGAATATCTGCACTGAATTCCAGTTTAAAAGATTAAACTGGTTGTATAAATGATGTTTTGAAGATGTTTAACATCTTGAACAGGGCACAGCCAAAAACTAAATGGGCCACTTGGGGGACGCAATGATATTTTTCTCCCTCTCTCTGGTCATCATAACAAATTACTGTTGCCTGCCTGGTTGGGTCAACAGGACACCTTCTCCTAGGGCAGTCTGCTGTAATGCAATAGCTAGTGTCACTCTGGTGTTTTCTATGATATAGATAGTAGTTCCCAAATAGTGGTCATTGAACGAGTGTCACACTGCATCTGAATCATCCAGAGAAGATTCTAAAATATGTATTCCTGGGCCCCTCTTCTATGGATTCTGAGTCAGCAGACCTGGCTTGGGGTCTGGGAATCTATGACTCCTAACAAGCTTCCCAAATGGTTTTAGTGAACAGCCAGACTGGAAACCTCTGGTAAAGGTGAAATATCAAGATGTTGTATCTCATAATTAGAAAGTTTGCATTAGAAAAGGTTAGAATGTAAGTGGTCTTTATTTTCTGCAAACAGAACTTGCTTTTAGTCTAATAAGAAAACAGTTTTTTAAGGACCCCAATTCTGCTATAAATATATAAATATATTAGGACAAATGATTTTTTCTTTTCTTTTTTTTTGAGACTGGGTCTCACTTTGTTGCCCAGGTTGGAGTATAGTGGCCTGATCATAGCTCACTGTAACCTCAAATTCCTGGGCTCAAACGATCTTCCTGCCTCAGCCTCCCAAGTAGCTGGGAGTACAGGTATGGACCACCATGGCTAAATTTTTTATTTTTATTTTTTTGTAGACATGGGGTTTTGCTATGTTACTCAGGCTGGTCTTGAATTCCTGGCCTCAAGCAATCCTCCCACCTCGGCCTCCCAAAGTGCTGGGATTACAGATGTGAGGAACTGTGACCAGTCTAGGACAAATGACTTTTTAAAGAAGTCTTGTAGGAAAACTTGTTTTAAGGCATAGGGTTCATTTGTCATCTAAAAACTTGCCCCTAAAAGCAAATGAGATGGAGTGGAAAGAACTGTGCCCCAGGAGTATGGACAATGGGGTTCAAGTTGCAGCCCTTTCTGCTTTTGAGCAAGATGAACTTGAACTCATTGCTTAATTGTCTGGGACTTAGGCTTCCCAGGAGGTGCGGGGTGGTGGGGATGGAGGGAGCCGGCCAGGGGAGCAGAAGGGCAGGGGAGTGGAGGATCTCGAGGCCTCTTTCCAGCTTCTATACTCTATGGAATCCTATAATACTTTTCTGATTCTATTAATATTTCAGTTTTTACAAAGCAGTTTACTACTGTGTTCTAGAGCCAAATAGCCACCCCTCATTTGTGATTAGGTGTCACAGTGGACTCAGGCTGCTCTGGCTCTGGCCAGAATCTCCAGTCCCCTGCCTTCTGCATCCCTCTCGTGAAGCTTCTGGTGAGTGTGACCACCAGACTTCAGGATCACCTCTGCACCCCCTTGTCCCTTTTGCTGCAAACGTACACCCAACTATGCATGTTTCTCATGCATTTCCCTGGGGTGATTGTTTCACTGCACAATTCCTGAGGGATAGTTCCCATTTGCCAACATTCCTAGGAAAGCTCTTAGAAACGCTGGGAAAATACTCTTACCCCAAAGTTACATTAAGATCTTTAATTATAGAAAAATATACTATCGATACAGATACTAGACTTTGGGGTATGTGGTATTTAAGCCTCCAGAATATCAGGGTGACCTCAGCCCATAAAACAGATTCTCTTGCCTGTGGCCACTGATTCTTTTTTTTTTTCCTTGAGCAGAGATGTGCCCTTCCCTTTAGTCTCCCGCAGCCCAGGACCCCACTGCACCTGTGAGTCTTGGAGGTGGTTAGAGGTGCCTACTGAGCTCTGTCCCACTCAAATAGCACGTCCTGGTGCTGCCTGGGCAGATTCTTTGCTGGTGGCATGGGCTGCCTTCTGCATGGGATCTGTTCCTCACCCAAGGCCTACAGGTGAGGGCCAAAGTCTTCCCCAACGTCAACCGAAGGAGGACAAATTTATTTTTCCTGGCTGTCACCTGTCTCTCTTCTTTTTGTCCTCCAATTTTCTGGCTAGCTAGAGTTGCTTGCTGGGCTTGCAAAGTCATCCTTGTTTGATTATATTCATTGATGATAGCCTTGTTGCACTCAGAGGCCTCAGAGTTCTGGAGTCCTCAGGAATTGATCAACAGCACACACGGGAAAGATATTGAACTTAGATGAAAAGCACATCTTAAAAAGCAGTTCTGTGTGATTTGTGATGTTGCTACAGCAAAACGATGTGCTCACCCCCTGCTTCTGACAGTCACTGGTTTGGGTATAACTTGAACCTGCAGTCAAGGTCAGAAACAGAGTGGCTGGGATGCAGGAAGCTGGGAATTCATCCCAATATCATCCAAGCACTTATAATGCCCTCGGAGTCTGATGATGAATGTCTTTTCCAACAGCCCTGATGTTGCATTCCTGGGTCTCAATATCTGTTGTTATAAAATCCATCTGATTGCTCAGAAACTGCCCAAACACACGTTAGTAATGCATTTGATCCAAAGTTGGGGTTGCAGCTATGAAAGTCACCGCAATGCTTTTAGCTGGAAGGGAATCAGACAGGTGCAATGCCACAGCTGCTTGCTCCACCGCAGCGCAGAAGCAGCACGGAGTTTCAGGGGTGCTGCCGGGAGCTCAGGTTCCAATTCATTTCAAAAGTCTACAAGATAATGTATTTGTAGTTAAATTTTACCCATGACGCTGAGAAAAAGATTATAAATTGCAGCGCCCAATGGGTTTAGCTGTCACTCAAGCAGCCCCTTTGAGAATTTGGTTAATGGCTAAAGAGGCACCAGGAGTGCCCAGATGTTTAGGATGCTGCTCACAAAATAGGAGAACCAGGGGGTGTGCAGAGTCACCTAGGTGACCCCAAATCCAGCATTAACCTGTCTATTGCTGCTATAGGCTTTTGCCTTACAGGCAAATATCACTTTGTAGCCTGTGGAGGGCTAGGTAGGTGCTCAACTAGCTGCCCGGGGAGCGTGGAAATTCCATGGGTTATCGTTCCACATCAAGACTGTGCAAGCAGGCATCTAATGAATTCTCTCTCCACAAAAGGAATTCAAATAAAACAACTACCACCATAAATATGTAAGTGTAGTGGGCTATTATACTTTATGTACTGTACTTTTATGTGATTCCAACTATTCGCCTTTAAGAGGGAGAGAAAAATAGAGATAGACGGATGGATAGGTGGATGGATGGATGGATAGATAGATGGAGAGGTCAGGATCTCTGTCTTATAAACTGCATTATGAAATACTTGACATGCAAAATAGTATACAACATACCCGCAAGACACGTGAATCAACCACTCAGCCAGAATAGTGATTAAATGATTCATCTCATGTGCAAGAGCAATAGTTTTTTCCTCACCACTTTCTATTTTGTTTACTTTTTAAAATTTTTAAAATGAAGTTTATTTATTAATGGTAGAAGATTTTTGCTATGGATAAAACCATTATTAATTTTATAAGAAAAATATGATGACGAAGTTCATTAGTTTTTTTGAAAACAGGTTTATTGACATAACAATTAACTGCCTCGATTTAAAGAGTAAGTTTCCACATATAAACACACCTGTAAATTCATTACTGCTATAGAGATAATGCACATATCTGTCTCCCCTGTGGTCATCTCTCCCTCTTTCCACTCCACCCCCACTTGCTATCACTGTAGATTAGCTTGAAAGTTCTAGAATTTAATATAACAGGAATTATATAGCATGTACTCTGTTTTTTTTATCTGGCCTCTTCCATTTGGCATAATAATTTTGAGATTCGTACCTATTGCTGTGTAAAAGTGGTCCTTTCTTTTTTATTGCTGAGTAATATTCCATCGTAAGGATATATAACAATTTATCTACTCATTCACCTGTTGACGGACATTTGGTTTGTATCCAGTTTGGAGCTATTACAAGTAAAGCTGCTATGAACGTTCATCTACAAGTCTTCCCATGAATATAGGCTTTCAGTTTTTCTATGGTACTTTTATTTTATCATCTTAATTTTCATTTCTCTTGCCACATTCCCACGGTTTCCACGCATACCAAGCAGGATGGAGTTAGGGGTGTTTGTGCACCCCAGTTTGAGACTGTGGGTTCTGGTCTGAGGAGTGAGGCCTTAACCTGGCCTGCGTTTCATATGCAACATAAAATAGCTAAGTTAGCAAGAACGATTGTCAGCAGAACATTGTTTGTGACAACCAACATGTATAAGGAAGGAAAAAGTCATCTTCTTCCTTCACCTTGTCTTAACAATGTTTTCTTCTTGCCATGAGATTAGCAAACGATGCACAGGAACAATCTGTAGGCTAAATACATTTTTAAAGGGTTGTTAATATCCGTTCCCAAAGTAAATGACACAAAACCAACATGAGTATAAGCAGGGACAGGCATTATTAATGGTGTTTATTTTTCATTAGGAGGCCAGAACAATTCCCTAATTGCTAGCAGATTCTAGGAACTGCCTTATTTGTAAACAGTGGTTTGCAAAAATAGTCATTAACAAAATAAACAGCCAATTTAGAGCAAGCAATTGCAATTATAAAATGTATTTAACGGTTTAAAGAGTATCGGTGATATTTCCTAAAGGCTCAGTGTCTCTCCTGCATTTGAACAGCTGAGCTCGGCTCGCCAGACCCCAGGCACAGACCCACACACCAGTATTATCCAGTTGGTTTGATCACTTCCTTTTAAAATGTTAATTTTATGATTACAAAGCTAACTCATTCCCATTCCAGAAAATGTGCCAAATACAGAAAAGAATAACAAGGAAAATAAAAATCTCCCATAATTCTACCTTTTAGAGATAACTATTAACATTTGTTTAATTCTTCCTCCTATGCAAACAATTCATAGTTGAGCTCAAACTCTATATACCGTTGTGTTCTCTGGTTTTTTTCTCCTTAGCATTATTGCATAAACATTTCATCAGTTTATTAAAGTTCTTCGTAAGCAACATGTTAATGGCTAGAAAAATATCCCAATGCATAGATGGCCCATAATGTGCTTAACCATTGCCTGTGTTGTGGCTACTTAGTTGGTTTCTAATTGTTTCTAGGGTGAATAATGTTGCAATCAACATTTCTGTGCAAAAACATTTTTAACTGTATTTAGAACTGTTTCCTTGGAATATACCCAGAAGTGAAATGTTTAGATCAAAAGGTATGAATGTTTTTGAGGCTCTTGGTACAAATTCAACTCTGCGTTTAGCAGACAGTCTCCAGATAGGGGTGATCAGGAGACTAACCAAAAGGCAATTGCCATGGCTAATTAGATTAGGACTAAACAGAACTCTGTTGGCATCTTTGGTGGTTGAGTAGGAGCATGATCGTGAATCAAAAAATTGGAATTTCTTAGCCCAGAAAGAAGACCGAGTCCTAAAAAGCAGCACTTTTTCCAAGGGGCAGGGTCATTCAAACCAGGCTTGAAGACGTAACTGTGAGGGAGACCCGCCCTCAAAGGTGGAGACAAAGAAAAGGATGGGCAAATGAGTGCCAAGGCCTGCCCAGGTTTGAGGGGAGCACTGGAAGCCCCCACCGAGATGATAGACAGAGGACGATACAATATGGTTCTTCATTAAGCCCTGCCTCACCTCTGCAACTGGGGTGACCACCCATGTGAGTCCCCAATAATCCAATGTCCATCGTCTTTAAGGGTCCTCAAGGATTACAACTGTCCTGAGAATCAGAAGAAGTATTGTCATCGTTACTGTTTAATTCCTCTCTGCGTTAGTATATGAGGCAAGGCATATAGCAGGTGCTTATTAAATGAGACTTTAAGTTCCCCAAGGGCAGGATCCACGATTGTCCCCTCCATCCCCAGTATCTAGCATGGTTCCCCTGCCAGGCTGACCTATGAACCTGCCCAGCCAGTGAACAACGTGGTCCGGTCTCAGCGTGAGCCCACCGCCCGAGCCCGCGGGGTGCTGGTGCCTGCTCTTTAGCTGCTCAACTGACGAGGGAGCCAAGTTGCTGAAGTGTCTCCTCATCAGAGATGATGAGCTTCCCCGTGATCCAGGGAAACAACCTCATCTCCATCCTGGTCTTCTCGGAGAAGCTGGGTTGGTCATTCATTCAGTTTTTTTTTTTTTAACCTTGCAACTCATGTGAATTAGCTCAGTACCCTCTGGCAACAGCTTCCTCTCCTTGCTGGGTGAAGCTCCTGACTGTCCACGTCGGGCCTGGGACTGGGCCAAGCTGCTAGCACACTGACGTTGCAGTAGCCATCGCATCGTCCAGAGCCAAGCTAGTCTTGCATTCACCATGGCAACGGGACAAAGAACAGCCCTTACATTTCCATTATCTTTTGTTGGTTTCCTAAAAGTGGGTATTTTCCATGCCACTATTTTCTCAGCTTACCAATTACACTTTAGAATTCTTTTTGTCTGAGGTTTTCTTCTCTAGCACTTAGAAAACAAATTCACGAAAAATGGCATGAATTCCAAATTATAGGAAATGGAAATCACCCTGGGCACTGACTGATTTTACAATTTGAAGTCTAAGTGAGTTTTTCGAAACTGTATATATAGAAGAAAGCTTAATTAAAACCATGTTGTTGTGTTTTTTATGTAAAGAAATCAATTCCTGTCCAAGGTGTGATTAGGCTTCTAATCTACTTGTTTTAGTCAGGATAGGAGGATATAGTTCAGTAACAAATGACCTCCAAATCTCAGTGGCTTTAACATGATACAGGTTCATTTCTCTCTCAGGCTCTTTGTCCACTGTGGGTCATCAAAGGGCTTTGTTATATACAGTGACTCAGGGCCCCAGGGGCACTACGATGCCATCATCAGAAATGTTGGGTCTTCACAGCAGAAGAGACAGACAATGTTGCCTGTCTTCAACCCAGAAGTAGCACATTGGCCAGAACTAGTCACTTGACCCCACCCAACTGTGGGGTCAGACATTATGGGGGAGACATTGAGTCAGGCCTAGAACAGCTTGACAATAGGACAGAGTAGGAAAAGAGACACAAGGACCAGAATTGATGTCTCAGACACTGAGCCATGTACTCTCTGTTCTCTTATTTGATAGATACTATAAGGCAGCGGCCCCCAACCTTTTTGGCACCAGGGAGCGGTTTCAGGGAAGATAATTTTTCCACGAATGGTGGAGGAGGTGGGGGAGGCAGAGCTCAGGCTGTGATGTGAGCGATGGGGAGTGGCTGTAAATACAGATCAAGCTTTGCTTGCTCTCCCAAAGCTCCCCTCCTGCTGTGTCCCACCTTCCTAAGTTTCATGGAAGACAATTTTTTCCATGGACTGGGGGTGAGGGGTGGCAGAGCTCTGTGGCCCAGTCCCTAATAGGCTATGGACCACTACCGGTCCTCAGTCTGGGATTTGGGGACTGCAGCAATAAGCTCCAGGGTAGCATGCCCATTTTATAGTTGAGGAAGCTGAGGCTTTAAGAGGCTAAGGCACTCATCGATGTAATTACCACCCCCAGTTGCAGCCATTTGGGAAGACACAGACCAGGACGATGGACCTTTAGTATTTTTAGCACCACTCTTGCTGCCAAGGCTGATACCAGCAGATAATTCTTTAGTCTATTTCTTTTTAAAGAGAGTTGAAAATTAGCTTTTCCATCTTTGCATCTTCAATGTAGCCTGATGTATTGGAATATCTATATCTATATATCTATACACATCTCCAATTAGAGTTCGAGCTCCTTGAGGGCTAAAGTTTTGCTTTGTTTCTTTTTGTATCTCGGTGCCTAGTAGACTGTCAGGCACGAAATCAGTGCATAACCAGTGGTTACTGAATGAGGAATAACTGTGTCAATGGAATCCTTACCCTGCCAGAAATGATGCCATAATATAGTTAAGGAATTGCAATCACAGAAGTCTATGGACAGAGATGGGTAGACTCTTGTTGTCTAGAACTTTTGATGTCTCCTTGTCCACAGGGACCCGCAGTCAGTTGCAGGGCCAGTGACGTTCTTTTCCACCGGGGCCTTCTTAGAAGGTGTAGTCCCAGAGCGGGACCGGCCTATGTTTTTATAGCAAAAAGATCAGTGGAAACTGGAATCCCAGCTTCAACATCGTACCCCTCCTGCCCCCACACACAGCTCCTCTTTGCATCTTTCGCTTCAGTGCCAACACTGAGGTGACTTTCCTGTTATTCTGGAACTGGAACTTTACCCAGTTCTTGGCCTTCTTCAGGATTTAATTCCCACTTGTTGAGGTAGCAAGGTACAGTGGAAAGCACTGATACCTCACATAAGGGCATTTGGGGTTTAAATCCTGACTTCTGCCGAGTGATTTCTGCATGGCCACAGGCAGGTCACTTGCCCACGGCCCCAGTGTTCTCAACTAGGGAGTAGGAACACACCGCACATCCCACGGGGCTGTTTGATGGCTGCAGGAGACAAAGGACACATAAGGCCCTAGCAGTGAACAAGATGATCAGATTTCTTGATGTGAGCCCAGGAGCTGAGCCCTGTGGGACGGTGGCAATGGTGGTGTCTGTTCTTCAACTGCTCAACTAATGAGGAAGCAGAGAGGCCAATGTCTTCTCCTCCTCGTGAGACGCCGGGCAGGCCACCCCAGGACCCCGTGCATAGCGGGGGCTCAGTTCATAGATATTGACAATAACAACGATGACATTTAAACTTGCTTCATGCCCTCCTCCAGCTCCTTCCTATTTTCAGTCTGCAGCCCCTTCCTCTTTTAAATAAAAGTGGAGCCACTGTCCAATGTCCCTTGAATAAAGGAGGTGACTTTGTGCTGGGTACTCTCCAGACGTCACAAAATGCCAATACCGCCTCCACTTTGCTTGAGAAGGTCTGTTTGGGTTTCTGTGACTTGAAAGGCCGAAATGAAACGTCCCCTCCACAGAGGCCTAACTGTCACCACCTAGCTGCCCCACTCACTCAGCAGGAAGCTCAGGGCCTGGGTTTCCTCCAAAGACAGTGGATAACAAATTAAACTGACAGAAGTCACCTGGGCTAGAGTTTAGGGCCCTCAGCAGCTGTGGGTAGGGTGTCCAGAGGCTACATAACTACAGACTTAGGAGAAGTCACACCAAAACCCACCACACTTGAAAGGGAGCATCCTGGCTTTTGCAGAAGTGCACACACAGCAGGGCACTGTGCAACCTAGGATCTGATATCCAGGAGGCCCTGATGTGACAGGCTTCCCCACTGGAGATGGTAGTAGTTGATTAACAAACTGAACCTATGACACAGTGCCCGAATTCAAGGCATACAGAGAGTAGTAGGCCAATGGTTTCTTCTAGAGAACAGAAAGAGAAACAGGAAGAAGACAGAGCAGGAGCCTTAGAGGGGTGGGACCAAGAGCCAGCAGCAGTCACGGATGAGGAGAGAGCAGCCCAGGTGTAGTGGCGGGGGCGGGGGGCAGACAGCTGCTGAGTTGCTGTAGTGGTAGGGCCCTCAAGTAGGATGGATGGATGTTGCCTCTGAGCCAACATGGTGTTGGCTCATGGAGTCCCCAGGTGGCTCAAGCTTAGGGGTATCCTGAGCGAACTTCTGTTCTAAGGTACACGTGTCTCCATGAAGCCAGGTGGTGCCATTGCTATTCTTGTCATCCCCATGGCCAGGTATGTCCTTATCCACATTGCTTAAGGTCACCTGAGAGTGTCTGTTTCTTGACAACTAAAGTCATAGGCCAATGTGAAAGACCACAGGTGTTCGCCAGGATGTGGAGAAAGTGGAACCCTTGTATACTGTTGGTGGCAATGCAAAATGGCACAACTGCTGTGGAAAAAAGCATGGAGGTTCCTCAAAAAATTACAAATAGACTACCATATCATCCAGCAGTCCATTTCTGGGTATTTATCCAAAAGAACTGGAAGAAGGATCTCAAAGAGAGATTAGCACCAAATGTTCATTGCACCGCTATTCACAATAGCCAAGAGGTGGAAGCAACTTACATGTCCATGGATGGGTACGTGGAGAAAGACCATGTGGTATATGCATATGACAGAACACCATGCAGCCTTAAAACAGAGGGAAATTCTGCAGTATGTGACAACATGGATGAACGTTGAAGAGATTATGCCAAGTGAAAAAAGCCAGTCACAGATGGACAGATACTTGCCTGAGTATCTGAATAGCCTGTCTCATAGAGAGTAGAATGGTGGTTTCCTGGGGCTGGGAGAGGAGGAAACGGGAACTGGCTAATAAATGGGCGCAAAGTTTCAATTACGGGAGATGAATAATTGTGTAGTAAGCTGCGAGGCATAGTGTCAATAGTTAACAATCCTGTATTATACACTTCGACATTTGCTAAGAGGGTTGATCCCGTGTTAAGTGTTCTTACCACACTAAAATAAAAAAAACATTTTTTTGTAAAGTGCTAAACCAGCAAATAGAGCACAGGAAGTCCTCAGGCAGAGGCATCAGCCAAGGAGGCCTCACCGGGTGAGGACACTCTCTCGACCCCAGTGTTCTCGCCTGACTCTACAGCTGTCCCTCAGCCCGCTCTGGTGGCAGTTTTCACATGGAGAGTGGTGGGCCCTGAATGATCACCAGGAGGACCTGACTGCAACCTCAGTTTCTTCTTCCACTTAGTTAACCACAACTGATGCTTAAATTTTTTTTGAAGTGAAATTTACATAATATAAAAATCAACCATTTTAATGTGAACAAAATTCAGCGGCATTTTAGTACATTCCCAGTGCTCTGCAAGCACCACCTTGATGTAGTCCTGGACCATTTCATCGTGCCTCAGTAAAACCCCATACCTGTGAACCACCACCCTTGCTTTTGTCCTCCCCCAGCACAAGTCTGCTTCCTGTCTCTTTGCGTTTACCTATTCTGAGTATTTCATACAAGAGGATTATCTGATATGTGACTTTTTATGTCTGCTTCTTTCACTTAGCACGATGTTTTCAAGGGTCATCCACGTTGTGGCATGTGTCAGTACTTCATTCCTTTTTATGCATGAATAATATTCCTCTGCCACGCAGATTTACTATAGTTTCTTTATCCATCCATCCGTCGATGGATATTTGGGTTATTTTCACCTTTTGCCTATGGCGAAGAATGTTGTGACCATATTTTGATATTTTTTCAAGTCACAAAAGTCACAGAGACAAGCCCAGGGCGGGTGCCCTGGACATGCCAGTGCGTCCTGGTGGCCTCCTGTGTGTGGCTGACACTCCGCCCCCACCGTGACAAGTTTAAATGGCAGTACTCAGGGACAGAGTCTCTGCAGGCCTCTCTCAATCCCACCTCTTAAAAGCCCACCCTGAGGTTGCTTAAGAAATTACTGGGTAATTGAAGCAATAACTTTCAAGACCAAAATATATATTTTCCTCCTCCATAGAACACAGCGCCCATAACTCTTGCGAAGCTTTTAGCTGTTCCCGAGAATAAACTGACCGCCCTTCCCCTTCCCGCCTGCCCAATGGAGCTCGGGAAGGAGAAAAGGCGCAATTCGGTGGGAATCATAAACAGAGAAGAGAGAAATGCTCTTTTTAAACATTCTCAAGATATTTTACCCCCGAAAAGTGCAAATAAAACCAATCACCCTGACCCCATGAGTTGGAACTCTTGCCGTGTCTATGCAGGCCAAGGTTGGGTCCCGCAGCGGCGCACACGGGGGCAAGAGCTCCTTCCGGGAGGACCGTGTGCCGTGCGGAGTCTCATTCACATTCCGGAGGCACGCCTGAGCATTGTTTCTTTCGGAAATGTCAGCTCTCTTAATTCTTCCCCCTTTTAAACAGATCCACATGATTTTCCCCCCTGATCGAAGTAAAAAGAGTGTAAATATTTTAGCATTTCATAAAACTGGGAACATTAGAGGCTACTCGCGCAGTCATTTGAATAACAGCAAGCATTTCCTGCACATTCTAATCAATTAACTTCCCAGGGTAATTTTTCAAGAGGAGCAGAACGGTCCAACTCCAGGCCACTCACGCTTTCGCCTGCTCACATTTCTGCTGCTGTGGTCGTGAGGAATTCGCCTATAAAGGGAGAGAGGGACTTCTCCTGCCTGGGACACGATAAATTGAGTGTGTTTGTGCAGGCCAGAGCGGTGGCCGCGGACGCTGCCTTGCGTTTATGTCCTGCCTGGGCCGAGGAACGGCGCTTCCCCACATCATGGGCACCCCGGTAAAGAGAAGGAGGCGGGTCGCTGTCTTCCTGCGCAGCACGCGTGTTCACACGTGGGAGCTTCCACAGCCCAAGCAGGTTGTCCAAGCAGGTACTCTGCACAGTGTAATTTCATGTAATGTTAAAAAACAACAAGTGACTCCCTGGCGGGAGTCAGGGCTCCCGCTACTAAAGGCCACGGGGAAGAACTTGGAAAGCTTAAATGACGCCCCGAAAGGCTGCAGAGAAGAGAGAGGATGGGCCGGGCAATGCGAGAGGATGTGGGCTTGGCCAGGGAGGGACTTCAGAAGGCGCCGCGCTGTCCTCTGCAGAAACCTCTACCTGCGAGGACACAAGCCGCCCAGATAATGACTCTGTCACCAGTTTCAAAGATGGCCTGTGCCTTTGGGCTGTGAGTGGGTAGAAATTTTTAATTTTTGCTTGGGCCTCATGGTAATGAGGGGAGCTCTGGGGCTGCTGTTTCTAACTCACTTGTCACCAGGACGGGAGGAAGGCAGGCCGTGGGAACAGCTGCTGCGTGCTTAGAGCTGGCCGGGTGAGCCGCTCGGGCTCACCTGGACAGGTCCACTGCGCCTTAGGAGGGGCCTCACCTTGGGCAGGTATGAGGACCTCCCCAGCCCTCGGAGATGCCAGCGTGGAGGAGGGTGGGAGATGGGAACAGTTGCTGCCCTGCCCTTGAGCAACGAGTATGTGGGGAGAGGAGGACGGGAGAGGAGGCCAAGTGTGTCCTGTCCTCCTCGCCCAAAGAGGACCGAAGCTTTGCGTCTGGCGCAGGATTCGGAACCCGGAGCTCAGCCTGAGGTTCCCCCTCGTGCCGAGAGATGCCTCCTCACTGGCCAGAGATGACAGATGTGGCAACAGAGCCATAAATATCCCGAGTCGGGAGAAGATGGACAGGGAGAAGTCATTAGCGGTGACAAAGAGTCTCATAGTTGAGCATTGCTCGCCTAAAAATGATTGCTAAGGTTAAAGCCGGCGATGAGTGAGAGGGACGGGAGCGGGCTGGGGACATGGGGTGTGCTCTGGGCTGTTTGATCTGAGATGGCTGAGTTTCCAGAAGGCCCGTCTCCCGTCCACACCCACCCCAGCCCAGCTGGGAGAGTTGGCTGCTCCCCCGTTGGCACATTCAGGTTGGACCCGGCGGAAGAATATTTGCCCGCTGCAAATCGAGCAAGTCGCTGAGATTTCACAACTGGTTGCACTTCTGCATTTTTGAATCGAGAGTGACAGGAAAAATCTTAACATCTCCTTGAGATATACTGTCTCGATTAACTGTCTTTATTACTATATAGTGCTTCTTTTTATTAAATACGTTCGTTGGCAAACCATAGCAAACAATTACACTATGGCAAATAACATAATGTGTTCTCCAGCTCCTCTTCCATTTTCCACTTACTTGGACATAAAAAAATAAAAGAGAAAGAAACCTCCCATTCATCACTAGATCAAAAATTTCTCTGCCATTTCCTCAGGAAAAAAAAAAAAAGAAAGAATTAAGACAACTTAGGAGGATGCTTCTAGTACCTAAACATGAAAGTATCAACCGATATGTTTTTGAAAATTGAAAATAAAATTATGGAGAAAATGCTTTATTTGATTCTCTGTTTATGGGAAATTTATTTTATTTGACTTTTTTATTTGTAGTATCAACTCCGGAGCAGAGCACAGTTTCCAAGGTGTTCCCGAACGGCCTCATTCTTCTAAATTATTAATGCTGCGCTGTTGATATATTGTCAGCCTTGTACATACATTCTATGAAAATGAGTTTTACAGTAGGTTGGGATTTATAACAAAGCTTGACATATGCAGCTAATTCACCTACACAGTCCTGTCAGTTTTCGGTTCATAAATAATTGATATTCAGGCTTTGAAGTTCAGCTACTGTTAGTACTTCAGCTGTTAAATTTCAGCGGCATAATGGATGAATATTTGTTTATAATTTCTGTACACGGTCCCGATGTCAGCTCCCTCGCTTCATTTGCATAGGTAGATTGAGATGTTGGAAGTATAATGAGCGCATGAAGATGACGGATTGTTTGCCGGGACGCCGGTGCGGTTCTGTAAATGTTTGATTAGTTCTGAATGGATTACTGTTAGATTATCTGGTTCAGAGGTTAACGTGAGCAGCTCTTTGCTCCCAGAGCTTTCGTGATCCCTTGCTGGCAGATTTTAAAATGCATACCGTGAGATCAGAGCTGCAAAGGCGAGGGGGTGTTCTCGGCAACAGATGTTTAGTAATTAAGCATACGGTTTCCCTGTTTTAGAGAGCTGGAGGAATTTCAAATTGGCATGATTTGTTCAGTTGGAGGAGACTCCAGTTCTAAAGAAAATATTCTTACCTCCCCACCCAGGTATTGGTTACTCAGCTTCCCAAGGACAGTGACTGGAAGAATGAACCCCAACAGGGAAATCTGGGGAGAAGGGTCGTGGGATTCAATACCAAGGGAGGGCAGCGCCCTGCGATTTGCCCAGTTTGGGAACCGTGAGCTCGATCAATGGCAAGGAAGTGTCTTCGCTGGAGCCCAGCAGGTGACAGTGTCCAAGCATTGCAGTTGTGCCCCCAGATGTCAGGGTGGGCTGGAGGCCTCTGAGCGAGGGGAGGGCTTTGGGATTCCGACGAAGCGACATCTACACAGAGCCTGCTGCCGACACAGGCTGGTGGCTGGTTAGCATAAGAAAGCAGAATTCTGAAGAGGCGTCAACACCATTGCACACAACTGCCTCGAAAGTGTGTGCGCGCGCGCGTATCTCAGCGCAAAGAAAGGAAGAGCTGAGTGAGAATGATGAATCTGGCCTTGTTACCCTTCTCAATGAGATTCCAGAAAGAGGCTGGGCCTGGAACCTCCCTCCAAGGTCTGACGCAGCCCCGCACGGCTGGAACCTTCTGCCGACCGGGACCCGCATCAGATTTCAGGGCTGTACACACACCGCCGACTCAGTCCCCACCCCTGGCACACATGGCCTCCCCTTCAGGTCCAGCGCCAAACCTCCGACGTCCTCTGCCCTCCCCCCTTGCACCCCAGCGCCGAACAGGAAAACGGAGGCAGCAGGGCCTTAATGAAAAGATTTAGCGCTCGCAGCTACACAGAACTGAGTTCCAGCGCTCTCTTGGCCTATGTTTTTCCAGTCCTGCATCCAGTTCTTTAGCTTGTCTGGCAATCATGTTACTGATTATATGGGCAATGAAACACGTGCTCTTTTTGTCTGAGCCTCTGATTAATCTGCCTTCTCTTTAGCCTTGATTTATGGCGCTCCACTCTGGAGGTGAATGCTGGCCTATCAGTTCCTAGCCCATTACAGACGCAGGGCTGCTAAATGCCTCGGAGGCTTGAATTGTTTCTTGACAGCCAGGCCTCTTGCTGCATTCCCTCCAATCTGTTTTGGTTCCTGGTGTGACCTTTCATACAGTAAAATACATTAGTTGAATAGCACAGTCTCATTAAAGGAGTGAATTAACCGAAGAGTCTTTTTAACTAAATGACAGCCAAAGGACTGAGTGCTAATAGCCACGAGCAGTTGGAAACTTAACTCATGAATCAGCCCTGTTAATACTGCCTCCCGCCCGAAGCGCCGAGGGTACCGCGCTCTCTGCCGGTTCTTGTAAGAAGAAAAGCTCATTACTTTCCTCCTGATGGGAGAGAAAGAGTGAGTGAGCAATCATAAAGCTTGAATTTTTCAATACTGTTAAAAATGGGGCTGACAGATTGCCGACAATAGGAGCAACGGGCCCAGCCGCTGCGTCCGGAGCCGCCGAATTAGCAATACCATATATCATACAATCTAATTAAATCAACCTGGAGAATGAAATTAGTTTTCTGTGAGTGAAATGGCCTCTGAAAGAGCTCTATTAAATGAACTGGAGAGCATTAATTAAATAATTCACAGTGAGGGATTTTGCATTTATACAAAAATTGTGCACTTAATTGTCCATGCTGTATTACAGATCTGGCCTTATGTTAACAATGTGTCGAAAGCACACTTACTGGAGCATATCAGGAACAGTTTAACACAAACGCGGCTTGGAAAGTTTTATGGGTTGGGCCAAGGAACCTCAGAAAAAGCATCCGGGGACACCTAGATCTCATCAGTTGGCCCAGCAAGGTGTTCTTCTCCTGGCAAAGTTTGTTTTCGAGGGTTTTGGAGGGCTTCCACCGTGCATTGTAATGCTCATCAGAGATGGGCCTCGTGTTTGGGTTGGCAACCTCCTGGGGTGTCACAGGGCTCCTCCTGGGTTGACCTCTGGAGGTCTGGGTTAATTTGGAAGCTTGGAAACTGTCTGGCAAATGTTGGCATCTGGAGATATTCATCCGGGAGAATCAATTTTCTTTTTCTTTTTTTTCTCCCAAATCTGTTAGCCAGTTTTATGGAGTTGCTCATGTAAACCCCAGCATATTGGGTGCACCAAAGGAAAAAGTGAATGTAGATACAATGTTAGAGAAATCAGACACCATCCTTCCTAGAGTCATGGATCTCCGGGTTGAGAGAGACCACAGAAGTCATTTAGTTCAAGCCTTCCTTCTCCTGAGCAATGCCCGAATTTAACTCTGTAACATTCCTGCACAAATACTTACTGAGCTGAGGGGCTGACTCTCACTCCAGAGAGCCCACTCTGTGGCTGGACAGCTCTAATCTGGAGCAGTCTGGGCAGCATGTACAGCGGTCAGGAGCTCGAAGTAGACACCTGGGTTCAAATACCAGCCCCTCCACTTACTGGCCGCACACTCTTGGCCAAATGACCGGACCTCTTTGTGCCACAATTTCTTCACCTATTGAAATGAGAAGAATGGTAATACTCAGTGTGTAACATTGTTAGGAGGATTAATTGAGTTCATATAAGCACAGCCCTTGGAGCGGTGTTTGGCGCATACATGTTAGATAGTATTATTTTGCAACTATAGAACCTCTTCTGTTCATACTCCTATTTTGATAGTTTGGGAATAATAATAACTTGATTTTTAAAATCTAATTTAAAAAGTCTTCCTTGCCTTTACTGTTTCTTCTCATTAACTAGAGAATTTGGTGACTGAAAAACTCTACCTTTTCTTGGCTGGTTTGTTTCAAATTTAAGGCTTTGAAAAGTTATAAACATTTTCCTACTTTGGAGCTGGTTTTCTCCCCCCATGCGTACATTGCCAGGGCATGTGGGTGTTGAGATTTTCTGGTGAACAAGACAGACAAAAGCTTCTGTCTCCATGGAGCTTTCATTCTCATTTCCCTTTTAACAGTACTAAACTTGTTACATATTTTTAAAAAGGCTTTAAAATGGTGAAAATTAAAAAGTAACAAAAAGAAAAGAAATTCTTATAGAATGTGCTGAGTAGAAAAATAGATACTAAAACATTAGAAATAATAAGATTACCTTACAGCTAACTGAATTATTCTTAGAATACCCTCCCTTTGAGACTCACGTTTTATACCTGGGACTTTTCACTCCCAACCTATACAACTAGTCCACTGAGATGCCATTCTAATTCCCCAGTACTGATGGTCTCAGGCAGTTTCCAATAAAGCAACCACCCTGAGACACAATCAGCAACATCCTAAAAAGTATGCCTCAATGCAACAGCTTTGTTGATTGTAAATCAGTTTGATTATTTCTAAAGGATTTACTTTAGCAATTCTATTTTTGTTGTATGCCATTATCACATTGCTTTAGAGGTAATTAAAAATAAGCGTAGCCTTGCTTTTCATTAAAAGAAAAAAATTGAGATCTTCAATAGGATAGACCCTCACTGGATGGTTCAGGCATCATGGGTTGCAATGATAGTTTGAGCTTCTGCCATGTTACCAGGCCCTATGACTCTAAATAAAATAAAATAGAATCTCAAGCCATCCATTTTTTTCCTCCTCAAAGGAAAAGTTCAGCAGTACCTGCTGAGTAGGGCAAAGGGAAAAAAAGAAAAAAGAATCAACCAAAAGGAACTGTAGAGGGAAGGATAAAATTGAGAGGAAAGTCTTGGGAAATTTGCAGAGCCTGCAAGGTTTGGAGAGCCAGAAGGAAGTGCATGTTAAGAAGCATTGCTGTGTGTAATAATTTTGATTCCCTTTAATGTCAGCCGAGCCGTTCCGATAAAGATTGGAATTACTCTTGGTTGCTGGATTGTGTTCCTCGAAATGTGGCTGTTCTCAGATTGGACCACTTGAATCTCTAAACTTTATTTGGGTTACAAAGCCATATGCATTTTATGTATAAGGTAAGTGGGAAGTCAGATATGTCTATTTATTCACACTTCCACCAAATAATTAATTGAGCACTTACTGCATGCCACAGTGTGCTCATGTTGCTGGAGGCGCACAAAGATGTTCAGACGGCGGAACTGCCCCAGGAGTTGCAAGTCTTACAAACTGGTGCTGAATAGGTACTTGGTAAGTGGCCAATGATTAAATAAATGCATGTTGGATAGAGGAAGCAAAACACGTTTATAGTTAACTCTAGTAAGAGAATAATAACAGCAACAAGAGGTAACACTTACTGAGCTCTTGCTATGATCCGGGCCAGCACTTTACATGTATTTGTTCTTGAAAATGTGCTGTGAGTCTGAAGTGAGGCAAAAACACGGTGGGAGTTCAGAGGAGAAAGAGGTTTTCCCATTTTGGAAATTGGGGGTGATGGTCAAAACACTGAGAGCTGTTTATTAATGACCAAACTATGCACTGGTTCACAGCAACACATGATGTGGTCCCTCCTTTGGAGATCAGGGACGTGAGTCTGACAAATGAGGGAGGTGAGAGGCTCGTGCAAGGCCATTTCTAGTAGGATGGACCAGGGGCCGGTGCCTTTAGGCCCAGAGTGAAGAAGGAGATCGTTGTCACGTGTGTGCTGAGGGCCTGGGGGCAGGTCTGGAGTGGTCAGAGTATTTGCTCAGGGTCCAGACAGGCAGCAAGGGAGGCAGATGGTGTCCACGGAGGAGGAGCCCAGCAGGATGGAGAGGAGGGAGGTTGTCCTGGACAGAGAGCAAGGAGGCTGGACTGGCGGGCAGATTCACGCAGGTTCCGGGCAGGAAGGAATGAGAGAGCAGGGTGGGAAGAAAGCTTCATGCCAGAGTGTGGGGGCCCGGAGCGCCCGGTGAGGGCTTCCGTCACTGCTGGGTAACGGGAAGCCTCACCTTTGCATCACCTAGGGGAGGGGCTGGGAGGATGTCCTAGGTAACCAGCTGAGAGGCCAGCACACGCCAGGTGCCAGGGCCCAGAAGCAGCATTGATTGTCAAAGGCCTCCCTACCTTTCTAAGAGGGCCCGTGTTCTGATCAATAGCGGCGTTTCAGTTATGAGATTAGGCAGGGGTTGGGAAAACAACGGTGCTCAAATCCAATCTCGAGCTCCGGGGCTTCAGCTGGTGGCCAGTGACAGAAGGGTGGAAAGAAATATGTATTTCCCTCTCTTTCAGCATTGATTGTTTCTGTGAATCATGGTTTCGAGTCCCCTGTTTTCCCCGGAACAAGAAGGAAGGGGATTCAGAGCTGGGGACTCAGGACTTGCACCTCTGTGTGACAGTCCCATCCTTTGGGTCAGTGCAGACTAGCTGGTGGGCTTGGGGCCCAACCTCAGCCTGGGAGCTGTTCTGGCTGTTCTGGGAGCAGGAGGGTGAGTGGGGAGGGGCCCCAAAGACTAAGCTGTCATGGTCTTGGCTGGAAGGACCCCCTGCTCCTGGGCCAGGCAACCGATGAGGAGCCAGTTTCCTTTCACCAGAGAGCAAGTGGAGCAGAGCTGAAGTGCGATGGCATCTTGAATCTGTGATTTCTTACATCTAGCTTGGACAGTGACCGAGGTTCCCGTTGTGGGATGAGGGGTTGGGAGGCAGACAAGTTGCCATGGGGCAAGCCCCAGGCCCTCAGCACTTTGGGGGGTGTGTGCCTGGACCCCCAGGGGTGCACAAGCTGGTAACCCTTCCTGTTCTAATAATGTCACACTCATGCACAGAATGGACACACTGCTGACTGGTCAGGCAGGCAGGCCCCACTGGGCTTTGTGTCCAGATCGTGGCAAGAGAACATCTTACTGCAGAGCGAAAGAGGACCTCCAAACTGTGGGTGATCCCCTCCAATCTTGCCAGCCCTGGCCTGACCCCTTCCAGCCAAGCTGCCAGGAACTCCTGGACATTGGCCCAAGTTGTGGCCCTAAGGTCAGCAGCCTCTCCCTTGAATCCTCCCCTGCCCGGGGGCCACACTTGCCTTTGCTTTTCTGCAGGGTGAGCTCTCGTTATCTGACCCACGTCCCCGCGAGAGGCTGTTTGGCGGGGAGGCCTGCCAAGCTACTCGATCATTTGCACCATTGCCTTTGATATTAGCCGTATTTAGTTTATTCATAAAGGCCTGTCTCACATGAGAGGATTCTTTCCATAATGGTGACAATTGTGTTCAGGCTCCCCTCTGAAATGTGTCATCTGTCTCCTTCTTAGGTGATCAGTAAAAATCCAAACGTTTGTGCGGAGGTTGGGGAGAGAGGGGTTTCTCTGGCCCCTCTCCCACTCTTTCCAAGAAGCCTGGTGTTGTCTGAGCACGACAGCTGCCCCAGCAGAAGGCCTCGGGTTGTGGTGGGTAGAAATGGAGGGAACCTTAGGGTCAAATGCTACGAACTCCACATTTTACACACATAGGGACTGCAGCCCAGCACAGAGAGGTTTTGAGGGGATTGTTTGAGGCGACTCAGCAGGTTGGGGTGGGCCTGGGCTTGGACCTCGCTCTCTCATTCAAGCGCTTTTCCTCCGGCATGTCTGGGCCTCATGCCCAGATCCAGGACTGAGATGCTGCCAGGTGGCGAGTGGCTTGGAAGCCGGTGGCCGGTGCTCTGTGCACGTTGCCTCGGTTGCCACAGGAGCACTGCAGAAGAGCTCACGTGCTCCTGGGCTCCAGACCGACACACGGAGGCTCAGGGGAAGCGAAATGACTTGTCTGAGTTCTCACAGCCAAGAGAGTCCCCAGCATTTGCACTCAGGCTTGCCTGGAGCTGTGGACTGAACGTGTCCCCTAGAATTCGTATGTTGGAGCCTAACTCCCAATGCCATGGTCCATGGAGGGGGGCTTTTGAGGGGTGATGAAGTCATGGGGATGGAGCCCCTATGAACAGGATTAGCGCCCTTAGGAGAGACACAAGCGAGCTTGTTCCTCTTTCTCTCTCTCTTCTCTTCACCACATGCGACACAGTGAGGGGACAGCCATCTGCAGACTGGGAAGCCAGTCCTCAGGAGACACCGCGATCTAGACTTCCAGCCTCCAGGCCCGTGACAAATGCTTGTTGTTTAAGCTGCCAGTCCCTGGCATGTGGGTCACAGCAGCCAGAGCTGACTGAGCGCCTGGCTTGGGGGCTGTTCTTGGCGGGCTTGCTCTCCCATGCCCCCAACAGCTGTGCCCTCAGACTGTGCCCAGAGCCTCCGCTGCCAGCCACCCTGGCGGATCCCTTGGAGCAGCATCTGGAAAACCGCAACCAAGGAAGACGTGGAACCAAGGCAGACTCAGAAGGGTGTGGGTGTGGGGGCCTTCAGTCTGGCTGCCCCCCCACTGTGCCTGGGGGACCCCTGTCGGGGTGGGCTCCCCCGAATGGTGGTCTCCTCCCAGAGTGGGGCAGAAGCCTCAGGCACTCAGAGGGGCCCTCGACTTCCCCTCACCTCCTGGCACTGTGCCCCGCTTTCCAACACCCCTGGGGCGAAGGGGAAGCCGCCCCCCTCTTTCTGCCTGTCTTTCCTTATCTGGACCTCTGGGGCTCAGTCCACACAGGCCAGCCTCCTTTTTCCCGAGGAAGCGGGAAAAACCTGTGTCTCGAAGCCTTGCGCATTGTGCTGTTGCAAAGCTCTATTTTGAATGTCAGAATTGAAATACAGTCTCCTTCCTTCGGTAACAAATTCTCATCTTCCTTCAAGCAAATTGTTCACGTAGGCAAACTACAGAGGATAGGGACTCAGTAGAACTAAAAAGAGAAACTCACATTAATATTTATTTTAGCTAAACATTTACCCTGACATTTATTTATTTACCTACCTACTCATTTATTAACTTAAGCAGCTTGTTCACTTTTTAAAAATTACAAAAATAGCGATAAGTATAAAGAAGAAAATAAAAATTACTGCTACTCTACCAGCCAGAACATTACTTCAAACATATTGGTACATTGCGTTCCAGACTTTTCTTAAGCATCCTGTATGCAAGTATATTTTCAACAAAATGAGGTCACATTCTACATATTGATTTATAGCTCGCTTTTTGCACTGAACAATTTGCAGCTGCAGGAACATCTTGCCCCCTACTATACTTCCCCATCATTCTTTTTCATCTTCTTCTTCTTGTTTTCTAGAGACAGAGTCTTGCCCAGGCTAGACTGCAGTAGTGCCATCATAGTTCACTGCAGCCTCGAACTCCTGGGCTCAAGCAACCCTCCCGCCTTAACCTCCCAAGTAGCGAGGACTACAGGTGTGTTCCACCACACCTGGGTAATTTTTTTTTTTTTTCGTAGAGACGGTGTCTCTCTATGTTGCTCAGGCTGGTCTCAAATTCCTAGGCTCAAGCGATCCTCCCACCTCAGCCTCCCAAAGTGCTGGGACTACAGGCAGGAGCCACCATACCTAGCCTTCTCAACAATTCTTAATGGCAGCTGAGTATTCCATTAAAAAATATATACTTTCACTTATTTGAGCAATCCTCTATTGTTGGACCTATCGTATATCTGAATGTTGTTAAGCTACAACATAAGTCTTTGGCTACTTAGAGGAACCCAATCACTCTCTCTCCTTCCCATCTGCATGATGACCATAACAGCAGGGTGAACATCTGGATATTTGAAGTAGTATCTGATATTGAGTGGACAGAGACCACCTGTAAAATGCAGACTTACCTTTCCTTTTCACCTGGATGTTATTTCTAGATATTTGGAAGCTCGTAGGAAGCACCCTAGACAGTAATACACAAAGGTGATGTCCACAGCCCATGGGACACTGAGCCCCCTTCCTAATAAAAGAAACGAGGCATAAGGGACAACAAAACTCTCCTGCCAGATAGCCACTCAGCAAGAACACATGATTAGCAGTTTCTCAAGGTTTTCAGGCTCTGAGGACCATCTCAGCATCTTCCAGAGAATGGCCGCCATGGTGAGTTTGCCATTTAATGTGTCAGGTCCAGTGGTCTGTATTCATGGTACTGATTTTCTTCACGGAATAGAACTCGAATGCTGGAGGTGGCTCCAGATCATCCTACACAACCTCCTTGTTCTGTAGACAAAGAGACCTGAGGCTCTTGGAGGGGCAGACACTTGGTCAAGTTTCCATGGTGACTTGGCCCTTCATGCAATAACCTCCTGTCTTAGATAAATGCTCACTCTTCATTCTGTGCACACCTAGAAGGAATCTGCTGTGTGCCAGGTACTGTACCAGGTGTGAGGATGACAGAGAAGCTCTGTGCTCTGAAAATGCTCAGAGTCCCAGTCAGTGACACTCCCAAAGAAGAAGTGCTTTGGTTCTAGCAATGTAGATGCTGGGCATCTTGGAAGTTTTTCCTTCTAGGAACAAGTATTCCTTTCAAGGCAATACTGTCCAGGCCTTGCAGGCTCCCAATTCTTGACGGGGGGTCAAGGCACGGCTGGCTGGCATGGTTCCGCTGAGGTTGGCCAAGTGTAACAGGAATAGTGGGCAGGCGTGCCTTCTGCCACGTTGACCACGGCCTCCGTAAAGTGAATTAGGGGCAATTGCCAAGTGCGCCAACATCTGCTTCAGCATCTTGAGAAAGCTGAAAATAAAAATCGATACATGTAAAATTAGGCTGTCGAGTGAACCCCGGACCACAAGTAATTGCAATCTGAGTTCAGGCTGCTGTGACTGTCCCGAACAGTCCAGAAAACAAGCACCTTCCCCCATGTACAGTGTGTGTATTCTCAGATCTTACTCCAGTGACAGTTTCTGGCTTATAAATGACACTCTTGGAGATCCCTAAGACTTTAATTTTCTTATCACCTCCTCCTTCTTTGCTTAACGTACACCCATTTTGTGTTCTGCTATTTCAGAGAAAGGACCATATAATAATTGTGTTTTAGAAATTGGAACAAGAAACTAGCAGATGCAAGTTTAGTGAATATTGAGTTTTAAACTTGTCTGGCTGTGATTTGTGGCCATGTCATGGCAAATATTTTTCAATGTCACTGCCTTAGCCAGTGCTGTCACTAAGGCAGTCAGCTGGGGAATAGAGGGCCGAACACTATGATCTCAATATTAATGGGAGCTGTTGAAAGTGGCAAAGGTGATAAAGTATTGTTTAGTTATTGGTGCCATACTTTGGCTGGGGGACATTATTATAAAACGCAGTCTGTTTTTGTCAGATTTCAATCACGGCTTCAATAACACATTTAGAAACTTAGCGTATAGGAGTCCACATAACAATGTTTTTTTCTTCTTCTTCTTCTTTAAACTAAAGGACTTTAGATCGCAATCTGAAGAAACGGGGTTTGAAATTTGGATTTTACTTACTTTATTAATTATTTTCTCTCCAAATTCTTCGGTGACGTGACATGCTTGCCTGGCTTCAGAGAGTCCGACGGGTGAGCCATGGCTTAAGGGAGTCGGGAAATTGATATCATCTGCTTCCTCGAACTCTCGGTAGGGCAAGATTCCTGCAGGGTGTGCAAAGGGCAGGACTCGTTCCGCAGGCAGAGGAGTGAATCACCCTTTCCCCACCTCGCTGGACCAGCGCAGGAAGAGAGAGTTATGCAAAGTGTATAATACTTTAAAAAATAATATCCTGTTTTGCAAAATTGCATTTAGTTCAGGAAATAACAGGATTTCCCAGGTTGGCTGCAACCCGGGGGAGAAGGTAAGTGAACGCTTTGGTGGAGGAGGCTGCCCCTGTCATTAATAGTGCCTGGGTTTAAACTTATAATTAAAATAACCTTTAAAATTCAATTTTTATAGATGGAGGAGATAACTTGATTTGAAACCCTTCAATGCACACATTTTATGTAGCACTCACCCAAATCCAATGGTACCGTAGAAAAAATCGGGAACATAAAACCAGATGATGAGAGTTTATATAGCTTTTAAATATCAAGCTGTCAGGCTTTGTGCTAGTAGAAATATTGTAATTGGACAAGAGTAAAGAAAAAGAGTTTATATTAGCATTGAGGGTTTTCGAGTGAATTCAGACCAAGCAGAATATAATAGAAACCCCTTTAAAAAAAAGACGGCAGAAAAACTCAAGGTCCAAGCAGAGTCTGACCTTCCTTTCAAGGGAGATCTGCTTGATAAAACAGACACAACCCCAATAAAATAGTAACAATAGAAAAAAGTAAATAGAAATCATATTAAGCAGTGGCGTTATTGCCTGAATTGAAACAAAAATTAGGTATAATAGCCTCGGTGGGTTTTAATATGGTCTCCAATCACATCACAATACGAAGCATATCATGGTGTTTCTAAATAACGTTTATCATCTTGAAATCTCCCTGCCTGGTAGACAACTTGCATTATTTGAGGTTTGTGGGTTTTTTTTTTTTAAGAACTCATA
Source organism: Mirza zaza (assembly GCA_008750895.1). NCBI lineage: Eukaryota > Metazoa > Chordata > Mammalia > Primates > Cheirogaleidae > Mirza > Mirza zaza. The sequence goes on from VSMD01080688.1 coordinate 186,117, forward strand.
AATATTTAATGTCCAGGATCCAGAATGGGGCTGGGGGAGGGGCCGTGTCTCTAGGAACAGCGATGCTTCCCTGTGTGGCAGGCCCCAGCATTGTCTGGGGCTGGGGTTTGGCCCCGGTGTAAAGCTTTGGGATAAGAAGGAGGGTGTCCCACCAGGACCTGGGGCCTGGAGCCGGTGAGCCACCTGGCGCCAGGGCCACAGACAGGAGCCCAGATGGTGTGGCAGTCTGGCCCAGGTGCAGCACACCTGTCTGCTGTGTGTGGGCACGACTGGTCTCAGCTGATTTTTTTTTTTTTTTTCATGTGTCTCTTGGAGCACAGGGGCCAAAACCAAAAAGGAAGCAACATGGGGTCATGTTGGCCATATCCTAAGGCGATTCTGCATTCCAGGAGCTGGTGGGAAAACTTGGTCAAAGAACAACTTTCGTGGTGTTCCAACTGACCCCCCACCCCACCTCCTCTGCTGCTCAGCCAATCAGCATCCATTTAGCAGGGGCCTTGGAAGGGCCGGGCACTGTCATCCTCAGACGTTGTTTGCTGTCACCCGTGAGATTCCTTAGGGACATTTTCAACCTTTCCTTTTTCAGAAACCCGTGTTTCTTTAGGTTGATGCTGCCATTCATTCAATGAGAGTTTGGAATCTGGTCTTTTTTAGACACTTTGGTTCAGGGCCATCAACGTTTCTTTTATTATTATTATTATTATTTCAGCATATTATGGGGGTACAAATGTTAAGGTTACGTATATTGCCCATGCCCCCCCCCGACCATCAACATTTTAACTACCTCAGGTGGGGAAAGAGGCAAACAGGAGAGGGTAGGTAGCCTGTGTGCTGTTTCCTCAAAATTCCTGCAATTAATTTTAAAAAAGTGAATCTTAATGATTCTTCAATTAGTTTCTGCACCATTCGTTCAATCATCCACTCGTTCACTCCAGACATGTTTATTAAGCAGCCACGCCGTGCTGGGCACTGCCGCAGGCTCTCAGGATGCCACAGTGACCGACCCCGCAAGCCGCCTGTCCTCCTGGAACCGGCACGTCGGTGGACACTGCACATCACTTGAAATTTAGGCCTCTTACGAGGCAGAGATGTGAAAAGCAACACACCTTTTTGGGAACGGTGACTGGTTTGGAGGCAGAAGCACCTTAACTCGTGCAGGGTTCACACCACTCGTTCACCTGAGGCTGGCAGCCACTGTGCTCGCACAGGCCGCCTTCGCCCAACCCGAGCATTCCCCCAGAGGAGGCGACTCGGAGCGTGGGGGCAGCCTCGTCGGGGCTGGGCCTTCCTCTCTGAGTCCCTTCGCTAGCTGCGTCTGCGGCCCTCTCCGGTGGACGTGACCGCAGTATCCCTGAACAGGGCACATCCCTTACGCAGGCTCGCTTCTGCACCCCAGCATGGTGTCCGCCTGCTACTTGGCCCGGGAGGTCGACGGCACTGCCTTCCAGACTGCACGCTGACAGGGACTGTCTCGGAAGATACCAAAGAGGGAAATGCTGTTTGCCCTGGGCTTGGGCCACCACGTGTGGCCTCTTGCCCACCATGTCCTTGGGCCTCACGCCCTTTGGGAAGCCGGCTGTGGTTGTCATGACAGTAGCCACCCCTGGAGTTCCCACGGCCTGCAGTCTGACCAGTGGAGAACTTGTCCTGGGCAGCCAGAGCAGTGTGCAGGGAACTGGGAGTGTGACAGGGTGGCAGGGTGGAGGCTCAGGCGGGGCCAGCTATGGGTCGGGGTCCGTGCAGCACTGACACCCCCAGTGCTGGAGGTGTGGGCAGACCCCTGTCCTGGGAAAGCCCCAGGCGGGGAGAGGGCTGCCAGGCCATGCAGAGGCCAGGGCCAGGGAGGGGGAGTTCTGGCAAAGTCCTGCTTGGCTGGAAGGCAATGGTGTTGCTGGTATTATGCAGAGTCTTGAGGAGGGATGAGGGAGGGGGAGGCTCAGAGACAGAGAGAGACAGAGACAGAGAGAGACAGAGGAAAGAGAAAGTGAGAGACACACACGCAGAAAGAGAGAGAGCAAAAGACAGAGAGAGAGAAGAGAGAGGGAGAGGGAGACAGGGTCACGGAGCGGGCAGCACTTCCTGAGTGCCTGCTCCCACTGGGCACTGCTGGGCCCTGAGGACTGGCAGGCTAAGAGAGTCCCACGTCACCTCCTTTGATGTTTCCCACAATCCTTTGAGGCAAATATAATACTATTATTGTGCTCATTTTACAGACAGCAAAACTGAGACTCAGGGAACCCCCACGCCCCCTTTCCTATTTGCCTGCCGACTTTCCCAGTGCTTCAAGCGCAGACCCCAACTTTTCCCTCCTGGCGGCCCCTTCCCGGCCTCCCTCCACAAGACGGCGGAGGCGGGAGGGGGGATTTGGACCACTGCTGCTCACTGTCCTGCTGGCTTCTGGTCTGACCCAGGGGAGCCTCATCTCCCTGAGCAGATTTTGTCCTCCCGAGGGCAGAGAGCCGCAGTCCCACAGAGACGCTCCCATGAAATCGTGTGCAAGTTGGCGTGCGCGCGTAGCTACGCTGCCGTCCTGGGGAGCATGTTCCCGGCTCTCAGCAGCTTCTCACGCAGAAGGGCAAGGCCCCACCCCCGAGGTGGTACTTCCCCCATGAACAACCCGGGGTCTTACAGGGACCCGAATCTCACCCTTTGAATGCTTTCAGGTCCCCTAACAAGACAGACATGCGTCACACAGGGTGACCTGGCTCCTCAGCACTCGCTGTGGCGACGAGGCTGAGGAACGGGGAAGTGGAGAATGTGAGGTTCCCGTGACGGGAGCGGAAGGGGGGGCGTGACCCCCAGGCCCATGGGCCGACTGACCTCAGACGAGAGCTGAGCCCAGGGCTGTACATGCATGTGTGTGTATATGTGTGTGTATGCATGCATGTGTGTACATGTGGGGAGATGGGGAAATGGTGGGACATGTGGCGGGGAGAAAGGACAGGACATTGCCCCCACCCAGCTCTGCTGCAGCCGAGAGCCGGTGCTGCCTGCCCCCACGGTCCTACCACAGAAGAGGCGCCCAGGCCGTGGCGGGAAGCGTTCACCGAGGAGATCCAGAAACTGTGTGTTTTTAGGGAGCGAGGAGATGCCTTTTCCGTCTCTGAGACTCCAGGATTCCTGACTCCTGAGGTCACAGCCCTGGGATGCCTCTCAGGGCTGGGAAAGGCCTGGGGAGCAGGAAGCTGGTGCAGCAAAGGCAGGTGAGCGCCGTGGTCTCCTGAGGGTGCAGCTCGTCCTTGCCATGGCCTTGAGTGGTGTCTGAGACTTGATTTCCATATTTCAGAGTGGGCCTGAGAAGAATTCCTACCTAACCCTCACTCGTAGTTGCTATGAGAACTAAAAAAATTAAGGATAATAATGCACACGTATGTGACTATGCATACGTGTGTGTGTGTGTGTATGTGTGTGTGTGTGTGTGTACAGGTTGTAACTGTAAAGTCCTAAGCAAATGTCCCCTGCTGGTATTTCCTTCACTGAGTCGGTTACTCATAGTTGAGCCCTGCAAGATCTGCCTGCTGTCATCATGCGTCTGGGGACCAAAGGGCAGACAGGTGTGGAGCCATCGGTGCTGGACACAGGCCATGTGGAACTCCTTGCTGTGTTGTTCTACTGCCTGGCTCAATTCCTGCCTTTACTGCTGCACTGCTTGGGTCAGGATTTAGCACCCTGGGCCCTTCGTGAAAGCCATTCTGTGCTGAGCCTTTGAGAGTGCAGGTCTGGGACTCCCCAGAAAGTTCTCTGACCTAAGATACCAGCTGGGACAGAAGGCTTTGGGCCTCCTTGTTCCTGTGTTCCTAGCTGTCCTGGGCCTGGAGACCAGGGCGGAGAGTTTCGCAGAGAAGGAGGCGGGGCAAGTGCTGAGCCCTGCAGGGAAGCATGTCCACCAGGGACAGCTGCCTTGCAGGGGAGCGAGTTTGCTCAGGATCTCAGAGCCAGGTCTTCTGACTCGGGTCCACACCTTTCCCCCTTTCCAACCGACCACCCTCCCTCTTCTCTCTGCTCCTCTCCCCAGCACAACCCAGTCCTTTGGCTGTGCTGAGTTTCGATCGGGGGCAGCTTTAATTTCTTTCATTTCTTTCCTTGATGGTGGCGGCCTGGATCCCAGAGTTGAGGAGGGTGCCTAGAAGACATCTGGGCTCAGGGGAAACAGTGTGTGATTGATTAGTAATGTCTGCCTTGGATTGATGGGGAAGAGGTGCCTGGTGTCCCCCTCCCTCCCTTAGATTCTTTAGTCATCCCACAGATATGCATAAGACGCCAATGTCCCAGGTGGCATTGGAGGTGCTGCAGTGGCCAGAGGGACAGGTCAGCAATGCTCCATGATGCTTGGCTGCATCTTTGCTGTCCCCCCCATGCTAACGCAGTGGTGACAGCCCAGGCAGCTCCTGTAGCAATGGAGGCAGCCAGGCCAAGCCCCTCAGTGCAACCGTGGTCTAGCGCTGGGCCTACCAACTGTGCCGAGAGAGGCCCTCTAGATACCAGATACACCACTAGATTACAGTTACACATGGGGGCTCAGAAGCCTTACCGCCAGGTTCAAATTCCAGCTCTGGTGCTCACTAGCTGGGAGACCTTGGGGAAGCTACTTAACATTCCAAGCCTTGTCCTTTCCATCTGAAAAATGGGTGTGATGGGATAGTTCCTACCTCATAGGGTTGCTGTGAGTGTATTCATGCTGGCAACATAGAAAAATTGTGCCTGGTTCTGTACCCAGTGATCCATATGGGAGGTGGTTGTTGCTGAGTAATTTTTGAATGGGTGTGAGCAGGGGTCTGAGTCCTGAGTTCAGGTCCAAACTCTGTCATGAGCTTGCAGGGTTTCCCTGGGCTGGTCCCACCTACCATCAGGGCCACCATTGTCTATCTGTACTGAGTAGGTTGGACTCAGTTATTGCAAACTTAAAAGAAGTGTTTTATTGGAGCAGCAGAACGATTCTTCACGTGCATGTTCACAAAGGACCCCAGCAGACAGAGACTAAACCAGCAGGGCCACTGAGGCCGAGGGGGGTGTGTGCATGGATGTCGGAGGAGGGGCTGCGGGGCCTCCACCCCCAGCCTGCCTTCCCTCACCTGGCACATCTTGTGGGCATCCCCCGGGCAAGGCCAGCGGAGCTCAGCACTGCAGGGGGCGGGTGCAGACAGGAGCCTCCTGGAGCGGGCGCCTCCGTCCGCACAGCGGACGGGCGTGCGTCAGGGCTGGCTGTGCGGTGGGATTCTCCTTCTCTAATGAGGGGAGCAGCTTGTGCATTGTCCCTGCTGCACTTGAGTCCCAGCTGCCCCCGGAAAGAGAGAAAGGGGAGGGGTGCTTTGTTCTCTTTCTTGCCTGGGGGTGGAGCAGCCCTAGCTCACGCAGGGCCTTCAAGGTTCTTGTTTAATTAATCTCTCCTCCAACCCTATTCCCAGACATTCAAGTCCACATTCGGGTCCCCATTCTGTGGATGGACAGGCTGAGGCCCCGAGGGGGTGCTTGCTCAGGGCACACGGAGAGTTGGGGGTGCTAATGGGTCAGAGCTGCAGCCACCTTGCTCAAGGTGATGTGGGGCACCGAGGGGTCATCGGAATAATCCTGGGCCTGAGTGACGGGACTCTTTCTCCATCAGATCGGGGGGCTCAGCCTCTCACTCTAGATGGGGAGGTGAGGCCCACAGAGGGTGGTGCAGTGACTTGCCAGACTCACACCTCAGCCAGAGCCGGCACAGGCCTTGCTCGTCCCTGCAGGTGGGTCAGGGGACACTCAGTCACTCAACAGACAGCAGCATAAGAAAATACAACGTTTTATTTCTCATCCCTTCCTGCCTGCGAGTGGACCCTTGTTAAAAGGCCCGAATACGTAAAATGTCTATGCTGTCTCCTAACGACCTCCTGGGTTTCCTTTTCCTTTCTCCATCCGGCCCCAGAAGACTTCTGGGTCAGGCCGGCCTTTCTTAGGTGATGGACAAGGCTTACAATCTGGTGGGACAACTCCGTGATCTTTGTTGGGGTCAGTTAACCCTAGACAACTGGACCTGCTAGTGGAAGAGGTGCTTCTCCCGGCCTGCTAGTTGGCACAGGTGCCCGTGTGGGTGAAGGCGGTGGGGAGACCGGAGGTGGCCTGGTTACCTGTTTGTCTAGCCCCTACCACTGCTATTTGATTGTAATGGCACCAGGTGGAGAGGACCCGACATCACCGTTCATTCAATCATTTATGCGCCAAATATTTACTGCGCACCTGCTCGGTGCCAGGCACCTTTGCTGGACAAGAACATCGTACCCTGCCCTCTGCGGAGCTCACAGCCTCAGAAGAGACAGACATGTGGGTGTCAGACAATAACCCAAGTCAGAGGTGGTGTAAGCAGGACATATGGGGTGTTGGGGGCATGGAAAGACGAGAGAGAGAATATTTCGTCTTGAATACATCCATGTTATCTTTGCCTTTTTGTCAAACCAAAGGGCTTGGGGAGGATGGGCAGGCATGAAGATGCCCCAACCTGGGACAAGTCAATCATTTTTAAATTTCATTGCTGAACCCGACGTCATTCAGACCTCACATCTGGCGAATGCATCAGTTCATTAGAACACAAAATACACTATCAAACAGACAATCAAATTTCATGTAAAATAAGCTTCAACATTAAAACAGTTCCTGGTGTTTTATGTGTGTGACTCGGTGGGCAGATATATTTCTTGCTACTGGAGCAAGACTGATTTGTGTGAAGGCTCCCGTCACCAAATCACTCCGAAGGTTGGGAGATAAAATGTCGCTTAGGATAATGTAATTGGCCTTAAGGTACAGGAGTTGAATTATTTTCAGTGATTTATAATCTGGAAATTAAAGACTCACTCATTTTCTAATTTAATTCCATCTTCAATGGAAAAATGTTCACTCTGATCTAAATTGGCGAGTAATGTTGCTAATTCAAATGCAGATGTAATTTCGATTCTGGTAGCAGTTTGCAGTGATTGACGGGTCTCCAAAGAATCATTACGATCCTTATCTCCCAATCTCACAAATTCCCCGGCAGTTGTGATAATAACTTCGGCTAAGGAGAAAAGGGAAAAAAAAAAAAAATAAATTCTCCCCTGCCCTGTCAGTTTGGGGCTTGCCTTTTGCAGGATGTGAACTGTGGTTTCTTTTTGAATCTACAGCCGGGGATGCTTCCTTCCCAAATTTGGTGGTGGCACACTGCAGTTTGAATTGTTTGCCAGTGTCTTTGGTCTAAAATATGAATGAAATGGGTCTGGGATAAGTTATCCCCAGCTCACAGTTAATTAGCTGGGATTTTTTACACCACATTTGGTGCAATTCATTGATAAGTCCCAACTACCCAGGGACTGGCAGACAATGATTAGCCATAATCTGCAGGCGTCGCCCTCCCCCTCACAGCTGTCACATGGTGAGCGCCCGGTGATGTGTCTTCATCTAAGTAGACCCTAAGAAGCCAGGATGGAGAAATTATGAGGTCACTCCCACTGTGTGAGAAATGGCCAGGTCAGAGCGATGCTTGCCGGCATCATCTGTTTGCTTGGCAAGCAGACGGTGGCAGGGCTGAGTCTCGGCTCCGGTCCACCGTGCACGTGGACACTCCTGACCTGGTCGAGCAGCAGTGGCTCTGGCTACTTATTAGCAGAAGGCGAAAGAACCGATTTCTTCGGCCAACAGCTGTTTGGATTAAAGCAAAGCCATCAGATTCTAACCAGTGTAGACAACCACGCAAAGATTTGGGGCAAGTGGGGTATGTTCCCACATTTCTAGGGGGGCGGCAGGGTGCGAGTGAGGAGTAGCAAGTGTCCTGGAAGCAAGCTGGCCGCACCTGCCGGCACGAGCTCTCACCCCACGCGAGCATTTCCTCTGTGTGAGGTTTTATAGAAGAATTTATTGATTTATATCCTATATTAAGCCTCTGGGGGCACATGGGTCATGGTTGTACAACTTTGGGGAGTAGAGGAAATGAATGTCAACCAGCTCGGGAAAGAAATAATTTTGATTTGGAGTAGGAATGAAAGCAAAAGGTTTTATAAAATATTTGTTGGTATTTTATGATATTTTTAAAGTTTGATTCCTAGGGCATTAAGCTATGCAGCAGAGACTGCTCACCAACATCTGTGCTCTCGTCTTAGTCTTGGGCAGATTGCTAGACTACATTTCCCAGCCTGCTCTGCTTCTTTGATGGATACCTATAGCTGAGTTCTGAACAAAAGAATATGTCCATGTGTCGCTTCTGGGTCTGGCCCATCAAAACCTCCTGTGCATGAGCCCTGCTGTCTCTCTCTACCCACTGGATAAATGGAGAGGCCTCAGAGGCTGCTTCTTCCTGCCTCCAAATACCCCATGAAACTTTACCTAAACTAGAAAGACACTCTTAGTGGGTTGAGATTTGGAGGTTTGTTGTTTTAGCAGCTAAGATTACTCATCTTGATATAAGCTGCATCAAACACACTAGTGTAAGGAATAGGTTTATCAATCTCCCCAACCTCCCAGTTAATTCTTTCTGCATCTCATGCATATCATCCAACTAGCAAGCATACACTGACATCTGCATGATCCACAGATTAACAGACAGCACTTCCATTTTCCCTTTAATCCACCATGGCACTTCGAGTTAGAATTTGCCTGGAATATGATCGCTAGTGAGTGGGGAAGCATTTTGGTTTTACAAATATATGTAGCAGTTCACTAAGATTCCACTTATATCAGGAACCAGAGTCAGCAAATAAGCTTTCGATTTCTAGAAAGACATTTTTACTTAAATATGTGAAGACTCACTGAGACATGGTGGGTGTCCTTGGCGATTGTTTTCCTGGCTGTAAGACTAATGTTGTAGTCAGCATTACTCTTAACCACCCTAAATATGATGGACAAAGACAGGAGGGTAGAGATCACCCGCCTATCCCCTCCCCTCCCTTCTGGCTGCCTTCTTCCCAAACCTCTCTACACATAACCATTTAACGTGTCATCCTCTGTTGTGTTGGGGGGATTTTCTGGGGAAAGTCTTATTGATGTGACACACTTTCATGCAGCTGGTGGGATCTCAAAGCCCAGGGCATGAACTCAGAGCGTGGCGTCTTTGCTGCTTTTTCATGGGGGCATCGAGGGTGTCCATGTGGCTGAAACTCATCGAGATACACAGTGTGGTGCTGGCATGTTCAGTCTTGCCCCTGCCTATCTCAGGCCTCAGTGTTCATCCAGATTTCTTGCCTCTAATGATCCTTAATCCCTTGGTGTGCATGGGATGAGCTCAACTCCTTCTCACCTCCTTGTTTTGTCCATGTTACTTGCTCTGTCTGGAGTGACTGTCCCAGGCGCCTCACCGTCTTGGAGTAAAGACCCAGATCATCTTGGAAGTCTCAGCTCAAGCTTCAGTTGATCCTTGAAGGCTTTTCTGCCCAGCTCCCCTCCCACTCATGGAAGAGCTGGTCTTCTCTTTTGTTGGACTGCTTTGTCACAGTGCCTGGGACTTTGGACCATTCTAGTTTGTACTCATCTCTCTCTCCCTACCCTGAGTTCAGACTGGGCAGTGATATTAACTGTCATTGTCACATTATTCATATCTTATCGTTATTATTAACACTAATTACATTACAGAAATATCCATGATAGCTCATTCATGGTGCACCTGGGGGAATGGGCATCCTCGTTCCTGGATAATTTCTGCCTTCAACTCTGGGCTTTGAGAGTACTTTTCCTTCTGATTCCGGGCCATTGTTATGGGCCTCCAGGGTCCTCCTCTGATACGTGGTGGTAGATGGTGATGCTGCTTCAGTTTGTGGCCAGCTGTCCTTACACACAGCAGCTCATGTTGCAGCATTTGGGCAGCTCTCCTATAAACCACCTGGACCACTTGATGCCAATAGGAGTGGCAGAACCCAACTGTGCTGTCATTCTCGATGCACCTAATTCCTTTAAGCCATTCACCTAAATAATAACCTGTGGTCCTGAATTCTGCAGGTTAATGACACAGCATGTGCATAAGTATTTCCTTTTGTGCTTTTCAGATTTTTTCCCCTTTTAATTTCATCAAGTGCACTCTTGTTCCTGCATCATCAGAGAGTACAGAGAGAGACACCGATTCACTGGCTCTTGGACAGACATCTCGGTGCACGAGTGTCCTCTTACATGACCCTCTTTTAGACTAGATGCCTCATCTTTGGAACCTCTCCTGATACTCCCATCCCCTTGAGGAATTTTGGCTCTGAAACTTCAGGAGCAATCCTGCAGTCCATTTGTTCAGTTCATTGTTTCTTGACATTAATAATCTCATAACCAATGCTCTATTGTAGAAATTGCGATCTCCATTTGGTATATAGAGGAACTAAGGCCCAGCAGGGTCACGTCCAAGGTCACATGGCCAAGCAGCATTGAAGGCTGCACTGTGCTCCCCCAATGTGGCTACTGACCTGGCTCCCAGCTTCGGGGCTCCCCAAGGGCAGCGCCAGACCCTGCACCTGCATATCCCTGGGAACCTGGCTCGTACCTGACACCTGTGTACAAGACAGGCTCAAACTGATGCCACATTCCCGGTGTGCAACATGCTAAAGTTGTGCGTGGCAGTGAGTGTGAGTGTGTGTGAGGATGTTATTTTTTTTAAAGCCCTTGTATTAGTCAGGGTTTTCAACAGAGATAGAATCAATAGGATGTGTGTGTGTGTGTGTGTGTGTGTGTGTGTGTACGAAGGGATTTATTTTCAGGCATTGGTTCACACGGTTGTGGAGTCTGGCAAGTTCAAAATCTGCAGGGTGCACTAGCAGGCTGGAGACCCAGGGAAGAACTAAGTTATAGTTCAAGTCCAAAGACAAACTGCTGCAGAATGCCCTCTTGCTCAGGGAAGGTCAGTCAGTCTTTTGCTCTGTTCAGGGCTTTGGCTGATTGGCCAAGGCCACCCACACCATGGAAAGCAATCTGCTTTACTCCCAATATACATGTTGACACATAACTTTAACCCTCGAGTCCCTCTTGCTCTGTTTTGAGGCACACAGTCAAGGAGGCATTTGGTCAAGTACACAGCACAGTGTCATTGTCAAAATGGGCTCTGGAGCAGCATCCAAATCCTAATCCCTCTGTTCACTGACCACGAGACCTCTGGAAAGTGGTTCGGCCTCCACTGTGAGCTGGAAATAGTACTCACTGGGAAGAATAACCGCAGGCTGGTGGAGAGATAAAACGGGGACATGCGTGGAAATGTGCTGTAAAGGTGTTAAAGTCATGCACAAAGCTCAGCGGTTCCTGCTTAGGGTTTCCTGCTGGGACCTGGATTTCCTCTTTGAGCCCATCTGAATGGCGTTTCCAGCCAGGAATTCCCAGTGGTGTGGCCCTCCTGTGTACCAAGGGCAGCTCTCCTTTAGTGGATGTGACATTGGGCACACCTGGCAACCTTCTCTAAGCAAACGAATCATGGGCGGCCAAGGAGTGGCCCAGAGTCTGGTTGGGCGATGCAGGGTGGGCTCACACCTGTGTCTGCCCTCAGAAACGACCCTTCAGAGGTTGCAGTTTAGACTCGGAGGGTATGGACATGACTTCTGGGGCCCCAATTGGTGGCTTGCACTATTTTTCTCTTTTCGTAAAAACCCTTCTCTGCAACCAGCATCTCCCCGGCCATTGAGGGACCCCCGGGCCTTTCTGGCAGAGCTGCCTGGCGGAGGCCTTGTGGCTTCTTCTGCAGTCCCAGAGCGTGGGAGTGTCAGCGAGGATCCCCACCAGCAGAGACCCAGTGCTCTGAAAGACACGCTCTGGAGCGAGATGACAAATCCCCTCCCAGATGGGCTCTCCGCTCCCCCGGAGCCCAGCCCTTTCCTGGCCCTTCTCCGGTAGGACCGACCTCCCCCCGGGGACCGTCTCAGAAGACAGATGCCGTCAAGAGATGGGGCGAACACCAAAATGAGAACATAAAAGTTTTCTAGTTTACTTATTAGTACAATATGTAATTGGATAGAAGGAGCAGCTTTCAAAAATTTGTCTTACCATAATGACTATAATTTTTTAGAGATTGAAAATGAATCCGACTAGAAAATACCATTAAACTACCAAGTTGCTTAAAATTTAAAGGGTAATTCACATATAATGCTTTTATTTAATAGCCCAATTTACAAAACGTCTAAAATTAATGCAGATCTTTTCAGGACAAAATCAGCCGTAACTGCACCAACTAATTTTTGCTCATTTGAACTGAATTATTAATAAGAGAGAAATATACCATATGTTCCCCAAAGAGCTGGATACATTTATTTCAAATAAAAGCACTGTGTTTGGTGGAATATACGAGGTTTAAATGCTTTCAGAGAAATGGGTTACTTATATACAGATTTAATAGAGTATAAATCAAGCAACGTAATTAAGGACACAGCTGCTTCCAAACCCAAAGCTGGCGGCTTTTGCTCCTGAAGTTCCTTTGTCACCTGCATGCTTTCCATCCACAATCATTTGTTCTCATGGAATAATGCCAGTTCATCAATGATTTTGCAGCTTATACTGCACGGAAAAGGAATTTTATAGCAGATTTAGGTCATATCCATTGACTTCATCTATTTCTCCTCTAAAAATTATTTATGGAGGACCTACTGTGTGTTAAGCAGTGAGCTAGTCTCTGAACAAAATAGCCCTGGGTCCTTCCTTCATTCTCCTTCTTTCCTTTCCTCCCTCGCTTCCTTCCTCTCCTCCCTCGCTTCCTTCCTTTCCTCCCTCCCTTCCCTCCCTCCTTCCCTCACTCCTTTCCTTCCTTCCTCCTCTCCCTCCTTCATTCCTGTTTTCCCTCTCTCCCTCTTCATCCCTTCCTCGCTCCTTCCTCCCTTCCTTCCCTCTCCCCTTCCCTCCTTCCTTTCTTTCCCCTCTTCCGCTATCCTTCCATTCCTCCCTGCAATTATCCCTCATACCACAAACTCAGGACTTGGCAGTTCAGGTTCAATGTGACCGAGGTCTGGCCCACGCCGTGGGAGTGGTTCGGTGTTGCTGTGTATGTACGAGCCGGAGAGAAGGGATTGTCCCTGTAGCCCCGCAGCCTTCTTCCCGGCCTGGTGGGCTCTCAGCCCTGAGGGAAGTTACCAGACTCTAGACTTTACCTCCTCTTGCTTCAGGGGACTGATGACTTTCAGAATTAGAGCATCTCACAGCAGACCATCAGGAAAGAGCCTACAGAAAAGCAGGGGAACATATCCTAAATGCAGAGGGGGCTCAAGAGAGGCTTTCTGATGCTGCAAATGTCCCAGCTTTATAGCACTTGCTGACATTTCTCTTTGTATTGGGTTGTAGCTCTTGAGTTTAAGTCATGAGACTGCAACACCTCTTGGAATATTTCACTCCATCCAAAGGTTGTCATCATGTGGATAGTTCTAGAGACCATGTTTGGTGGCTAATGGAGATTTCTGTGCCCTTGAGCTTCAGTGGCACAGGCTGGGGGGCAGGTCCCTGAGTTGTGGGCACTTCTGTTTGCTGTGTCCTCCCTCTCATTTCTGTCCTCCCTCTGGATTCCCTGTGAGTCCACGTGGGCAGGCACTGTGTCTGGCTGATCAGCTATACTATTCTAGTGCAGGCTATATTGTCCAGCCGGCCCCGCAGGGTGCCCCAAAACTGTGTGGGCAGAATGCACAAGTGAGTGAATGAATGAATGAATGAATGAATGTGATCGCTGAATGGCTGACTTTTGATGCACACACTGAGTTTCCAGCCTGGTGTGCCTTGCTGACTTTGGTGATAGCTTTATGGCAAGCAGAGTTTAATTCAGGAGAATGTGCGTTTCCAGGCAGGCCTGTGGGCAGATAGACTCTGGGAACTGTGGGCCCAGAAAATCAGGTGTGCGTGTTTCAATAGCGGGAGCAGCCGGTCTGAAACCCCAAAGCACTTGCATGTTAAATAACATCTCGGAGTGAATTTTTTGTTTTAATGGAAGCAGTTATCCAACTAGCAGGCTTCAGATGGAAATAGCAGCTCTCTCTACATAATGGTGAGGGGCACTTTAATTAATAGCACCTCTTGGATTTTAATGACAGTGGCTTTGGTTTCTGGCCATCTGATGACTACTCAGGCTATTGTTTTGGGGATGCAGGGACATGCAAACCTGCTTGAGTCAGCTTGGACACAACGGGCATCTGGGAGGTGTTATAATTTGTGGGTTTTCTAAGCCTCACGCCTGTGCTTCATTTATGTCCCAGGGCAAGGGTTCTACCCTGGGTGGGGGGACAGAGAGGAGAATGAAACACTCTCTGTTGTCTCTTTTATCACGGTGCAACCCAGGGTAGAATTTCCCGCAGACAGAGCAGCAGCAGAGCTTCCCGTCTGTGGACAGACTCTGCTTCGGCACTAAATGGCTGTGCTCGCCATGGAAGGCTGGCTTTCCTTTGCCCGGCTCAGTTCTGGGGGTGTGTTCAGTGGCTTGATCGCCTCTGTGGGTGCAGTTCTGGGCTGGCTCACTGTGGTCTGGCTCGGGTGTGCCCAGGAAACTGTTTCTTTAGGATGCTGGGCTGTTCCTGTGGCCGTGGCTGGGGTGGCAGGCGGGGACTCTGCTGCTGCTGGGATGATGCAACTCACGTGGTCCATCTGGGTTTGTGTTGAGGGCTGAGGGTAGGAAGGGCGGGAGACAGTCAAGGGCCTGGGGTATGGGAGGAAACAGGTCTGTGAGCACTTGGTGACACCCGTGTGCCATGCACACTACAGGCAGGGAGGGTACAAAGCGCAGGGGAGCCCCCAAGGGCAGCCTTCCAGTGTGGGAGCCGAGCACACCAAGGTTGGGGGGAGGCCTGGGGGTGCGGTTTGTGGTCCCTGCGCCCCTCCCAGCCTGTTGACCTGCATCTCTCTGGGCCGTGCCCAGCTCTGGATGGGCCTACAGGACCTGCCCTGGGTTCTCTGATTTGAGGCTTTGCCGCCAGAGGCATCATTCAGCCCCAAACAGGCAGAAGACGCAGCATTTCCAGCAGCCGAGAGAAGCCCCTCCATCCTCCCAATAGGCTTCCCCGTGCAGGGCCTGCTCTTCTGCAGCCATCAGATGGCCTGGGATGACAGTGGTCTCACCTCAGGGCCCCATGGGTGGATTCCGAACCTTCCCATGCCTGGGCTCTCTCCCACCCCCACTGCTACCCCCCCCCACTGGCCTTTATGGAGCACAGTAGGAGAAGGGGGTGCTGTTTCAAACCCAGCAGCTGTAGGGGTTCCAGACACTCTGAATCCTTCCTCCTGGCTGGGCCAGGGCCTCTGCTTTGGGTTGGATTTGGATCCCATTGAGACCTTGCAAACCTGATGGGTCACTGGCACACACAGGTGCATGAAACCCTCCCCACGTGGCAGGGTGAACCCCAGGAATAGCCCCTCGGTGCTTGGTCTGGCTGCTCCATGGCTGGCCCTCAACTCCCCGCCCCACTTTGCACCAGTGCCTGGTCTGCTTTCTCCTCCTTCTCCTCCTCCGTGCCCTGCTGCCCCTCTGTGGGGAGGCCTGCACCCCTCCCGGCCCCTGGGTCCTGCAGACCTCAGCTCCTCTCTCCCTCAGGGCGCCTGACTGCTGCCAGGCGAATGTGCCGTTAGCAGGACTGTGGACCTCCCTTCTGAGAAACTGTCCGTATTTCCCTGCTGGTCCTTCCTCTGGGAGAGTAGGGGACACTTACCGGGTGCACACACTGGGGACTGACTGCCCTTTCCCATTCCTCGCTCCCTGCTGCTCGGGGAGGATCAGGGCTGCGTCAACTCCTTGCCGGCTCCCCACCCCCCCACGTTGTCCAGAGCTAACAGGGGCTGCCCTGAACGAGCTGTTGAATAAGCAGACAAATGGGCGAGGGGGTTGGAACAACCCCGTGCAGGGGTGAGGGTCTCCATCTTCCTGTGCCTGCCCGGCTACGTGGAGGACCAGCCTCGATGGCACTGCTTCTTTTGCCACCTGCTTTCCCAGATACTAATTAGAGAGCTGACCTCAGCTCCAACAGCCAGGAAGGAGGTGTGTAATGAACCACTTTCAGGTGCTCTGGCTTCTCACTCGGGTATTTATGCCTCTGGACAGATCCACCTATTTAAATAATTAATTATAATCTAACTACCTGGAGCAGGAGAGGGAGCCGTGGGCTCCAAATGGGGCAGGTCCTTTAACCCATGAACTTTGATCCCAGCCCCCAAGGTCAGCCATCAGCCCCTTACCCTGCAGCCTGCCCGGTGCTTAATTACCCAATTAACATGTCATTTTATAGCCGGGTGGTTTAAGAGACTGTGTAGGAAGAGGATGGGACGCCAGGGCCACAGCCTTTGGTTATGGTCCTGTGGTTCTAATGCACGAATTAAATATCTGTCTCTTCTAAAAGTCAGTTTGTGATTTATTGGAAAATTGGTAGAAACAGCCCTTGGGGGGTTGTGCTCAAAATCTGGTTTAAAAGAGTGGCTGCTGGCTATGACTTTTTGATTTCCTCTGTCCTATTGAATGTCATTAGCCCCCTTTCATGTAAAATAAATGTTTGAATCCAGCTCACGGAGGGCTTATTTATTCATTTCGTTCCCTTCACTGCACACTGTCGTTATTTCTCTGTTGATTCTCTTCTCTGGCAGAGTAGAAACTAAATCCTTCCCTTCGGGGCACGTATTTGGGATTGAGACAGTGTGGAGTCCCCTGCACCCGCCTCCCCGTGGTCGGAAGCGGGAAGGTCGTGAATTTCAGTTCTGCTAAATCATGTGTGACTCCAGGGCGGAGAGGACCTGGGTGTTATTTTATTTGTGATTTCTTCTTATTTATTTATTGGAAAGTGGCCTTTCTCCAGAAGGAGCCCAGGATGCAGAAAAACATTAAAGCAGGGTTTGATCCATCTCATAAGCCCACACGAAGAAAGCCACTGTCACCATTTTCAAATAAAGAGGTGGCATGTGTTTCATTATAAATCGTGCCCTTATTAAAACAGGCTGGTCTAAATCTGGGAGGTGTGTGGGGCCTGGATTTTAACTTCTCCTTGGCTGCCTGACCCGCCTCTGACCTTTAACTGTTGAGTAGAAGGTGCCCAAGAAGCCGGTTCATGTAACAGGCTAGTGTGGGCCTGGGAAAGTGGCCCCACCTAAGGCATAATACGTGGAAGAGCATTTGCAAAAGGACGACTAAAGCGGAAGGTGTGCTTATAGCTAGTTCTTCTACATTTTTTACCTCTAAGCCTGAAATTCATCCCCTCAAAGACCGCTCCTGACTACCCAACTAGGGTAAACCCTTCAACTCTCTCCTTTTCCTATTTCTGCCCGTTGTTTGATTCATTCTTAGTACATAGCAAATGTGCTGAGCAAATGCTCTCTAGGTAAGTAAGGCATTGCTACAATAATGAAAATATGTTGACTGATATATTGAACATATGTTGAAAATATATTGTCATACGTGTAGGAGTAATCGGTGCGGCTGACAACAGCCCCTTTCCCCCGGGAGAGAGTTCTCTGCAGTTCTCTGCAGCAGGGAAGGTGTTTCCAGCTCAGCCACAGCTCCCACCCCCAGCGTCACCCCCATCCCCTCTGCTGCTAGGCCTGAGAGCTCTCTCTGGCTCTGGGAGTGTGCTCGGCCCATGTCCCTGCATTCCAGAAGTGCCAGGGATTTAACTGCCTCAGGCACAACCTTCAACCAACAAGGGCCAGGAGTCAGCAAGTGAACACCTCAGCCTGCCTGTCCCTTCCTGGGGCAATCCAGGGGTGTGCTGTTCACGACTCCCCACAGGATGCCAGCAGGCCTGAGCCCTAGTGGCCTGTGGCAGTGACCTGCTCGTTCAACCTTCTGACTGGTTTTCCTCCCTTCCTGCCCTCATTTGCTGCGGGGTCTAACTCCTGAGACCCTCTCCCAGACAGTCTCCCTGCAGCCCGGCGGCTGTCCCAGGGTCTGCCCTCAGGGAACCCAGACCAAGGCATGGTGGCACAAAATATGGGAATATTGCAGAGGCAGCGTTTTTACTTTGCATTTGGCATCTGCTATGGTCTGAAAGTCTGTGTCTCCCCAAAACTGAGAAGTTGAAACCTATCTCCAGTGCAATAATATTAGGAGGGGGAGCCTTTAGGAGGAGATTAGGGCATGAGGGTGGTGCTCTCATGATGGGATCCGTGCCCTTGTGAGAGAGGCCCATGGGAGGTTGTTCCCCTCCCACCACGCGAGGCCACGTGCAAGGCACCGACAGTGAGGAACAGGACCTCCAGACACCGCATTTGCTGGCGCCTCGGTCTTGCTTGGACTTCGCGGCCTCTAGAACCGTGAGCAATAAATTCCTGTTGTTTGGAAATCACCCAGTGTAAGGTATTTTGTTATAGCAGCCCAAACAGATGAAGGCAGTCTTGTATTTCTCAGAGCACTTTCAGATACATTAGCTTAAGCTTTAAGTCATCGAATTAAGGCACATTCCTAGGCTTTATGTTGCTCTGTGCGGACTGAGTAGGGCAGCGCTACTATTTCCCTCCCACAGAAGAGGAAAGCAAGGAAGAAAGAAGCCAAGACTTCCAGCCAAAGTCACACAGCAAGGCAGTGGGGGAGACGGGGCCGAGTATTCACGCCACTGTACTCGCTGACTTAATTTTCCATCTTTCCAGGCCCTGCCTGGCATGTTTTTCTCGAAGGAGAGAGCTAAATGGCTGGGAATTTCCTATTATCGCCCATTATGTATTTTTCTCTTGAATGCCAGGCTTCGAACCGACCTGCTTTTTGCCCCTCCCCCTACCCCCAAGTCCCCAAAGGAGAGGTATTGTAGATGAGACGACAATCCACCATAATTGAGGGTCAGGTTCTAGAGTTGTTGCTTCATGTGTTTTTTTTTTTGGACTTAAAAACAGTCCTATTAGGTGCGTGGTAAAATCCCTATTGTGCAGAAAAGATTGTATCCAGTGTGTCTAAGAAAGCTTGGCAAGTAGCATACTTGATAAGTATTTACTGGATGAATGAGGCTCAGAGAGGTTGAGTTGCTTTCCCCAGTCACACAGCCAGTAGACGGAGTCTATTCCATTCCCAGCCTTAGGAACTTTCCCTGTAATGCGTAGCTCCCTGCCCTCCACTGGGGTCTGTCTTCTCCATCATCAGTGCCCACCTGGGACACGGGGCAGTGTTCACTCGGTGCCCGTGGATTGAGGGAAACACCACGGGCCTCCTCAGCGAGGCCCTAGGTCTCTGAGTGACTGATCCATCCGCAGCCACTGCCCAGCGTCACTAACCATCCACCCAGAGGGGCTCACGCCAGCCTCCCCGGGTGGACATAGGCAGGTGGGCACCGTTGTCCATACACCCCACCAAGCCACCACCCTGCCCACCCGGTCAGTGGCCCGCAAATGAAGAAAGACGCACAGGGCGACGGTACGGCTTCGTGGAACCGCGCTGGCCTTGCAAGGCCCAGCTGCATCTTTACAGCACGGCAGTCGAGGGCTTGCTCCCTCCTGCTGCACGGCAAAGGAGCAGCCAGACCCACTGTCAGGGCAGAGGAATTCGCTGGACAGACAGCGAACCCAGGACCTAGGAAGGCGTCTCCAAGAGGAGTGTAGTGGAGCTGGCCGTGCCACTTTGCATCCTTAAGTCGGCGAAGGTGGAGGCAGCTGTGAGCCGCCAGAGCCCACACATGTGTCTGGGATTGAGGCCATCACTACTTTCAAAGGTGGGCGTTTCTGTAAGCTCTTAAAGAAAAACACATCGAAGACCTCAAGGCACAAAATAAAAATCAGCCTGGCAGGTAGGAGAAGAGGACAGCTGGGCAGAGGCTGTCTGTCCAGCTCCCAGGCCCTGCAGGAGGTGCTTTGCTCCTGTCAGTCGGCCGTCCGTCTGTCCGTCCATCCGTACTCATGTCCCCCAGCATGGACTTGTTCCACGTGCTGGGAGCTTAATGGAGCTCAGGGCCCCACGTGAAAGGCAGAGGAACAAACAAGCAACCGCAGCCTGGGTGAAAAGTGGCAAGAAGGAATTCACTGGATGGCACCCTCCAAGTCTCTTCTGGGGAACGGGGGACCGGGGAGGTGTCCTTGGGAGACGGGACATGAAGGATAGGATTCTGAAAGGAGAGTAGGAGTCTGCAGGCAACGAAGGGGTGTGTTTTGATTTAACAGGGGTTAAATTCCAATCTGACAGGGCTGGGTGCTCCCATTTAACCCTCACAACGATCTTAGTGGGTTGTGTTATTAATACTCCCCCACCCACTTTAAAACAGGAGCCTGCAAAGGCCCAGCCACTCCCCGGCCCTCAGAATCAACCCAGGAAGTAAGGAGGCTGACGACTAGGCCGCAGTCGGTGAGAGTTCGAAGCCTGTGTTTATTCTCTAGTCCTTCGTGAGCTTCTCTCTCACCAGGGTTGTTGAGTTTCGCGTGGGGGCAGAGTCAGTCTTTTTGTCTTTGTTAGTGGAAGCGTCGCAGCTTCTTCCACGTGGAAATTCCAGGAGCTGATGGAAGGTGAAGGACGGGGGCGAAACCCATCCCCAGAGCCCTTCTCCAGACGCACCCTCGGCCCCAGTTGCTCCAGATGGGGTTCGTGGAATCCCATGGCACCTGGGTTTGAATCTTCTTGATT
This sequence comes from Mirza zaza, assembly GCA_008750895.1. Lineage (NCBI taxonomy): Eukaryota > Metazoa > Chordata > Mammalia > Primates > Cheirogaleidae > Mirza > Mirza zaza. The sequence continues at coordinate 206,548 of VSMD01080688.1, forward strand.
TTGAAGCCGGGGGAGTGGCGCTGCTATTGTGGAGAGCTGCTGCTGTCACTGGAGTCCCGTGGGGAGGTGGAGAGGAAGGGCGTGGTCACCGTGGACTGGACCCTGAGGGTAACAGGAAGTCTCAGCCGTTATCAAACAGGGGAATGACTCCTACTTGCCAAAGCTATTTTTCAAACGTTGCCTTTGAATTGTACATTTCTATCGAAATAGTGCAGATTTGCCATTTGAGAATTACATTTTATATTTGCTGTCTTGCGAAGCATGGGTTGGAAGAGGAAAGAACTAGAGGCAGGAAAACCAGCTGGGAGGATTTGCAGCAACGTGGCGAGGGAGGAGCACCCGCGTCCGGGGAGAGGCCACGGGGCTGGATGTAAGCGTGGACGGACGTGGACACTATTGAGGGGTCGGGGCAGTGGGGCTGCCGACCAGCTGCACCTGCAGTACGTGAGGGAAGGAGACGTGGGGTCTGACCCCCAGGTTTTGGGCCTGGGTGGTGGGTAGATGATGAGGCCATTCATCGAGGAGAAAGCTGAGCAGGGCAGTGCGTATACAATGAGTAGTCGGATTTTGGATAACTTTGCTTGAGGTGTCAGCGAATCACCAGAAAGATGTCCAGTGGGCAGTTAGGTACCGAGACCTGGAGCCAGGGCACAGTGCGGTCCACGGAGAGCAGGTGAAACCACACTACTGCTGCCTTAAAAGAATTTTGGAAAGACCTACAAGCTCAGCTGACAGCCCGTTGGGTGGCACCTGGCAGGCAGGTTGGGAGCTCTGAGCCCAGCCACCGACTCTGGGCGCCGATGTCTTTTGTGCCTGGGCCAGGTCGGAGAGAGTGGAGGCCCAGAGCCCACCCTCTGCCAGCCGCACTCCCTGCCGCGTGCCTGGCCTCATGCACAGCACCCCAGCCCCCTCTGGATTTCCTGGGTTTTGTGGGGCCCGGGTCAGCACGTTAATGTTATTTAAATCTAGGGTTTTGAATTGAACCTTATTAAATGCCTCCTCAGCCACGTTGTCCTTGTGATGGGCCCCAGTGAATGGGGGATTAGGCAGATAAATTGCCATTGTGATTCTGACGCTATCATCGGGTTTGCTGAGGACAATAATTATGTAGCTTACAGTGTTTGGAAATATTGCCTAAATCTCCTCCCCACATGTTGTTTGTGATGGAAAACAATTAGACAAAAGGTCCTTTTGGTAAGCTGCCTGGGATCCAGATCAGCTTGATGAATGGGCTTTCTCCCAGACCCTGAGCATTTGTTAGAAGTAAATTATATGTCATTTCAAATCCAAAAGGTCTGCTCCCCATGTTTATTGGGATAAATTAAATCTTCTAAGGAGGGTAAACAGAAGGCCCTGATAATTATTTGCTTCTGTATAATTTAAGCTGAAAAGGATATCACCGAGAGGAGGTTGGGGGTAGTGCCACCCCCCGCTCTGTGCCCGCCACAGAGAAGGCACAATAGGGAAATTTAATTTGATACTGATCTACACGCTTCATATCAAGTCGGGACGGGCAACCCCACTCTCCAAAGCTAGTTTTCAAATGCTGCTTTTGAGTTGCAAATTTCAACCAAAATCATCTTGATTTGCTATTTGAGAATTGACTTTGATAATTTCAAGGGGCTTCCTTGCAGAGGTGATGATGCTTCCCTGATCAGACAGGCTTCAGGTCCTCATCAGACCAGGATGAGGCCTCCTCTGGCCTTGCCTCAGCCCAGACCTGAAGCCTCCTCCATCAGCATTGGTAGGAATCCAGCAACTCATCCTTCCACCCACTCATCCACCCATGTATCCATCCATCCATCCACATATCCATCTGCCCACATAGTCATCCACTTACATATCCATCCATCCATCCATCCATTCATCTGTTCCCCCCACATTCACCCATTTATCCACCTATGCATCCATCCACCCACATATCCATCCATCCATCCATCCACATATCCATCCATCCATCCATCCATCCCCAACATTCAACCACTTATCCACCTATGTATGTATCAGTCCATCCATCCATCTATCCATCCATCCATCCATAGTCACCTATCCATCCACCCATCTGTCTATTCACCATTCTATAAATACTTACTGAATTGTTCTGTTTAATGCTGGCTCCCCAAATTCCACCAACACAAGCTGTAGATAAGACAAAGCTGAGGTTATTGCTGACTGTGGCAAGGGAGAACACCACTGCTATAGAGCTTTGGTACTGTCTCAAAAGGAGTAAGGCAAGGTTGGAATTTATTAAGAATTGGCAGTTTGGTAGAAACAGCAGGTGAGGATTTCTGAGGTGAGGATTTGAATTATCTCAGAGTGTAAACTATCTGTTGATGCTTCCCATTGAAGAGTTGATGTGGTTTTTGGGAAGTTCTTCTAGTGAACAATCAAACCAATCATTTGCCTGGGCGAGAGGCTTCCGGAAAAACCAACTCATGGTCATGACGAGCCTGGGACACACAGCCCTAGGTGTTCATGCAGACAAGTGTGGTTTTGGTCCTCAGTGTCCAGGATGAGTGTGGGGGTAGATGGGTTTCACTCTCACCTCTAGAACATCTGGCCCACCCTTGTCTCACAAGGAGAACCATGCCACGGTAGACATGACTCTGCATGTCAGAGCTATGCCAAGGGGGAGAGAGAGGTGTTAATATCAAAGCATCTCGGAGCTAAATGCATAGGAGAGCATGATGTAGCAGGTAGGGCTGACCTAATCAAAGAGATCTAGAAGGCTTCCCTGACACATCTCAAAGTAGCCAGGCATGAACCAGAGGGGGTGTGCCGTGGGCTGGAGCGGGGGACACCAAAGGGGCACCTGCAGTATTTCTGAGCCCAGCCAAGGTGCTGGGTCAGATGGGAGCAGCTCTGCTGGGGCTTTGTCTCCCTGCCTCGGCTCTGCGCCACATCCTTGCCCAGCCCCTGAGGAAAATCCCCCAGCATCCTCCGGAAGCCACTTGGCAACATCAGCCTGGCCGGGGGGCAGGGGGAGGTGGTGCCTGCTGTGGTGCGCCAGACAGTGGGAGAGGAAAGGAGGGGTGGGGCGGGGAGGGAGGCCGCATCCCCAGCACCCCAGGCCAGGAACAGCTCCCTGCCTTGATCTCAGCCTGGCGCCTGCCCCGGGATGTCATCTGCGGTTCGGGGCAGGCAGTGTCCAGGTTCAGGTTTCACTGGCCGAGCCTGAGATAACATCTGGCTCTTGGGGTCCTAGGCCAGTGACCTCTTAGGCTCCCTGGTGCCTGGCAGTCTACAGGGAAAGTTTCCTCGCTCCTCCGCTGACAAGTGGCCTTTGCTGATCTTCAGGGATGCGGGGTAGCCCAGCTTCCTGGGCCCTCCCCAAGCGACTCTGTCTCCTTCACACTACAGCCCTGCAGGGGCCTGCCCCGGGGCTCTGTTTGGCTCAGCTTTGAAAGAAAATTCCATTCGGCATCACCAATCTGAGCCCTCGGCCTGAGCAAACCTGCAGGGACTGACAGGCAAAATCCCAGATGCTACTGTTGCGGCATCTAGAGTCAGCCTGAACCGTCGCTGGATGGAGCCAGTGGACACTCGCTGGGGCCTGTTAGCAAAGCCGAGAGTGAGTGGGTGCTCCCCCACGCGCAGAGTGGTTGCACGGCGAGAGCTGAAGCAGTCCGTGCCCGGCGGCAATAGCCCCGTTTAATAGAGGAGGCAAGCCTGGGGTGAAGCTGTTTCCCTAGGACGTGCCCCTGGCAGTGGGGACTTCACGGCTCCCCTACGGCCTGACTGAGGGGCCGTTGGAGTGAGGTTCGAGTCCAGGCCCTGCCTTCCCATTCCCGTGTGTCCCTAAGCAAGTGGCATCCCTCCCCGATTTCAGTGAGAAACTCCTGCTATGAACCAGAGCATGACACGGATCTTCTGAAAGGGCCAGCGAGTTCGTGTCATACTTAGACCACGTGTGTCGGAAACAGCTGAGTCTAATGACACAGGTTTCTTGCTTTTGGAGCATGGCACACTGTTTCTGCCCCCCTTTTCTGTCCTCTTTGTGCTCGGCCCCTCTGTGACCCTGAGCACACCCTCCTGCTGGGAGCTCTGTCTGCTCGTGGCGGGATACTACCTACTGCCCTTTCCTGGAGCTCCTCGTTCCACCTGGGCCATCCCATCCGTGCCCTCAAACTGCGCTCCCTCCACCTGACACTTCAGGATGCTCCTGGCCTGGGGGACCTCCTCTCCCTCTTTCTTCTCTCTGCACCAGCGGTTCTCAAAGTGGGGCCCCAGACCCGCAGCAGCAGCAGTGTCACCTTGTTCTTGTTAGAGCTGCAGATTCTTGGGCCCTCCGCAAACCCCCTGAGGACACTCCGGGGTGGGCCAGGCACTCTGTGCACAGCTCAGAGCCACTGGCCTGTGCTCTCCTGGGTGACCCTGCAGTTTCCTAACCGTTCATAAGTGAAGGGCTGCCAAGCCTCTCTCTAGCCCGGACCTCTCCCCCTCGCTCTCGGCATTTCGGTAAAAGCCCGGCGCTCTCCCTGGTGGAGGGATGAGATTCGCAGACAGAGCTGAAGAAGCCCCAAGCCCAGGCAAGGTGGCAAACCCTCTCACTGCACCGATGACAGCCCGGGGCCTCGGGAGGGTTAAGTGGCCGTGGGGTGCACACAGCTTCTAGTCCAAAGTGGTCTGTGCTTCCCGGCAGGCACATCCTTGCAAAATAACCCCCAGCTTTGGGAGGGTTAGATGCTCTTTTCATGGGCACCGGGGCCCAAAGCAGGACTTCAGGAAAACTCGGGCCTAGACCTTCTGTTTCCAGAGCTCACCATATACCTGGTCTGACAGGTGCACTCAAAAGCAAAAGCTGTTGAGCGCCAAGGCTTGTCTGGGCCTCCTCGGGAAAGCTACTTTCCTGACCGGCCTGAGCTGCTGTCGGCACGGCCACGGGATTAGGCACGGGTCAGAGCTGAGGTCACAGGACAAAGATCAAATGTCGCCACTTGGGGCCAGGGCTGGGCCCACGACACAAGCGATGTTGTTTCCCTAAGTGGCTCATCTTCCCGTGCAAGCCTGGATTCCCGGGAGGGGAAATGTGCAAGGGGCAGCAGATACAGGGTGCGCAGGCGGGGCCCTGGAGTGGCAGGGTGGCCTGCCATCTCGGATCCTCCAGGACCCGCTGTCATCTACCTGGTGGACATGTCATCCACAAGCTGCGGGAGTTCAGAGGCCAGGAGGAAGGGCCCCAGCGAGCCCAGTGCCCCACAGCCACTCTCCAGTGGCCCCTCTGACTAAGGTGAATGAAATTCACATAATACGAAACTAAACATTTGAAAGTGAGCAGTTCAGTGGCATTCAGTACATCACAATGCTGTGAACCACCACCTGTTTAGTTCAAGAACATTTTCATCACCCCCAAGTGAAACCCTACCCCATTAAGCAGTTTTTCCCCTCCTCACTGTAGCCCGGCAACCGCCAATCTCCTTTCTGTTTCTATAGATTTACATATTTTTGGATATTTCATATGACTGGAGTAACGTGGTACATGTCATTTTGCATCTGCCTTGTTTCACGCAGCATGTGTCTGCAAAGTTCATCCACATCACAGCCTGTGTCAGAACTAACTTCCTTTTTAGGGCTGAGTACTATTCCACTGTGTGGACAGACCACAGTTTGTTTCTCTGAGGGACACTTGGTTTGTTTCCACCTTGGGAAGTACTGTTTTTATTGTCATTCGCAGACAAGGAAATGCAGAGTTTGACACTTTCCCAAGTCACCCAGCTGGTAAGGGGCAGGGCTGAGCTTCAGACTCGGGCTTTGACATCTCCACTGCCATCTCTCAGCATGCTGAGCGGCTGACCCCTTGCTGGAAGGATGCAGGATCACTGTTCTCGGGCACTCCTGTCCTGTGACTCTCTGGGGAAGGGCTGGCTGGTCTGTGTTTCTAATACCATTGTTTGGGTAGAAAAATGATAATCCTCAGAAAAGAGTAATCTCTAATTCAACATAAGGGACCTCACTATCGTGATATTTCTTCTTCTTTTCTTAAAAAAATAGTCCTTATGGATGTGTAACATACATGCAGTAGAATTCACTGATTTTAAGTGTAGAATCTGATGAATTCAAGGTTGAACTGCCCCTGCCTAGGGTGAAGTCACAGTCCTCAGGGGGTGGCCCTAAGGCAGTTTAGAGCTGGGGATAAAGCTTGTGTTTTAAAAACTCTCATGTTGATATTCCAAGCGGCTGACTGAGAACACGTAGCCCCTTGGTGTGCAGTGCTGCTTCTCAAGAGCCTCCCTCAGGGGACTCCTCCCAGGTGCCCTTGGGTCCCTGCAGGTGGCAAATGGTCTTTTTCTTTCTTTCTTTCTTGGATAAGATGGGGCTCTTGCTAAATGCAGGATATCTGCAGCTAGGTCCCTTCCCACTGCTTGGCTGGAAGGTGGTTAAGCTCTTCCCGGTGTCAACAGGCCTCTATCTACCTGCTGTTGAATTTTACTAGGCAGGGAGCTGTGATGGAAAAGGGAAATGAGTTAGGGAAATGTCCAGGCAAATGTCTGTGTGTTTGGAAACAGAGCTATTCTCTTCCAGGTCTTTTCTAGCGCAGTCATTTGCATGCCCATCTGATAGCGGGGGCCCAGCCAGCACCGGCAGATAGGGCCCATCTGGGACCTTTGAATGAAAAATAAACATTTTCTTCTTTCAGTCTCTGAATGTCATTTGCATAAAAACCTGCAGGATTTCCAAGGCCGTGGTGTGGGCTGGAGAGTGGGAGGTAGAGGAGAAGTTTGCATGATTCCGGGAAAGCTGAACTAAGTGGTTCGGGTTAACCCTTATCGCTTGCTTGTAATTTGCAAACATGCGGAGTCCAGGGAAGTTGGGGCAGGGGCCTGATCCTTGCTCTGGTTCCATTTCTAATTTCCCACTTGACCTCTTTGGACCTCAGTTTCCTCTTTACAGAATGAGTGAATGGGCCAGACTTCTGAGGTCTTTCATTCATCCAAGCCAGAAGCATTTATCGAGCAAGTATTATGTGCCAGGCACTCTGCTGGGAGATAGAGATTCACATTGCAGACAAGGTCGCTGCCTTCAAAGTGCTCCCAGCCCAGTGGGAGCCAGAGGGACAGCAGACACTAGCCTGCACTGTGACGTCGGGGTGTGAGGGGAGAGGTACACCTGGCACTGGGGACAGGAATAGCCCAGGGTGGGGCAGGGAGGGTGAGGAAGGGGGTCCAGGGGAAGGTAATGCTATTTTCCAGTTCCAACGCTCTGATCTCAGACTTCCCTGCCACACCTCTCTGGGGGTTCTCGGCAGGAGACAATCTGGGGAAGTGGGTCGCACCCAGATGACGGCCAGCATTTCTCTGATATTAACAGACCCCCCTTTATAGATACAGGCAAAAAATGCTAAGTGACATCTGCACCTGACTTAGGGCTGCCTTCTCCTGCCTGCCATCCTTCTCCCCGGAGTCTGCGTTAGATCCTCCAGAGCGGGAACGTGGAGCAACGGGCAGCGGAACTGATTTCACACCTGCTTCAGCTGTGGCGCCCGTGGGGCTTGTCCTGCCCGGGCCCGGCGTCTGCGTCTAAGACATCAGAGTGAAATTCTGATGTCATTGTAAGTACATGAGAAGAAAGATAGGATGTAATTCTGAAGGAAAATACATATGCTCATTAAAAAAAAAAAATGTTTCTAGGGCAAGAGTGAACGTTCGAAAGAGGAGAAAATAGCCGGACATGTGGAAGGAGCACTGGCCGAGGCCGCCCGGCCCAGGGGCAGTGCCACCAGCAGAGAGAGCCCCGAATGGGGCCAGGAAACCTGGATTCTGACCCCGTAGCTCTCACCAGGGAAGGCCTCTGGGTCTCGCTTTTCCCGTCTGTAACAGTAGCAGGTTGGACCAGGCAGGCTGTAGGTGACGCTGGTGCATGGGTCAGTGACGTCAGGACTGTCCTTAGTGTCGCTGCCTGGAGAAAACCCGATTCCAGGAATCCAGGGCAGTGGGCTCGGGCCCAGCCAGCACCAGTCGGACCCTAGAATGAACCAGTGTGAAAGGAGAGGCTATTTCTGGCAGATGAATTGGTTTTTGTCCTCTTTGAAGGATCACGTTACACAGAGACCCCAGAGAAGAGCTGTCGTGGTGGATGCAACTGGGTCCTTCCCGGATGCTCACGGGCAGGTCACCTGAGCGCGGACATGGCCTCTGAAGAACGTGCTTTGACCCCGATGCTTAGCATGGCCAGCTTTATCACAGAAACACAGGGTTCGGCAGCCCCAGACCATCGGAGACCCTTCTCTGGTCCCCTTTGCCTTTAAGAAATCTTCCTGTGACTGACTGCACTCTTCAGGCACAATTAATTAAATCAATGGCCCTCTCGTAAATTTAAAAATACATCTCCCATGTCTTTAAATCTCCGAATCCCAGCTGGGAAACTGAGAGGCGTGAAATACACAGTCATCACGTCACAGCCACAGAGCCGGGGTGCTGGGGCTGTATTTCCGTGATGAATGTCTCCCAGCCGCACGCCCCGGCAAGCAGAGGGGTGGCTGGTGCCTGGGCTGCCCTGCCTGTGCTTTGGGGACTGGTGTAGACGACGTAGGGCAAGGCCAGGGCTTTCTAGAAAGTTCATAATATAGTTGTCTTCATCTGTGGATTTGGAAGGAATCCCTGCAAGCCTCCTAAGACTGCTAGAAAACACCCGGGGGCTTGCGTTCTGCACATGGCTGAGAGCAGCTGCCAGTAGCTGGAGTGAGACTGCTCAGACTGGCCTTGCAAACGACCCCTTTAAACGTGTCTCTGTGGAGGACTTAGGAAGCACCTGGCACTGACCTAGGCGTTACGGATGCAATGAGGGCAGGTTGGCTGGCCCCGGCCCTAAGGTGGTTGGCAGCCTGCAAGGGGCTGCAGGGACACTCGGAGGCAGGGCAGTGTGACCCCAGGACAGGTGCCACTGAAGGATTCACGGTCGCCCTGCCTGCTGGATGGAGGCCTCCTGGGGGAGGAGACCCCACTCCTATGCTGGAAGAATGGAAAGCATTCTGAGAGTTTCCAGGTGAAAGATTAGGAAGGAGGGTGGAGCTAGAAGAAGGAAGGGTGTTCCACGCAGAGGGGATGGAGGCGGGAGACAGCACGGTGCAGAGGTGGAGGCACTGGAAGCCGTCCTGCATGACCCAGATTGGGGGAGCCTGGGAGAGGAAGGGCAGAGCCAGCCCGCTGAGATCTGGGCCTGGCATGCGGTTCCTGGCAACCCCGAACTGAGGGGCTCAGAGGGGCTCAGAGGGGCTCAGAGGGGCTCAGAGGGGCGGGGCTCCGGGCCCGCAGCCAGTGCCCTTCCGTGCATTTGGGGAATTTACGACTCAATTTGAAGCAGTGTGTTGAGGTTGAAGCTTTCCTGTCCCCTTTGGTTTCAGTAGATTCTATCCATTTTTATTACATTTCTCATTTATTTATTTATTTTTGGTAGATATTGTTCCCAGTTCGCCGAGAATTGTATTTCACAAAATACTGTTTTCTGAGCTCCTTGACTTCTCACCACAGCAAGTTGTTTTGTTTGGGACAAATGGGGGGAGGGGGTGCATGTCACATGTGCTCATGAACCTGCAGGGGCTCCTGGTCTCCTGGTCTCCAAGCACTTCCAGGTGCTTCCAGGCACATGGCTCCAGTTTGACAGCAGCACCCCCCCACCCCCGTATTCTCACCAGATCTTATGAAGGGGTTGGTATTTTCCCACCTCGCTGATCTCAGCTGGGGCTCCGAGAGCTCCCGATGACCCCTCAGGGGGAGAAAATGGAACAAGACTTGAGCCCAGGGATGGCGCACCCTCTGCCAACCACGGCACCTCCACGGCAGGGAGAGGCACTGTGTGACTCCAGTGACGATCCCGTTAGACTCCAGCATCTGGTGGAGCTGGTGGAGCCTGGGCTCCTGCAGGGAAGCGGCGTGGCCCATGTATGTCCCACGGACCAAAGAGCAGGAACAGTGTCTGCTGGCTCACACCACGCTGGGTGGAGCCTTGGTGCAGAAAAGCACAGTCAGATGCCGGGTGGTAGCTCTTCCTTTTTGTCCTAATGTTTCTGGATCCATCTGGGGAAAATGATCAACCCAAACTGGTAATTATAAACTTTTTTTTAAGCAGTGGAATTTTAAGACTTTTAAGACAATTAAAAACATATCTATATCGACTAATGGATAGGCAGACAGAGATAGATAGAAAATACGCTCTGGGCTGGCGATCGGAGAGGAGGTTCCTCAGTTTCCCCAGGATGCGCCTGTGTCCTTCCCCTGCCCCCATCCATCTCATCGTGCTGTCTGCACTAGCACCGTATGAAAACTGCTGCTTAAAAATATTCTTGAATCTACATCTATTTTCAGCTTATGCTTGGTTCTTAGCATTAAAATAAACCCTGGCACCTCATTACACACTGTATGAAGCAGAACTGCCTTTCATTTTTAAAACTGTCTCCTTCAAGCTCCAAAGGGTGCTTTCTAGTATTTGCAGGAAGCCACATGATTTCTTGGAAACAGTGCCGGTCCTGGAGTCTGGCAGGCCTGGGTTGCAGTGGGGAGGTGCCACTAGGTAACGACTCTAGTCCCCCTGTCAGTTCTTTCCCTGGCAAACATCACTGTGCAGGGATTTGTGATCACTGAATTAGACATTGCACGTGATGATGCTTTCTTCTCTCAGTGTCCTGGGTTTTAAAGGCCTGGTCTGCTTGTCCATACTCTTTATGACCTTTGGTGACTATATCCTCCCGGCTGCATCTCATGGCGTCTTCCCTCTCCATAAAACTGGACTTTGCTAAATGCCCTTTGCTGCTTCCACACTGTGCTGATCCCATAAAGCAGGTGCTTAAAGCAGCCTCTTTACTTTTTATTTCTTAAAGCTACTCCTAACACTGATCTTCCGTCTATGTCATCGGTGACTTGACTGGAACGTGTTGCCTTGGGACCTGCACGCACGGGGTCTCCGGTGGGCAGATGGCAGGAGGAGCCGTCTCTTTCTCAGGGCCCCCTCCTCTCGGTTCCTGCTCTGGGCAGCGCTCTGTGACATCGTCAGCACAATCCCCCCAGCGCCTCTCTCTGAAGGTTACACCACCCTGTCTAGGACCCCGTCCGGCAGCCTCGGGCCCTGGACCACTGACTCGAGGCCTTTCTGTTTCCTTTGATTTGGTCTCTGGCAGAGCCCCAGGAGCAGAGTCCTTGATGGCACCTGGCCCTTTCTAGTCACCGACAAGGGAAACCTGAGAAACCATTCTCAGAAATGGGACTAAATTGTCAGTGAATCTGTCCCCATCTGGAGAAGAGAGAAAGATTTGGGGCGGCAACAAAGGCTCCTTTGATTCCCGTTAATTAACTACTTTGGACTCCGTGGGTCTGGAGTGGCTTTCGTTTGACACACAAAGAATCCGGGGCAAGGATGATATCCACGCAGAGGGTGTCTGCACTGCAAAGGCTCCATGTACTTACCTGTAGGGCAATTCAATTAAAACTAGAGAAAGGGGTAAATCTATGAGATTAGCTCCAGGAACAATGCCACCAATTGTGGCCGGCTCTCACAATCCTGACTAAAGCAGATGTTAAACAAATATTTTGATGGCTCCAATCAGCCCCAGTGTGAATCTCCTATTCTTCTTCTTCATTATCTCCGGGGTGGGAATTCTAAAATCTCCATCCGTAGCCCACTTTGCTGATCTATTTGAAGGACTATGCAGAGAGAGCTTGATTGTAAATATCTGTATGCAGGAGCACAAGCTATTAATACAGAGATGTTTTGGGGCTGCCCACCCGCCCCACCGCCCCTGTCCTCGGAAGGTCCCTCCACTCCCAGAGATGTTCATTGGGCGTCTGTGCCAGACTTGGGGAAAACAGGGAGGGGTGGAAGGAGAAAAAGTCTGTAGACGAGGGTCGGGGCCGTGCTGCTGGGGGGACCCTGAGAGGAGGCTGGTGGAATTTCCTTTTCTAGGTGCTTGGAAGAGAGAAGTAGGTGAAAAACTGCAGCATGTGGGAAGAATGATAAAGGAAAAGGAATTTAAGGAGTGTTGTCCTGGACCATATGTCCCCTGCGTGAGTGTGTGCATGTGTACATGTATGTATGAATGAATGGACGTAAGAAGAAATGTATGCAGAGAAACTGAAATGTTCAGATGAATTTTTGGTGGCTGGACCACACTCGTTTGATCATGGTGCCGTTCAAAGACTGGGCCACTTGGGACACTGCTTCACTAGGGTGACACACACTTACCTACAGACTGCCTCAGTGATGTTTGTTAGATTATTATGTTCTTTTAAAGGAAGCAAGTATAAAGCTTGGCATATTTTTAAAATACAGAAATGGAAATATATGAAAGAGGGTAGAACTTAATAAAACTTAGGAATTTGCACAACGTTCAAACCTCCGTGCAAGACGGAATCCTCACCTCTCTTCTTCATGCCTTTTCTTTGTCCTTCTGAGGAGGATGCTGGGCTCTGAGAGGTCAAAGCCATGCCTGTTTTGTCCTTGTGGGGGCCCCAGGGCCAGCGCTTGGTACATGGTAGGCCTTCAGGGTGTATTTGTTTAGTAAGGAGGGGAGGGAATCAGAGAAAGTTCAGGTTGTCCATGGCTGCAATTCTACGACCAGTTACAAAGGAAGAAGCCCCACCTGTGTCCACACAAGGGTCTCTAAAGACACATTTTTGAGCAGCTCAGACATGAAATCTGGTCCCGTGGTCCAGATGCTCTGGGGAATTCCTTGCCATGGCTCTTGGCTCTGTCCTTACAGAGCAATCAGGCTGTATTTATTATAATATTGCTCAAACAGAGGCAAGTAATAAAATTCGAGGGGTGGATATGGAACCATTTCATTTGAACATTTTGAGCTTCACATTTTTCAAATGGCCATTTAACTTTGTATAGACACAATGAAAGAATTACGACCTTTGGCCAACTTTACGGAACAAGGCAATAAAATCTAGTTGAAGTATATAGTGCCTTTTGATTTTAGGGGGTGGGGGAATGTCATTATATCATGAATTATTCTATTTTGTTGACATGGATTGGAGTCATAGCTTTCTACAGAGACTAAAAAGTCCTTGGCTCAGCCTATGAGCCTTGGGAGGCGGAGGGTGGACGGTCTAGGGAGAGAGTTGTCCATACACTTAAGGAGCCCCAAGAAAAGGCATCTCACGTCTGCTTTGCTGAGTCGGCCACTCTGAGCTTCACACTTCTCCTCTGCAAAACATGGAGAATGCAGTTACCTGTTCTGCCTTCTTTACATCATGATTGTGTGGATTAGTTAGGAAAGGACACCTTTAAGTACTTTGCAGACTCTGAAGTGCCATGCAAACCTATCTCACATTCTATTAGCTTAAAGCCACCCTACCTCAGATGCCTGGAATACACAACATGTATGGCCACATGGAAAGGTAAATCTTAATATTTATTTTAAGGGTCAATAATACAGCATTTGTCAGCCACATAATCATTATTTACCTACAATTGCAGATTACTTTATGAGGATAATGACTCTTGGGTAATTGCTTTGTCATAGCAAGATATCCACACACTTATAGCCAACCATGTGAATTATAGCTTTTTAATCTCACAATTACAGAGCAGTGTGAAGGCTACCAAAGAGGTTGAGATATAATTGCTAATTGCCAAACAGTGCACTGGGACTTTATTTATTTCCTATCATGACAGTTTAACGGCGGGATGCAAAGTGAGTAGTGTAATTTGGGCATGGTTTGCATATGTCACAGGCCAAGACTCAGCCCCAGACTTTTCTGAGTTGCATTGTTTTAGCTGGTGTGTTAATAGGACACTTTTCAACTTGAGATGCAAGTAAATACGTTGGAAGACCTGCCTTCAACTCCTCTAGGTGAAGACATAAGACGGCAGATGGAACAGCCTGCGTGTTCACTCTTGAATTAGTGCCTGCTTCAGCTGAGGTCCTCTGGCATGGGTCAGCGTGGAGGTCACAACCCTAGTGAGAGCATTAGGATCAATACAGGAAAGCCGTCACTGACTCACAGGCGAGCCAATAAGCATCGATTCAGCCCCTTGTGCACAGCGGGCCAGCTATGGGGCAGGGGGCTCTCTCAGCTTGAGTCCTGGTTCCAGCATTTGTGAGCTGTGTGACCTGGGCCGGGCGACTTTCCTCTGAACCTTAGTTTCCCCATCTGTAGAAAGGAAATGAGGATAATAGAACCTCGCTTGGGGCTTGGGATGAACCAGGTTAACGAGATGGCATAGGTTAAGTGTTCCCGGCAGGCATGCAGGCATGTTCACACTGGCCGCGTTGTTGCTGGTACACATGTGGTGTAACCCCGGGCTGATGTCTTCTCACACTGATTCCTTATGTCATTGTTTCACGGAACATCACCCATCTCACAGGAGTCCTCTCGTCTGCTGTGCTGCCGAGCTGTATTAACTGCTCTATTAGCTTACGATGATCCTGCCGGTGGCTGGAATAGGACGCTGGCAAACCCTTCTTCCCCCACGTTGCCACATCCTTCATCTTGTGAGGCTCAGCCATCTGCTTTGCGTGGGAGGGCTTTGCATCTGGGCATCCCGATGGCTCAAGTGACAATCTCAGAAACGCTTTGCTCTTTAAGGTTAACGCGTCACACTTCGCTCGCCGGCTGTTCTCAGTTTCCCAGCCTGGCTCTGCCTGGGCACCAGCTTTCCCTCTCTTGAAACTCTCAGCCCACAAGCACTTGCTTCTATACTCGGAGTCTCTGCTGTCTTCCTTCCAGACATCCCTCTGTACTCGCAGGGTGTGCTTGAATTCCAGCCTCCCAGGGAGCCGTTTCCTCTCCATCCGACCTGCAGGTTCACGAGCTGCCCCAGTCCACATGGACGATGTTCACAGGCGTGATCACCCGCAACTCAGCTAGATCTGCACACACGACACCTCAACTTGGGTGCTCAGAACTTCACCTTCACAGCCCCAGATGATAGCTTTCTTTGGAAAATGCCACATGTCTGAATTCGCCTACCCCAAGCCTTCAACATGTGTCTTCCTTGTGGCCAGAGAGTTCTACCTCTCTGAGAACTTATGAAAGCACTGCTTAGGGCAGAGGATTTCTGGATTCTTCCCTTAGGAACAGTCCTAAGAAAATCTATAGGGAAATTGTGTTTCAGAGTTGGCATTTAGATCGAAATCCAGTTCTCCTAAAACCATAATCCCTCGAGGTTTTTGATCTGTAGAAAAGAGGGACTTGGAAAGCTAAGGCAGAAAAGAATTGCTTTTGATTGAAGAGGTGAATGGGCTGGTTCCAGGTGACAGCATTTCTGGGGTAGCAGCCCTGTGTCAGGGGGTCTATTTTGTAAAGAGCTTTCTCACCCATTTTAGTAACTGTCAACGGGAGCGCCCCACGATTCTACCACTGTGGGTCTAGAGGACATAGTCTGTGGAGACGCGAGGCTGCAGACAAATGGAAGCAGGTGCATTCTGAATGTCGGTCCTTTTAGCATAAATGCATGATGAGTGGCTGCATTAGGTCCATCTTTTTAGTGACATCAAAGCCAAGTGCAGAGAAAACGCACTGTCAAAGCAAAAAAGGCCAAAGGGTGTTGATGCACAATTTTAATACTGGGAGAATGAGCAATTTTCTTTTTCCTTTTTTTTTTCTGATATGAAAAAATGAAAGACTTTCTATTCTCGCTAGAAGCCTTGAACTCTCTTTGCTAAGAGACTATCACTTTCTAAGCAAGCTGGACTCACAGTTAATTTAGAAGTTCCATGTATTGGGGCCTGACCACCCTCCGGTCTGTCGGTCAGTGTGTCTGATGAGGGAGGGGGCAGGGTCTGGGGCAGCAGCTCCAGAACCAAACCCAGGGCTCAGGTCTAAATGCCTGATCCCCCATTTTCACATGGCCTGGGTGAGTTACTGATATTCTTATACTCAGTCTTTGCTTATCTGAAATGGGCAGAGTAATACCTGCCTTGTAGAGACGACATGGGTATATGTATAAAAGCACAGGATAGATGCTCAGGAAACGTTATTCTTCCTCTCACCTTCTTCCTTTACCTACCTACCTTCCTTCCTTCCTTCCTTCCTTCCTTCCTTCCTTCCTTCCTTCCTTCCTTCCTTCCTTCCCTCCCTCCCTCCCTTTCTATCTCCCTCCCTCCCTTCCTATCTCCCTCCCTCCCTCCCTATCTTCCTTCCTTCCTTCTTTCCTTCCTTCCTTCCTTCCTTCTTTCCTTCCTTCCTTCCTTCGCTCCTTCCTTCCTTCGCTCCTTCCTTCCTTCTTTCCACCTTACCTCCATCTCTCCCTCCCCTCCCCTTCCTTTGTGTAGTGTTTTCTTTCAGAGGGTGGGGGCGGGGAGAATAGGGAATTACTTGAAGATCTGAGAAAGCCTGAAGAACTGAACAATATTTCTCAGAGTGTGGTCTGGGGACACTGTTGCTAGAGGCACCAGAGGAGCTTATGTCAAATGCAGGGATCTGAATCCCATGACAGACCTCAAACCCTATCAGAAGCTGGGGGCATGCCTTGGCCGTCCGTGTTTTAATAAGAGCCGGGTATGCCAGACGCCGGTGAGTGCCCACAGAGAGCTAGTTCTGTTCCGATGCCCACCTAACAAAACCCAGGAGCAAATCCCAATTGGTCTAAACAGACCCGGAAGCTTCCTGGACCCCCTACAGGGATTGGCTTAGCGAAGGGTGGGGGACCCAGCTCTGACCCAGTCCTGACCAGTGGGATGTGAGAGGACATCTGCATGGCGGGGGTGGAGGAGAGTGGGTTCTGGAAAGATTTCCTGTTCTTTGAAAAGCACTGCTATTGTTCGAATGTTTGTGCCCCTCCGAAATTCACGAAACTTAAATCCCCAGTGCGAAAGTATGAAGTGTTGGTTAGGCCATGATTAAGAGGATCAGGCCATCTCGTGAATGGATTACGGCCCTTATCAAAGAGACCGCACGCCAGGTTTGTCCCTTTTGCCCACTTCTGCCTGGTGGGGACACAGCGTTCGTCCCCTCAAGAGGACACAGCCACAAGGCACCACCTTGGAAGCAGAGAGCTGCCTTTACCAGACTCTGCTGGCGCCTTGATCTGGAACTTCCCAGCCTCTAGAACTGTATGCAATAGTTGATGTCGTTTATAAGTTACCTAGTCTCAGGTATTTTGTTATAGCAGCACAAACAGACTAAAGCAGTCACCTAAGGGGAAAGAAATCCTGTCTCTTCCGCTAAACGGGATTGCGTCTGTGATGGCTGGAGCTGGAGCTGCCATCCTGCCACCCAGGGACTAGCCCAGGGCAAAGCTGAGAGTGTTATCACTGATACATCAGGTGGTTCTTTTTAAAAATACATATATTTTTTAATTAAGATATAATTCGTATAACATAAAATTCATTATTTTAAATTATACGATTCAGTGGTGTTTCTAGTATAGTCACAACGTTGGACAACCATCACCACTATCTAATTCCAGAACATTTACATCACCCTAAAAAGAAACCATACCTGTCACCAGTCACCCCTAATTCCCCCCTCTCCCCGGCCCCTGGCAGCTATTATCTACTTTCTGTCTCTATGGATTTGCCTATTCTAGATATTTCATGTAAATGAAATTATAAAATATGTGACCCTTTGTGTTTGGCTTCTTTCACTTAGCTTATCATGTTATTAAGTTTCATCCACATCGTAGCATGCAGATTCCTTTTCATGGCTGACTAATATTCCATTGCATAGATATGTGTGATGCATTTGTTTATCCATTCATCAGTTAATGGGCATTTAGGTGGTTTCCACTTTTTGGCTACTATGAATAATATTGCTGTGAACATTCATGTACCAGTTTTTATGAGATGTATGTTTTCCATTCTCTTGGGTATATACATAAGGTGGTTCTTGTAGTTGCTAAAATTTGAGGGGTCTGGCAGGTGGTTCAGAGGTAGATCCTGGAGAATGAACACCTGGCACAATTCCTGGCTCTAGTACTCATTAGCTGGGGCACACTGGACAGGCTATAGGATCCCCATGTCTTGATCCTTCATCTGTCAGATGATGTGGACAGATATATTGTCTCCACAGCATTGCAGTGAGGATTAAATGAGTCAATCTGTGCATATGCCTTAAAACCCTGTGTGGTAGATAACAGGTGCCCAATACAGGCGCCCAATAAATGCTAGCCATTGTCATCAATGCTGCACCCACATGCCAGGAGGAACCCACCGCAGACTCTCCTGCTGTGTTCATTCCCTCTTGTTTACAGGGAGCCGTGGTGAGAGTTAGAAATCCCGAGCGTCACCCCTGCGGGCACCCCCCCCACTTTTTTTTTTGAGACAGAGTCTCACTTTGTTGGCCAGGCTGCAGTGAGTGCCCTGGCGTCAGCCTAGCTCACAGCAACCTCAAGCTCCTGGGCTCAAGCAATCCTGCTGCCTCAGCCTCCCGAGTAGCTGGGACTACAGGCATGTGCCACCATGCCCGGCTAATTTTTTCTATATATATTAGTTGGCCAATTGATTTCTTTCTATTTATAGTAGAGACGGGGTCTCGCTCTTGCTCAGGCTGGTTTCGAACTCCTGACCTCAAGCATTCTGCCTGCCTCGGCCTCCCAGAGTGCTAGGATTACAGGTGTGAGCCACCGCACCCGGCCACCGAGGGCCCCTTTTAATGACCACACACAGGCTGCACACTGGTCAAACCAGAAGAGCGGCCAGTGGCACTGTCTGTCTTCCCAATCTCATGGCCGCACTTCGCAGTAATTATAATACAAACTTTTTCTTCCTAAAAGAGAAAAAAGAAATCCCAAGCCCAATCTGCTCCACTGTTTTGTAGCTAAAATTATTGTAAGGTTGTCGTGCTTTGAGCCGTAGCCTGTTATTACGGTTCCTGGACTCCTTTATGCGTGAGGTGTCTTTGCAGCTCCCCTTGTGCAAAGGTCGGCGTTTTAAAGACCAGCAATGGCACTGAATTACCCCGAATGCCAACCGGCAAGGGCTGATCCGGCTCTAATTCCAAGCCTTAGTCAGGGCCTCACTCGAGACTGAGATATGGCCTGGAGAGTGGGCCGCGGTCCTCTGTTTCTAGCATTCCCCGAACGCCGTAATTAATGTGTTATAATTAATAACCAGCCCTGCCCCAGCCTGAGCTGAAATTCACATCCTGTCCCGGGGGGCCCATCCGTCACAGTGGAGCTGTAGTTCCTGGGCCCACAGTTCGAGACACCCTGCGTGTCGTGGAGAGCCTGGGAGCCTGGGGCTTAGGGGGTTTGAATTAGCCAAGCTGGGTCCTGGACCTGAGAGGCCTCGCTCGTATTTCTTCCTGGCCTTTGCAAACACCCCTCTTTTGGAGACAATGCACCCTGACGAGAGGACCCCAGGCCCATTTCCCAGTTCCGGGTCTGCAGCTGCTGGCACGGCGGTGAGGTTAAGAGCCCGGGCCCGGGAGCCGGGCAGATGCAGACACAGATGCTGCCTCAGGGCTTCAGCCATGTGGTCACAGGCAGATCCCCTCCTCACCTGTCTGGGGCCTGGTGTCCTCATCTGTACAATAGGAGAGCAAGCAGGATCCAAGTTCCGGGCCCACTGCTGGTTACACATCGTTTCCACCTCCAGCCCCGGGCCGAGACATCTAGCTGCTGCTGGCTTCCTACAGAGTGTGTGGTGTTTTGTTTAAGGGGAAGAAATGCTTCCAGATCTTACTACGGACTTCCCTTGCTCTGTCAGCTACAAAATAAATCAGACGGGTCAAACGTTGTAGATTTAATCTCACTGTGAACTGAAAACATAGTAGTGCTCCTTGCCATCGGAGAGTCTGCGAGCGCTCGGTGACCCCCTGGTGAACCGGAGGGGCCGGGGCTGGCCGGCAGGTGCAGCTGGAGAGGACTCAATGTGACATTCACCGCGATCCTTTGTGCCCTTCTGAGAACTGCTGGGGAGCGTTTGGAACCGAATACCCCAGGGCTTTCCCTCACCGGCTCACAATTACCTGTGCAAGGGAGAAAAAAGGAGAAATTGAGAGAGAGACAGGGGAGGAGGAGGAGGGGAGCGGCTGAGGGAGGGCGGGCTCTCCAGTGGTTCAGAGGAGGCCATGGCGGCTCCTGTTAAAGGCAGAGGTTGGCGCAGGAGCGAGTGATGGAAATGGTGTTTGGAAGAAATGGGTCACTCTCCACTTCTTGGCCACAAAGAGGGCTGTGTGCCTGGCCTGCTGGCGTGGAGGGCAGGGAGAGGGGAGGCCCTGCGCATGTGGGCAGTCCAGGGGGCATCAGCTCGGTGGGCATGGGCCTGGCAAGCCGGGGGGATTCAGGCTTCTGAGAACTGTCAGCTGCTCCCAGCGTGGATTCTCCGAGGCAACCTGGTGTACCCGGCAGGAACAGTGAGAGCTCTGAGCCACCCGTCGTGGGCTCCTCCTGGGCGATGAGGCCCAGGAGCTGAGAGCATCCTTTCCCCACCCTTGGCAGCTGCTCCACAGGTGGAAGGTGCCCCACCTCAGGCGTCTCTGGGCATGGGCGCTGACATCAGTCAGGGCTGGCATTTGGAAAGGTCACTGGGCATTCCGAACACCGTCATGAAGTGGCCAGACAAGTCTCCTCGATGGGGAGGGGAGATAGTGACAGAGATGAAGCCCTGCTTGGAGCTCAGCAAAGACCAGGGCTTAAGAGTCAAAGTCCAGCTCCAGGGGTCGGGGTAGGAGGCTTAGGGTTTACAGGGGTCGTAGGGTTGGAGAGACAGGATTTGAGCACTTTAGAGGTAACTTTGGGAAAGCCACTGGGAAGGCCTGATGCCCCAGTGCTCTTCTACTCCCGCCCCCGCCACCTGTGCCCCCATACCTCTGAGCTGGTTGTGCCTGAAATTCTACCGTCAGTGGGAGACTTGCTGGGCACAGGGAAGAGTGTGGGCACCAGGGCCTCCCTGCTTGCTCTCTCCAACCAGATGGTAATTTATGAAGTCAGGCCACAGGCTTGACCCAAGTTTGTGGCCATTCCAGAGACAAAGAGTCATATTTTTAACGAATTTCCCAGAAGGGCCGAGGAAACCACCCTCTGTAATCCAGCATAGTGCAGCCTCCACTGCTATCAGTGTAAACCCAGAGGGAGGGGCGGGGGGGGGAGGGTCTAGGCTAGGGCAAGAGGGGGACGGGATGGGAGCTGGGTCAGAGGCTCACGCACCAGACGCTTTTGAGCTCACTGTGTGTGTGGCTCTGCGCTGGCCTCTGGGAGCCTGAGGCTCATTAGACCTGCAGGGCAATGAGTGGTGTTGATAACTTCAGAGCATTTTTGGCAAACTCACTGAACCACTCCTCGACCTTGAACTACCAACCACAGCCCAGCAGAGGAGCTTGGCAGTGTGGTGGAAAACAACCTGCTACCCCGAGTCACTCCACAGAGACTGATCCACCCAACAGGAGTTGCAGGGCAGTCACCTGTGCAGAAAGCCCTGGCCCAGGGTCCCAGCACCTTCACAAGTGATCCCGGCGAATACTTTCTCATCATCGGAACCCAGTCTCTGCCCAAGGCCATGACTCACAGCCCTCTCTGGCTACCAATCCTGACACCTGAGTCAGTCTGGAGGGTGTATAGGCTGTCCTGCCACCTGGGACCTGCCCTCCAGTCTGCCACCTAAAGCCCTGACAGGATGGGGGACCTGAGGCCCCTGCACCTGCCTCTTCTCTTTGGTATCACATGAGCACTGTGAGCATTTATTTCCCAATGAACTCTCCTCTCTCTGAAAACTCCACCCAGGGAAGAATGATGGCTTCCCAGGTGGGCATGGGAGGGCCACACAGACTGAGGTGCTAAGCTACCTTTGTCTCTCTCCTGCCTCCAGGCAGCCCCTGGCAGCTGCTGGGAAGCCCACTCCAGAGCCTCTCCTGGTGGAGGGTGAAGGCTCCGTTGCTCCTGCTTCCTTCCAGAATCTCTGCTCTGGGCCAGAATGCAAGCACAGTGGAGGCAGTGGTCTTGCTCTCCTCTTCCCCCAGGGCTTGGCACACAATAGGGCTCGGCCAGTATTGGCTGACAAAATGGCCTAACACTCAACATCCTCCTTGCCATGGGGAGATGAGGAAGGGCATGCTGGTGGGGAGTGGCCCTCTCCTCCTTGCCCACACAGATGGGAAGAGGCAGACCAAAGTGGCTGCGCATACACAAGGCAGAGCTGCACCTTAGCCTGGAGGCCCTGAGAAGCTGCCATTGTCTCTGCCGGGCTTTGCCTCTTAGCTCTGGTCCCTGAAGTTCCATGCTCTTTTTTTTGTGGGTGCTGCCTTAGCCACAGGGACAGAGTCACTGTCTGAGTACCCAACTGTACCTGCAGGCAGCCGATTTGAAAGGGATCCCAAGGTCTTGTGGGACAATGCACAAGGCATCGTCTTCATCCCCTCCACACCCATCTCTCACTCACCTTTGTGCCACTCCACAATGATGGAGACCATTATTTCTGTGAATGCCATGGCTTCCCAGGCCACAGATTACACCAATTTGTTGTAGAATTTGATCAATCTCACAAGGGAGGTTTGGAAGAATTGCTTTGGAGGCCCAGGGAGGGAGAAGAGCCGTCCCACTGGAGGCATCAGGAAAAATGTCATGGATATGCTTGAGAAGACTCTTGTAGGACAGGGCCCATCAAAAGCAGACAGAGGAAAGGACATCTCTGTGCAGGTGACAGCATGAGCACAGGCTGTGTGCACGGAGCATATAGCTGTTCCATTCGGGTCCAGGGCCAAAGGCATAGAGAGACGTGAGAATGACCTTGTTGGTCTCACAGTTCTTGCATGGTGACAGGCAGGAACAGGCACAGAATGAACTATGTGAAATTCTGATGCAAGGACGAAAAGGGACTGGGAGCCAACTGTGGGCAGCATCAGTGTAGGGTCAGAAACTGACCTCACCTAGTTCTCTTGGCAGCAAGAAACCACCTGCGATTTCTGAGGCCAATCAGCATTTCACCTTAGAAAAATTAACCAAACGTGGGTGCTCTGTCTCTATCTCTTTCAGTCAATGTAAAATCCTTGTGGAGGGAGCTTAGTGGAGATGACTCTACCTAGAATTCTTAGATGTTGGGCCTCAGTAGGGTTTCCCCTTCAGTAGTCACTCTTTCAACATTTGTGTCGTGACATCCATTCTTCCGTCCCCCAGCCCAGATCTGAGGTTGACCAGGGCTGTGAGCTCTCTTTTAAGGAATAGTGCAGACAGAGGATCAGTCAATTTTTTTTCTGTAAAGGGCAGACAGTGACTATTTTAAGCTTTGTGGGCCATACAGTTTCTGCCTTTACTAACAACTCTGCCCCTGTAGTGGGAAAGAGGCCACAGATAAGGCATCCATGAATGAGTGTGCCTGGGTTTCAATAAAACTTTATCTATGAAAACAGCTGGCGGTCTGGATTTGGCCTGCCTGTCACAGTTTGCTGGCCGTTGGTGTAGACTGTAAAAAGTGGCTTGGGACTCAACCCTCTTTTCAGGCCACCTCGCCTCGTGGTTCCCACGAAGGTCTACCACTGGCCACCCAGATTCAGAGCGGAGACTGATGCTGGCTTCCCATTGCTGGAGGTGGTGTCACACCCGATCATGCCGTCTTGACAACCACATTGTCTCGGCCCAAGCACGCAGACTGTTTGAGGAGTGAAACACAAAGCTGAAACATGCCCAAAGATGTTGACTTTAAGCGCACGTTTAAGTGGGCCTGGAGCTTCCACGACAAAGCCAGCACCTCCTGGTCCAACTTCTCATCATTACACAAAAGGCCATTTGTCAGAAAGTCCTTCGATGGCCGCTGTTGACATTGCTGTCACTCTCCGTCGGTGAGTCCCTATCACCGCTATGACGGACGGTTTAAAACATGCTTAGAAATGCTGTCAGCCATCCTTTTGAGAAAAGCCCACCAGGACCTGATTAAACAGGGCTTGTAGCCGAAGCCGTCCGCTCCTTGATGACACATAGTAAGTGGCAGGTAATCCCCCTCTTAATCTCCTTGCTGCCCCGAGAGGCTTATGGTAACCGATACCCCTGTGAATGCCTCGGAGTCCGATTGAGTTACCTGGTGAGGCCGGGCTTCTTCCTGCTCCTTTCCTAATGGAATGTATTGAAATAAAGGCACCTTCAAGTTGGCCACAGTCTCCCAAGATGTTGCTCTGAAGGGAAAATTTGATTTCCCCTAAGCTGCGGCTGATGCTACATTTTGATTTTCCCCGAAGCATCTCGGCATGCGGGGCTGCAGGCTGCACACCTGTCTACAATTACGGCCGGGGCGGGGTGCAGGGAGCCCCCGGGGCTTAACTGCTTCCCAGTGTGGCTGCAGCCTTTGATTCCAGGGTCAGAGAAACCCTGACTCCTGGGGAATTTCACTATCAAGATTCTTACTTTTCCCACCACCCTTCAGAACTGCTCTACTGCCCGTAGTGACACAAAGCTTTAACAGATCTGTTGAGACTAGGAGACTAAGTGACTCCGTTTAGTCGTTTGCGAGCTTGTCCCTGCATCCTGGCCTCTCCCGCTGGGGCCGTGGAAGGCAGCCCCATGGAGCGGAAGGAGCCCTGGACTGGTCCCTGAAACCCGGCCTCTCTCCTTGGCCTCACTGACTTAGCTCCATGGGTGACCTTGACCTTGTCCCTTCTCTTGAACCATTTGTGAAACAGGGCAGCTCAGTTACCAGATCACTCAGGTTTAGGGTTGCTAGACTTAGCAAATAAAAATACAGAATGCCCAGTTAAACCTGAGTTTCAGATGAACAATGAATAATTTTCTAGTATAAACCGAAAATGCCCCATGCAGTATTTGGGACACACTTACACTAAAATCTTATCTGTTATTTATCTGAAAGTCAAATTTAACTGGGCATCCTGTATTCTACCTGTCAATCCTCCTCACATAGTTTCTGAACCCACACTTGGAGATACATATTTTTGGTTTCAAAATCCAGTGGCTTTTAGTAGCTACTTGCAAGAGAGAAGTGTGCCATGTCTAGATAATTCTGAAGAGTCGCTGACTGGGACTCACTCCCAGACACATGCCTTTTGGAACAGTGGCTGGTGACAGTGTCTCCGTTGCCTAATGGAGTCCCTGGTACCAAGTAGCTGCTCAGTGAGTCCTGGTTGAACAAATGAATGAATGAATGGTCTCCAATGCCATGTATACTGCATCTTTTCAACCTTTGTTTGACCTTCACATAGTTCGTGCTCCAGTCTAACAGACTACCACGTATCCCTGACACACGCCTTTGTGCAGGATGGCTCCTGTCCTGGAAGCCCACTTCCCCCAGACAGAGGCAGTGTCACATAGTGGGCAGGATCCTGAGCCTGGAGCCAAGTGGCCTGGGGCTGGTTCCCACTTTCCCACTGTGTATCTTTGCATCCTACCCTTTAATGCTCTGTGCCTGTTTTCTCACCTATGAAACGGAGGTGAACCTAGCAAGGCTGCTGTGAGGAGCAGATGAGCTAATGCATGTGTGGCATTGCTATTTAGAATAATAGGGTTCTCATGCTATTCCATCCCAACCATTCCCCACGGCCACCTCTTCCAGGAATCCCTTGGTGATTCTCCTGTTTCCTACCCCACAGGTGAAAACAATCTCTCCCTTAGTACTCTGGGATAGAACTGAGCCATGGCTGCTTCTCCCTCCCCTAGAGACCACACATTATTTGTGGGAAGGATCAACTCTACCGCACTTGGATGTTTACTCATTGCCTGGTACACAAGACGCCCAAGACATCTTTGTTGAATGAGTGAAGTAATAAATCATCAGAACACATAGTTGCTGTAGGGAAGAATCCCTGATAAGTTAGAGTATGGCGCTGTTACCCGAGGGGGTATTTTACCCGACGCTCTCACCGCCTGGCTGGAGATCTGTGGGGGCAAATAGGAAGTCCCCATGTAGAGCGAGACAGACAGCAAACGGTGCCCAGCACACCCACCAGCAAGGGACGTGGCCTGGTGGGGTAGAAAGGACAGGGCATGGGAGTCCAACAGGTGCAGGTGAAAACCCTCTTCTATCCTTTTATAGCTGAATCTCTCCAGAACCTTCTTCCTCATATATGGAAAGGGTATAGGGGTAGGACTGGGTATGAGAGGGCTCGGGTGCAGGAGGTAGATTGACACCTACGAAGGGCTGAGCGTAACTCGTGCTCTGCAAATGGCTATTGTCCAGCATCTGTGACACGTGGTCACCGAGGCCACTGGCTCCACAAAGGCTCGTGTTTGGGTCTGTAGCCCTGAGTCCCACCATCCGGACGGCAAGTGAAAACGTGAGGCCCTGCCGGGCGTCCTGGCCAGCGGAACCACGGAGAAGAGTCACCATCTCAAAGTCACCACCTGCCTCGTCCACACAGGCACGGCCTGAGAGGGCCGGGAGTGGCGACTCTGGCAAGGCCCCGCCCGCTGCTCTTTCCCGCGGCCTGATATACGGCGTGCACATTCCCTGCACCGCCAGCCGCTCACCCCAAGGATAAAGGTCATCCTGAGCTTCAGCGGTTTGAGCTAGTAAAGATTTTTATAAAAACTCACTGTCTTGATTTGTGTTCAAGTACTTTAAAGTTCACATATTTCTTGTTTGAACTTTGCTGGCTGAAGTCATTCCATCCGCAATCAGCCTGGATTGGTTCTGCTTATTCAGACCCCATCAATTACCGAGAACCGGACTGGAGCGCCCGCCGCCCGTGCGTTGGCTGCGCCCCAGGCTAGCCGATTTATCTGACATTTAATAAGGAGTTTTAGATTTTGCAGCTTATCAGAAGAGCACCTCTCGAGTGCGGGTGAGCTGGTGAATCCCAAATAAGAGGACTGCTCGGGAGACTTTCCCCTCCAACCCGCTGTTTGTCACGCAGCCCTGCTCTGCGGGTTAGGGCCTCCTCCCTCCTTCCTTTGCTTTTGTTGTGCCTGCTTTCTCTCCCTAAAATTGCTCTGTGGTTGCTGTTTCAAAATCACTTTACTGTTGAGAGAACAACCGCGGGGAGAATTCCAAATCAAGCTTTGGCCTAGAGAGCAGGGTGACACTGCGCCCAGCGCTGCAACAGAGGCATAAACAGGGCACAGTGGGAATGTTGGGCAGGGGAGAGTGACATTCTTGCTTTGCACCTTTGATTGCAGCTCAGACCATGAGTGCACGCTTATACATGTCACTACAGGAGCTCTGAGGTTTCATTAAGCTGCTTTTCAGTTTATTTTGAATATTAAGACTCATGTATTAAATCTATTTCTCCCCCGATGGTAAATTCAGTTTTCTTGAGCATATTGTGTATGTTTAACCTGCCTAGTTTGGGTTTCCATCGTAAATGCACCTTCCAACAAAAGTTTCACTAAACCTAAGGACATGGGCTGTGAAGTCTTTACTTCCATCATTCACAGCATTTCAGTGGACAGAAGTGACTTCTTTGCTGCCGTCACCGCCTAGTTTTTAGGTTCTTCTTCCTTGGGATTTTCACCGTCATTTTAGGCCTTTATGCTCACATGTTCCACGTGTGTTCTGACAGCAGCGTGTGGAAGTGTCTTTCTCACTACCCCCTCGACAGTGCTGCATTCTTCTTTTCATGTATTTGTTTTTAAAGAAACTGCCAATCTTGGGTTCCTCCAATGTTGTTATTATTATCTTCTCCCTCTAGGGCAACAGGAGGCTTTCTGCCAGTTTGGTTCCTTGGGAGATGGTTAAGGATTCAGAGTCTCGGCAGCCCTCCCTGAGACTCTAGCTCACAGGGCCGAGATGGAGCCCTGATCCCCACGCACGCTGGTGTTGGGGCCCGAGCTCTGCAGGACGTGTATCGACAACAGCCTCTACCCACCCCAACTCCTGCAGAGACTTCCCCATTGCGTGTTGGATCTGTGGGTGCAGGGCTGCCCCGCCAGCCCCCTTGGGTGACTCGTGGACACCCCAAGCCCACTGTGTCCAAAGGTGAAGGCATCCTCTCCCCGCAAGTCTTGTCTCCACCCCGCCTGAGTGGCCATCACCTCTGACAGATACCACCTCCTCTCTTTTCTCTCACCTCCGATCAACTACTCAATCCTGAGATTCCATCTCAAAAATCATCTCCAACTCCCCCTGTTCCCCTCTCTTTCCGCTGCTGCTCCCCAGAGCAGGCCACGGGCATCTCTCAGCTTGGTGGGTCTTCCAGCCCCAGTTCCTCCTCGGCCTACTCAACTGTCTACACTTGGCCTAAATGGCCAATCCCATCTTGCCATTTGTCAGCCCGAGGAGCCCCCATTGTGCTCAGGTGGGGCAGCTCCTCTCCGCGCAGCTCTGTAGGTCCCGCCCAACCTCCCCCTGCGTCTCCGTCCTCCCCAGGCCGGTCCAGGCACCCTGCGCTTCCTCTGGGACTGCAGACTGCTGCACGCTCGGGCCTCCAGGACTCCATGCCTCCATCTGCTCCCCTCCTGCCGGGCGCAGCGACACCCTGCTTTGCCTGCGAAGGACACTCCCTCTCTTCCCTCTGAGAAGTTGCATCCCACCCCGCCCCCAGGTCGGCTCTCTGGCTCGTGTCCCCAGACTTCCCGCTGTGCCTTAATACAGCACCTGCTGCCCTGCATCAAAATGGCCCGCTCACCTGGCTGTCGCCCTCCGGACCACACCCTGCCAAGGCAGGCTCCACGGATCTGGTTCACAGCTGTGACAGACACCACACCTGGCGCCGACCCTGGCATTTAAGTTGAATCATATGAAAATGCTGATGTTTGACCGACCATTTTTGACCTATAAAAATGACCATTTCATATGGCTCGGCCCAATACTTATTCATAAATTTTTGTCCAGTGAGGATGCAAGCACAGTATCTCTTTATCTGTATTAAATGTCTTTGACTTTAAGAGCACACTCTCTTCATCGGCATAGACTTTCGGATGGAAATGTCAACTGGTTGCATGTGGCTCACAAAGTGGGTATGAAGGGTCCAACTGGATTATCATATGGTGGATGTGCAGGGCAGAGAAGAAAAGACCGCATTCCCTTGGCTCGAAGTTCACACCTGAGCAGCATGGAAGGAGCCAAGGGAGGGGCAGGAATTGTTTGCGGAGGATCTCAAAAGGAACTCCCCTGCTTCTGTAGAATTTACATCACGAGATTAAACATTCATTTGCAGAATATTTTTCTTCCAGTGAAAATACAATTTGTAACTCATTACTTTAGAAAAGACTTTTTGTTTTCAATATGAAACATTCCCGATGGCCACGCTGGTCCATGGGAGATTTACTTGCCTTCTGAAGATAAATAAGGAATTGTCCCATCTCAGTCGCCTTTCCTGCCCTGCTCCCCGTGCTGAGAACATGCAGATCAGCACAAGCGGTCCCCTCAGGTCTTAGTTAGCAAGAGGCTGCCATCTATAGATCCTGGGCCCAATTACACACCGGCGGCACAGGAGGAAACACACACGTGTGCTGTGGGCTTTTGAAAGAGTTTTACACCTCTCGACCTGGAGGATTAGGGTGTTAGGTTTTGAACAGGCTTTTAGTTCTTCAATTAATGTGTTTTATTTTGCAAAGGAGCTCAAAGTACTTCTTGTAAGAAAGGATCACCTAGCTTCCCGTTTTGTAGATGAAGAAACCGAGGCCCCCAGATACCAGAGGACTTGCTCCCCTTTGTCACCCAAGATGCCGGGCCAGAGCTGGGACTTGCCCCAAGCTGAGTGGCTATGACATCCCCAGGGATGTCCACCTTCCCAATGCAGGGAAACGAGGCTCTCGGCAGAGGAATGCCAAGGGTGCGGCAGGGAAAATTGTGCCCAGCTCAAGCTGGCTCCCGTGGAAGCTGGTCCCCACCGCCCGAGGGAAGGCTTTCCATTCCAGAATTCCCCTTCTCGCAGCAGTGGCTCAAACTCCGAGAAAAGTAATAACGACAATGATGCTATGACAATAATAGTTGTAATTGCATACACAAGGTTGTGGAGGGGAACAGGATTTATCATTGGGATTGTTTTCATAAAATGCCTCTGTATTTAGCCATAATATTATGGAAACAGCTTTACAGTTGTCTGCTTCTAATGAAAGAAACACAACTTTAAAAGAGGGCATTATACAGAAACAAAGGGCTTGGGTAGCCCCGGCTGTCCTCAGGTTTAAATCGACCATGTTCCGGCCAAAGCCGAGATGCCGGCTCCCTGCTCGTTCCCGGATGCCAGTCCCATAAACAAAGGCCCACTTGTTCCTGGATGCACTCTCAGAGAGAGGTTTCCAGAGCACCCGTCACCTGCAGCTCACCTGAAGATGACACATGGCATGTGGGTGTGTCCCCCTCCCTATTCTTGTGTTCTACTTGGCAGCTCTTTCTTCCCCCTCTGAAAGTTGACCTGAGATGAAACTTGCTAAGGTAGGAGAGAAAATGAACATGCAGAGGTGGGGGTCCCCAGATGCCGTGTAGGGGACCGGCCCTCACTGCTTATGGAGAGCTCATCGTACTGCTCCTATACTCTGGGCAGCCCGTGCACATGTGCTTTCTCTCTCCCTGTCTGAGAGTTGCACTTCTCAGGTCATTTGTGGCCACAAAGCTATACTTGGCATCTGCATTTTCGCCTGGCCTGCAGGACCTGCCTGCCCTCTGTTACCTGGCTGGTCCTAAATCTCCGGTTCCCCACATCCTGCTCCTCCTGCAGGATCCAGGGCCACCCTCATTCCTCCAGGGATCCTTCCTGGCCACACAGCCCTAAGTGGGTTTGGTTTCCTCTCTCTGGGCTGCCAGGCTCCTAAGGGCTGTGCTCCTCTGTGGTTCTTACCATTCCGTACTCTAATTCTTGGATTGTGTGGCTGTCTTTTGCATAAAACACCGTGACCTCTGATAGGACGAGGACTGTCTGTATCCATCTTTCTGTCCCCAAGGCTAAGCTGGCAGCCTGCCGTGCACGAGGTGTGCACAAACATTTAACGACTAAGTGAACGGAGTGGCATGTGCACACACCCCAAAGGGCCTTTCTGAGCAGACATCGTGCCAGGACAGAGCATTTTGTCTCTCAGGATCTTGTTTTGATAGTTTGAGACAGGGTCGCCAAACTTGTGCCGCAAGTGTTAAACAGCAAATACTTTAGGCTTTGTGGGCCAGATGGTCTCTGTCACAACTATTCCACTCTGCTGATGCAGTGCAAGAACGGTCATGGCCAATGTGCAAACAGATGAGCGTGGTTGTTCCAATAAAAATCTATAAACCCAGGCAGAAAGCCAGATTTAGCCCACCAGCCATAGTTTGCTGATTTCTGGCTCCTTAGCCAGGGAACTGTCTGCTGTTCCTGTGGGTAGATTTTCCTTTGTCGGGTGGCTGTCATCTCTGAGGCCTGCTGGGGCTCCAGGGCACAGCAGACAGTGTCTTGCACTGGCTGTCTCTCCTTTTCCTTGGCCAGCCATAGGAAGGGCCTCAGAATTCTCTCCCAGCCTTCCAGCTAGCTTTCTCAGCACTTCCTGTGTCCTGGTGCCCAGATAACTGCCTCCAGGTCGTTCATGCTAGGAATGACCCGGCTCCTCTAGAGCTGGGGTCTGCCCGGGCTCTCTGAGGCATTCTCAGCGCATCCACTAGGTGGGCTTTCTCTCCCCTCCTCCAAGCCCAATCCCGAGTCCCTCCCTGCACCTTCCCATGCGGAACGGTAACAGCCCAGGTGGGGTGCTCTTCCAGCCAGCCAAGGCTGCACCACAAGCCATTGCCAAACATAAAACGACAGCAGCACTGATCTTTCTCATGAATCTGCATTCCACTCTAGTTGGCAAAGCTGTGGAGGCTTGAGCCTGAGGGCCAGAATATTCTTCAAGCTCACTCACTCACTCACTCACTCGCTCGTTGTCTGGCGCCCAGGCCAGGAAGGCTCCAAAGACGGAGGGGGAACAGCTAGGGCTCCCTGGGCATCTCTCAGTCTCTGTAAGCTCTCTCCACACTGTCTTTCCAGCTTGGTAGCTTCTGGGTCACCGATTTCTTAATGTCAGTCCAGGGATCCCAAGGCACATGTCCCAGGAGTGCCAAGAAACCATGCCATCTTTTTACTACTGCTATGGCTTGAATGTCCCTCAAGTTTCATGTGTTGAAAATTTAATCCTCAAATTCATATGTTGAATTTGAATTTGGAGCTGAGTACTTTGAGGAATAGTCATGGTTAAATAAGGTCATCAGGATGGGGCCCCCCCATCATGGGTGTTAGAAGACAAAACTACAGCAAACCTAGTGTTGTAGATCTTAAGCTTTTATTTGTGATTCTAGAATCAGCAGCAGTTCAGATCAAAGTGGCTCAGAATGCTCCTCCCCTCCACATGCGCAGGTTATATTTATAGGCAGAGAAAAGGAAGCGCGAGACAGCCGATTGGCTGCATGTGTTATGTGACTGTGGTTTGAACAGTTGGCTGCCTGTGATTGGCTGAGACTCGGCTATTTGGTCCTGAGCTAGGTCTTTGTTCTACTACTGAGTTAGGTTGCAGTTGGAAACTCATACGGAGGCCTTCTTGGGCCAATCTTAGTTTGATTGAACAGGGCCTGGTGGTTTTATGAGAAGAGGAGAGAACTGAGCTGGCACACATGCCCTTGCCCTCTCGCCACGAGATGCCTCTACCATGGTGCAGCCAGGAGGCCCTCGACAGACGCCAGCCCCTCGATCTTGGACTTCCCAACCTCCTGAACTGTAAGAAGTGAGTTTATTTTCTTTATTAATTACCCAGACTCTGGGATTCTGTTATAGCAACAGAAAATGGACTAAGGTATGACCTAGCCCCAGAAGTCATGTAGGGTTACCTCTGGCACATTCTAGTCATTGAAGTAGTCACCAAGTCCCGCCCAGGTTCCAGGGAGGCAGAATGGACTCCCCATCATGATGGAAAGAGGTGATAGTCTGGAAGAGCATGGGGGAACGACTCTTTGGGATATAGAATCAGTCGCGCTCCCGTTCCTGGGTCCCTGCTATGTGCCTGGCACTGGACTTCTCACTTTGCTATTTACAATCTTGGTGATCTTTTCAATACTTCTGGGAAGTCATGATCATCATCCCCATGTCACAGATGAGGAAATTTGGGTTTAGAGAGGATAAGCAGCTTGTCTACGTAACTCCTCAAAAATTACTAAATGTGGGTCTGTCTGGCTTACAAAGGCCTCCTGCCTCCCCTTGAGGCCTTCTTTAACTGCACGTACACGATGCTCTGGGTGCTTCCCTTGTCCCCAGGTCTTTAGGCAGCTCCCTGTTCTTTGATGAGGGATGTGCAGCAGATACAATCTGGTAGAATCTAAAGAACATGAAACTTGGGGTCTGGGCTTCCTTCTTTCGTGGGGCTCTGATGTTGCTCAAGGTGGGAGGCAGCAACAGTGATGCTGGGATGCGACTCATCTGTTAATTAACTCACCGTGACAGTGATGAGCTGGTAATTACAGCCGGCGTCCACACACTCTGCAGGCCCCCGAGATTCCTGGTGCTGAGTTTTGTTCTCAGGAAGTTGTTGTCCACAAGGAAATCTGAGGAGCCAGCGGAATGGCACCCACGGAGGAGCAGCCTCGGCCCTCGCTCTGCTCTTTTCTCCAAAGCAAAACGATCAAATCACTCCCCAGGATCCGAGTGTCAGGAGGAGGCTCTGGCCAGAGTAGGACTCCTTGGCGTGGGCTGGGCCGGGGCCGCTCTGGGTGCTCAGAGCTCGTCTCAGTTTATATTTAAGCTTCCTGATAGATTCCAGGTTTTCATTTTTGTCTCATTTCTAGTATTTTCACAACTCCTAAGAGTATTTATTCTTCTCTGCTTTCTTAATTATTATGGCTTTAATGACTAGAAGCCTTTAAGGGTAGTAAAGTTGAGGGGAATTATTATTTATTAAAATAAGAACAATTTTATAGGCTTTCAGGGATACCGGGGCCCTTGAAGACATCTTGCTGAGCCGTCTCATTTTACTAATGAGGACCCTGAAGCTCAGAGAAGGGAAGTGACTTTGCCAAGGTCACACAGCCCTGTTGGGTGTGGCTGCTTAGACCGGGGTTTTGCCCGCTGTGCCCCTCACTCTCGTTCGGTCGCTGTCTGGAGGCCAGTTGCCGGCCCAGCTGCAGGCTAGACAGCTGCAGCTCTGAATGTTTTCCAGATTATTCCAGCACTCTCTGGACTACCAAGAACCATGGTAACAGTTCATCACACTGGCCAGTGACTTCCCTTCGTCACTCTGTCCCGTTGGTCTCTGTCTTTTGTGCCGCTGCTGCTGGCTGACATATCTGTGGTGTGGCTGAAGAAGTGGCTGATCCGGGAGCACAAGGACTACAGTTTCGGT
The DNA here is from genome assembly GCA_008750895.1 of Mirza zaza. NCBI lineage: Eukaryota > Metazoa > Chordata > Mammalia > Primates > Cheirogaleidae > Mirza > Mirza zaza. The sequence continues at coordinate 240,577 of VSMD01080688.1, forward strand.
CTCCCCAACCCTGCCTCGGCCGCACCGCAGGCCCTGGGCCCTGGGACTGTGAAGCCGGTGCCCAACTGGCCGACTGGTTGAAGAAGGCCTCCTCCCGGCAGGCTGCCATTTTGCTCCTGCCACCAAACTGCCCCCACCTGCCAAGCGTGGCCGCCAGCCGGCACCCTCCCCAGCCTGAGGAGGGGTCTTGCGCTTCCCGAGTTCTAGTGGAAAGCACTAGATGTGATTCGACGGGCACTGCTTCTTGGCAGCACAGTCTCCTTTTCCCAGTGTGTCCAATTTGATGATGATGATGCTGATGGTGATGATGGTGATGATGAAGATAACACAGGCCCAGTGTTCGCCCCTTCCATGCAGTAGCCTTTAACTCTGGGACCCCAGCATTTCTGGGAAGTTCCTGGCTCCTTTCCTTGAGTTATTGGCTTTTCATATACCCTACCAGGCCCGCATTTCTCAAAGCTTGAGCCTCAGACATCGTCTTGTTCTGCGTTAGAATCACCTGAGATTTTTAAAAATGCAGGTTCTTGGGCCCCACCGAGGACCAAGCACATCAGACTCTCTGGGGATGGGGCCCAGAAATCTGCACTTTAAGCTCCCAGGTGATTCTTTAGTACCTGGAGCTTGAGACCGGGCACTTGGGGACAGCTGGGGGAGTTACGGGGTCGACAACTGCATGTCTAGCCCAAGGCCTGGCGCAAGAAGGTGATAAACTATTTGTTGAATAAATGAATGGATGAATCAGTGAGGCCATATCCCTGAACTTGACCACAAAAAGGGGTTCTATTAATATCTGCTCTGGAGTCACTCTCTACCCTATCCTCCAAGTCACGCACCTGCCATGTGCACAGGTAGAGCAGGTGACATCTCCCTCTTGTTCGTGAGGCATCTGTCACCTGTCCCTGAGGTTTGCTATGTGCATCCTCATCCCCTTGACTGAGACCTATGTCACTGTTCTTTGCCCCAGTTAAATGTCTACATTTATGAGAACGATGCAGAGAGTGTTGGGGACCCTCAGGCAGGTCTTTGCTCTCTTCGTTTCCACCCAGTTTTGAGGGCTCCTTCCCTGCCTCCTGACCCCAGTGACCTCATCATTTGTCCGCAGCCAACCAATCGGCCTCAGATAAAAAGCCTGCTGGCCGCCTGCCCGAGATTGCTTTAGTTCCATCGGTTCAGCTCTTTCCTCCCTTTCTTCCTCTCGTTCTTCCAGCCACCTGCACCCGAAAGGACTGTTTTGTCATTTGAGACGTTTCACTTGCTCCCCCACCCCCATATGGCAACCCTTGTCACAGCCTCTCGGACTTCCTTTTTTTTTTTTCCTTCTCTTTTCCTCTTCTCTCTCCTAGTACTTCTCTGACTCTGGGGGTCCAAGAATGGTGCATTGATTGGGCTGGTTTGGCTGCTTTTCCAAGCTGGTGGTTGTAGCACAAACCCTTCCGCGAAGCAGCTCCCCGGCTCAGCCCTCTCTCCGGGCCCCCGGCTCTGCGGCGGGAGGAGGCACACTCCAATTCACTAGGGGTGGTTTCCATCTGCAGCGATTGCTTGATCTTCTTACCTGCTGCCGCCCGGGCTTAGAGCAGGCCCAATTCTTTATGTCCCGTGTTGGGTTTAATGTCAGAGCACGATAGATTTCTCACTGCGTTAACTTTACGGCACCGTCCTCTACACCCACGCCAGATAGCAGGCCTTGGCGCTATTTTATGGAAACCCAGTCACTGTACAAGAAAAACTGGCTGTTTAAAAGCTAGTTAAACATCGTATAAATTACCCACATCTTTTGCCACTAAAAACCTCCTGAGAATGTGTCACTGAATGTCCCCTGCCAACCTTGTGGACTGTCTCCTCTTGTGCCACCGACTGGGCCTGGTGACAGGCTGTGTTCCCACGTCACACAGCGAGCTGCGTAAAACACTCTCCTGTCCATTCGTGTGAGTTGTTGGTCTGTTAAAGGACACTGTGCATTTGTACATTGATTAGAGACCACCAATGCCTTCGCCAATTTCATAATTTCAAATTAGGACGACATCCTTCTTTTGAACCCTTCAAACACCTTAAACAGGCAACACACTCACATTAAGTGATTTAAAAAATTAACAACCTCTTAATTTGATCAAAGCATTAACATGACAGTTTAATTCATTCATTTATCACGTGTGTACTTGCTCCCATACAGGGCCGGGGTGGAAGGAGAGCACGCGTTGCCGCCCGCCGCCTGCCCGCCGCTGGGGGGCGCAGGGTGTGGCCGCTGCCCCCGGTGGTGCAGAGTGAAGCCCCTGACCGAGGGCAGAGCTCTGTTTTCTTTCTTTCTTTTTTTCCTTTAGGTTAGTTTTTCACCTGGAAAACTAGACGGATACGGAGATTTATTTGGCCAAGACACCTTCTGTCCCCAGAGTGAGTTGCCCATGTCGGCGGCCTGGGCTCTGAAGTCACCGCCTCCCCCGACAGCTGTCCCCACAGGTGTCTGCTCTGCCCTGAGCGGGAGTCCTGGCGGGTGGGTGCCAACATGCCGGACCCGAGCATGGGCTCATAGCTGCCTTCTGAGACAGAAGCCAGGGAAGTTCCAGGCAGGTGGAGGACACGAAGCTGGCTGGCACCAGAAACGCCTTGGGATGGGGCTGAGGGCAGGGAGGGCGCGGCTGAGGAAAGGGGCCCGGCCGCAGAGCCAGGTGCGGTGGCCCCAGGGCCCTGGAACCCCTCGCTTTGGCATCTGGCAAAAGCAGGTGGTTGTTTTTCCTGCTCATTGAGGAAAATTGGTATTTCCTCCAGCAGGGGACTGGGGGGAAGGTGCAGGGGTGAGTCAGGATGGGTAAGGGGAGTGCAAGGGGAGCCAAGGCACAGGAGAGCCGAGAAGACTGGCATTGGGGAGACGAGGAGGACAGGGACCGGGCAAGCTCAGGCTGTGGTCGTACTGCGTCAAAGAGGCCTTGAACGCACGTAAGGCCTCTCACTCACCGAGGTGCCTGCAGACAGGGCTGGAATAAAAATGAGCCTCCCCAGGCCTTGGCGGACACCCCTCTGAAAGCAGCCTCTGCAGCATGGCTGGCCTCCCCACGCCGAGCCCCAAGCATGGGTCTCCGTGGTGGCTCTAACCCAGGCCTCAATTCCGCAGCAATGATGTGGCTGCCCTGGGATCGCTGCCCCATCTGACTAAGATAGGGGCTTCCCACATCTCCCTATCTTGCATCCCCTGCGTCCAGGTGTCTTGCCTCACCTGGCCAGGTGGGCTTCTGCAAAGGCAGGCAAGGTCTCCGCAGCCAGCCCTGCCCAGTGACTGGTGCAGGCCCAGATACCGGGAGCTGTGAGCGCCATGCAGGCTGCAAAGGTGGTGGCCGGGCATTCAGTTCACCAGAGGGTCTTCAGGAGCCCTGTGGGCGGCGGACTCCTGCTGGGAGAAACCCCTCAAGGCCTGTCCCCAGGCAGGGCAGAAAATGATCGTTCCACACAGAGATCAAACAGGCGGGGCCCATCAGAAGGATCTGACTGCACATTGGGAACCCCTGGCATGTGGATTTTTCTTCCTTACAAAATATCATCAACGGAGAATCTCCTACTTCTCAGGTCCCCAAATCTAAACCTGAAATGGCAGATTCTGGCCAGGCTGGGGGTTAACTCAGGGCTCAGAGACACCGCTCCGCCAGAGGCTCTGGTGAAGGATCAGTCAGGAATTCATAAAGTATTTATTTAGCTGCCAGAGCACCCGCCCTCCCTTTCTTGCATGTTAGAATTGATGCAAAGTTTCCGAGACAAGCCTGCGATTGCGGCTGTCACCAAACAATGCCATATTTCTTTTCTTCTCTTAAATTCTAGGGATCATTCCCTGCAAGAGGGCAATTTGTCTGTCAGGCAGGCAAAACAGGGGCTGCTCCCCGCCCTCATTAAACTGACAGCACGGTTATTAGCAGAAAACGAAGCCAGCCCGCCATGAAGCTAGCCACTGTTTTATGGCGAGCGCCGGGGAGATATTTTCAGTAATTAATTTGATAAATATATTAATTATGAATTGAGTTGACAGTACAATCAGATTGTCAGCCTTCCAGACAGCCTCTCGTGATAAGTAGCTCTGTGATGAAGTGGTTGGATTTCAAGCCTGTCGTCCTGCAGGGCAGTCCCTTATCACCGGCCTGCCCATTCACTCTGTAATTTCCTGCGCATTGTAATTAAATGGTAGCTTTCTGATTGGAAGTGACTCCTCAAACTTAATCTCTCTCTCTCTGTGAGCCTGGTGGGGGAGGGGGACAAAAAAGCCCTTTGTTTCAGGGCATTTTTCATGTGCAGAAGCAGTTTTGCTGCCCCAGCTCCTTTAAGTGAACCTCTCTGGTCCTGGAGGAGGAGGGGGAGGAGGAGGAAGAGGCAGCCCTGGGGAAGAGGAGGAGGAGGAGGAAGAGGCAGCCCTGGCCTAATATGGCTACTTCAGAGCCTTGCAGAGCCAAGTAGGATTTGAGGGGCAACCAGGCTGGGGGCAGCCCCACGTCCAGTTAATGCCATCCTCTGTCTCTGCCACCTTGGGAAGGTCACTGCTCCTCTGGGGGCCTGTTTCTTCTGCCACAGAAAGAGGAAAATTGGTATTTTCTCCAGCAGGGGATGGGGGGGGGAGGTGCAGGGGTGAATCTGGACAGGTAAGGGGAGTGCAAGTGGAGCCAAGGCACAGGAGAGGCTGTGCCACTGAAGGGGCTGGCCAAAATGATTGTGAGAGTCCCCTCTGGCCTGAAATTCTGGGATGCTGTGGACAGAGCCACTCTGCAGGCTGCCCTGCCCTGGAGTCCTGGGGAAAGGGAGAGAGAGAGAGAAAGAGAAGGGACCAAGTGTCAGCTGTATTTCTCCAGGACAGGGAGTCATTCAGGGACTCCCTTGCCAGCACTTTTTTTTTTCCTTTTGAAGAAATTAATTATGAACACTGCCCGGGGTCATTTGACTCCGGAGATACATGTCAAGATAAAATATTTCAGAAACACTTATATTTAATAATTTAATATGGTGGTTCGCATTTGGGTGCAACAAAGGGAATTATTGGTAATTGCAAATTTTAAAGAGGCAGGATGATGAAGCCCAGCAAAGTAGGGGGACCATGGGACAAAAATCAGGAAGGTCACCAGGCGTTTCTGTTCGGGAAGACCCGAGGACTGAGTTTAGGATGAGGGGGGACGTCATTTGTGTGTCTTATGAAGAAGGCAACTTCGGAAACTTCCTGAGTGGGCAATGCCTGGGTGCCCTAGCTGGAAACAGGAAGAAGAGCGAGTTGGTCCTTGACAAAGGGAGTTCTCGGCCTCCCAGTCCTAGGAAGTCTGTGATTGAGACTCAGAGAGGCCCAGCGCTGCCCCCGGCCACACGGCAAAGGTCCAAAACCCCAGAGAAGCTTGACCTCCAGGACCAGTGCCCCAAGGTCATGGGCTCCATGGAAAGAACAGCAGCTTTGCATCAGGTAGGCTCAAGTTCAAACTCTGGCTGCTGCTTGCCTGATACGCCTCAGTGTCTGCGTCTGTAAAATGGGCTAGCGCGTGTGATGTGAAGATTAAATGAAATAATGCCTGTAAGGTGCTTTCCAGAGCGGCTTAAATGGGGGTGGGGAAGCTGAGTAGTTAACAGCTATTGTTTTGCTATTAATAAAATGTCTCTCAGGGTAGGCAATGCAATTCATCCCATTTTACAGATGAGAGGCTGAGGCCCAAGGTTACCCAGCTAGTTAGTGGTGAAGCTGGGATTTCAACCCAAACAGCCCAGCTCCTCCCACGCCTATGGGAGGAGGGGAAACTGCAGTGTGCGGAGTGGAGGGTGAGACAAGCCTGAGGTCTATTTCACCTCGAGGCAGGAGATGTCCCAAATCCGCCAGCTGCCCCAGGCAGGCGGAGTTATCACTTCCTTTGCTCTGTCCTGCAGCAACAAGAGACAGCCACATGCCAGCTAATTAGAGGGCTTGCTCTTCCAGCTTTGGAAACTGGCCCTGAGCCACATAAGGGAAAGGGCAGTGGCCTGGTGGCCAGGAGACCCCCACTCTAGGTGACCTTGGGCGAGCCATGTTCCTTCTCTGAGGCCTGACTTCTCCCCAAGACTCTTTACAATCTGACACTCGTAGTTCCTACTAGTCCCCTCAGCCCCCTTACTCCTAGTGCATTCTGGTAGGAAACTGGTGGCGCTCACCAAATATCCACGCACCCATGCCGGACATCTCCCAGCATCCCTTGCGGTCAGGTTGGACCATATGACTTGCTCTGGCCAATGGGCTATAAGAAGAAGTGGCATGTGACATGTCCAGGTGGAGGCATTAGGAGCCTGCATGTTCCCCCCACCACTGAGGCCTCGGAGGCCATGGCGTGTTTCAGATTTGTGAGGGCCGCCTGACCCTCCCTGGGCTGCCCAGGACTAAGAAGTGGAGCATTACTTTGTGGAGCCACTGAGGTTTGGGGGTTTCTCTGTTACTGCCTGGTGCTTGAGCATTCTTGACTGTTGCACACTCTGTGCCCCCAACATAACCTTTGTCCATTCTCTAGGCAGCTGAGCTCAGTCTTGCCTCAGGGCCTTTGCATATGCCATTTCCTGGATGCTTCTCCCTCCTCCTCCTGCTGAACATCCTACCTCCTCAGCCCCAGCTCCCTCCTGCAGCCTTCTCTGGCCAACCTGGGCAGAGTTCCTCGCGCCCTTCCCTGGATTACCTCGGGTGAACATGCCTGCCTCCAGTTCATGCCTAGCCCTCACCATCACGCTACTGTGTGCCTGTCTCCCCTAGCCATTCGTGAGATCTACAAGGGCAGAGCCCATGTCCTTTCCCTCTATATACCAAGTGCCCCATTAATATTTATTGCATGCATGAGTGATGAGTAACTGGCATTGGGGTCCTTCGTGGCCATGCATGGGGATTGTGGCACAATGAACCCCCCCCTTCAACTGGGACATGGACAGACCTAACGTAGTGCCACTCTTCAACCAGCTCGTCTCGTGGGTTTGGGAAAGCCACTCCTCCAGAGATGTTTGTTTCCCCATCTCTGAAATGCACAGAAGCAGCTTGCCCAGGAGCTGCTGGGCAGGCGCCCACCAGGGTGTGGTCTCTGACGGCCTGGGGTGAGACAGGGTTGGGTCTGGAGTCTGCTCCCCTCCCATGAGGTGAGCGGGTGGTCCCTTCTGTGCTCTGGGCCTTCATTGCCTCGTCTTTAGACGGGGTGCCGCACTCAGCCGTCCCCAGCATTGCCGGAGTTGCCGCGGTGGCTGCAGGCCATATTTCAACCATATTTCAGCTCAGTTTTCTTAGGAAACCCAGGCGCCTTTCTGGGAAACTCATAGCTCTTGTCAGTCACCTGGAAATCACAGGTCCCACTGTGGGTAGAGAAGAGGGGCCACAGCAGGGGATCGGTGCTCACATACAGGAGTTGAGGGGCCCCTTGTCTGGGTCCTTCCTGGCTGGTTCACCCACGAAAGTCCACCAGCACATGAAGCAAAACCGGGTAAGTTACAACAAGCTTTGTTTGCTTTCGCTGGAGGCAAAGCCAGTGTGTAGGTGCAACACCAATAATCAAGACAAAGTTTTAATATGAAGTGAGATAAATATCACTTGTGCTAGAAATTGATTTCTACTCATGATTCTTTGCTGAACAAGTGCACACTTATTTTTTTCCCCAAAGTTCCAGATTTCTGTCCTTTCCTTAACTTTTCAAAGAAAACATAAGTACTTTGAGCACAACCAGAGTCGAATATTTTCCTTTGTCAGATCCTACTTGAATCCGTATTTTAACATGTCCCCATTATATTTCAAAGAGCAGGCATGATTGCTCTTGAAAAAAAAAAAAAGCAAGACCAAAGACAGGGCATTGTCTCTGATCCTATCCTCCACCCAGAAATATTCTCCTGGGAGCTGGCTGGGTGTCATCTGCTAAATCCCGAATGATGAACTGTAAGCTCCTTTACTTTACGCCAGAAGCAAGTGGTAAGTGGACGCAAATTGACTTTGGAGAGGATGCTAAGTGATAATCCTTCCCAGGTTCCCAGGAAGGAAAATATACCTATTTGAGGGAGTCTTCAACTTGGGTTTGAACTTGCTGATGCCTTTTTGGAGTCCAAGTGGAAACTATGGCGCTTTTGTGTGCCTGTCAGATGTCCTGCCTGCCGCCGAGGCGCCAGGAATGATAAATATGCAGAGCGCTTTGATGTTAATACCAAATGGGCCCCCGAAGGAGCTGGGTTGAAGGCAGTTGACACTGCGGTTTTCATCCCTCTGCAGGGATCGAGCGGATGCTTGAAAATAAATGGCACCTGTGGAGAAAGTGCACCGTCCCTGATTATGTCATTGGAGCCTCTGTGTCCCCACACCAGCTGGAGGAGCCTGGGCTCAGAGCTCCGCCTGGCAGAGGAATGTGAACTCGGGCAGGGGATGAGAGACAGTGACTCACTGTGTTTTATTCCGTCTGCCAGGAAGCCTTTCTGATGCGCCCAGGCTGACGGTCACTGGCACATGCGACATGGAAACTAATCTTCTGCAGGCAGGAATATGGAAGGAAAAGGTACTCTGGAAAAGAAGGGAGAGCTCCGCTTAGCTCTGCTACCTTCCCCATGGTGCCTCAGTTCCCCCAACTGTAAAATGAGGAGGTTGGGTTTGGTGATCTCTGAGATGCTCTTATCTGTCATTGGCTGAGAAAATGAAGTTGCAGTACTGTCCCTTAATGTGGGGGTGGGCGGCTCGCATGGGATCAGGACTGGCCTCTTTGGAGGCACCTGTCTTAGTCCCTCTCCCCAAGGCCTACTTCACGCCCTGGTGAGCCAGGCAGGGGACAGCCGGGGCAGAGCAGGGCGCCTAAAGACCCTGTGCAGGGGTCGTCCTGCTCTGCAAGGGCTCGGGGTTCTCCCCTTTATCCAGGGGGAGCTCTTCAGCTCTGGGAAGACAGAATGGCTTGTGGGGACAAATGCCAGCCTCAGAGTCAGGAGACCAGCTTCACACCATCCACCACCCCTCTCCTCGCACCTGTCCCACCACCTCAACCCGAAACCCGGGGCCGTGCCTCCACCAGGTCCTACCTCCCTGCCTGGGGCACATTATGAATTTCGGGGGCCCTGGGCATTTTCGCCCTCACACACCTTTCCTCCATTAAGATTAAAATTGTGTTTTATGACTGCATGAGTCTAAAGAGGCACATAATCCAGGCTGGATTTGTTATTATGCATCCGTTAGCCTTATATTCATTTCTTCTCCTGATTTTAAGAGAAATAAATAGGAAAACATTTTCATGGACCCTCACAAAAGTGTCTTGGTCCCTGAGCCTAATGAACACATTGACCCCGCTCACTGAACTAACTTGCTAGGAAGCCATCCCCCTGCAGAAGCTGCAAGCTCCCAAAGACTAAAGCCTGACCAGTGCTGGCCAGAGGGGCAGAGGAGGTGGGAGCTGTTCGCTCTGCCGAGTTGGATCGCGTGGACTTGGCCGAGAAGGGGAGCTGGCCATGCTGGCGTCAGAGCACAGAGCACAGCCCAGCCTGGGCGGGCAGCCTGGGGCAGTGGGACAGTGGGACAGTGTGCGCTTTGGGGTCAGAAACGCCTGGGCCCTCCTCTCCTCCATCCCCTTCCTATCTGAATGCCCTGGGGCAAGGTACTTGCTCCGGGTCTCAGTTTTTAATCTGTAAAATGGGACTCATCTCCTGAGGCACATGGCACTTGGTAAGTGGGAGCTATTGGAATGTCACATGTACGGTGACCACAGGACTCATACTTTCCAAGAAGTCTCGAGGTCCATTTGTTCCTAGGGTCCCCTAAGCACATTCACATCTGGCAGCCCACGAAGTCCAGTTCTTGCTTCAGGAATTACCGGCCAGTAACTGCCCAGCTGGGGTTGCCACCAAAGATGAGACAGGGCTATTTTTGCTTTTCTTTCTCCAGCAAGAGATTTTCCAGGCAAATCAACTGGTAATGGTTGTGTGGAGGACTAGAAGCTCCGGGGGCCCTTGCAGAATTCTTTCCGTTAGTTCACTGGCAGCAAACTTTTTGTAAGTTGGCCAATCTCAGCCCTTAAGACACTGCGTGCGACTCAGCCCTGAATCAAAGTAACAAGGCGCTCTGCTCTGAAGGCTCCTGTAATTTCGTGTTGAAACAATGTCTTAAATTAATATTTTCTTTAGTTCAAAAGGCTGCCTCGCCTTTGGCTGAGTGCTCCTGCTGCAGGGAGCCAGGGAGTGACCCTGGCCAGAAGGCCCGGAGACGTGGGGACGAAAGCCCCAAGCACACATCAATAACGAAGAAATATCTCACCCGGAGGCATTAGTCACCAAAAATGTTTTACACCAGTTGAGCACAAAAATCAATTCTGAAGTGCAGTATATCACAGTCCATAAATTACACGCGTCCGATCAAAAAAGTGAGGGAAAGAGCAGAGGCGAGGATGAAAGAAAGTTTTATCTGAAAGGGGTGATAGCAGGCTGGCCCGGGAACCCACACAGGAGGCGGACGGCAGCACCCCAAAGGGCTGGCAGCAAGTTCCACCGGGGGACCCGCTCCTGCCTCACCCCTGCCCCAGAATGCAGGGGAGACAACATGGCGGGGAAGGCCAAGGCGGGGCGGGCGTGGGGCTCAGGCTTCACGCACGTGGCCTTATTCTGCCCTGGAGCCCGTGCACACAGGGCGGCGCCCGGACCTGCCCGCCTGGCCTGCCTGCTTCCACCTGGGCTCTGGGGGAGCGAAGGAAAGGCGCTGACTGTGTACTGCCCCCCAAGGCTTTCTGGCTGAGGGGCCCAGTTTTGAGCAGGCGCGCATTTCAGGACATGCAGAGGTGACTGAGTAGAACGGCACAGCTTCCCTGCTGAGGAAGTCCTTGACGCACACCCCACAGCCAACTGGCCTTCCCAGGAATGAATGGGACCACGCCCCGTGGCCCTCTCCAAGGATCAGCTAGCCCACACCTCACTCACTGTCCCAAGTCAGAGGGGCTGCTGGGCAGTGCCCGAGCACGCGCCCCGGCTCCAGCATGAGTGGAGCCACGAGGTTTGGGCCCTATACCGTCTTGCCATCACCCTCCACCTTGGTCAGCCAGCGCCTCCCCAGCAGCCCTCTTCAGTGGCACAGTCACTCTTGGTCCACCAGGACCAAATGGTGACTAAGTCTTGGCTGGGTGGAGTCTCTGCCCCATGTGGGAAGAGAGGAAATCAGGGTGTAGGAGATTCCCCCCACACACACATCTCTGCTTACAGGGCCGCTGCCTCAGCCCCAACCTGGCCAGCTCTGAACCATGTGACCTGACGCTGTGAAACATGTGACCCACTTCAAGGGAACCACAGCTGAACCGGGAGCTTGGCTGCCTGCCTTTCTCCTCTGAATGGCATCACCCTCATCCCTCCATGCCCCACAGAAGTCCTCAGGCCTGCCAGGGGTGGCCTTGTGTGGACAGGGGCAGAGAGAGAGATGCTGCCCACCACCCGCCGTGTCTTCTATGCCAGGGCTCCGGTGGCCAGGGCTATGCTGGACACTGAGGTTCCACAGAGAAAAAGAACTAGTCTTTGTCCCCGGGAAACCTGAGTATAACACAGGGGCCCGGCGGGTAAACAAGTGAGTGTCTGACAGTTCGCAGCTCTTCTGTGTGGCAGCCGTTTTCTTCCCATTTTAATTCTTCATTTACTTGCTCAGTTAATGGTCATTAGGCACCATCATGTGCCGCCTGGTGGGCCAGATCCCAGGGCTGGAGCAGCCAACGTGACGGTGATGCCACTGCCTTCTGGAGCCACCGTCCCCTCCTCCTAGCCATGCCCTGTGCTCAACCCACACCCAGTGAGCAGCCATCAAGCCTGGCGAGGCCTTGCCCCTCGAGGCCCTCACACTGGTGGCCTTCCTGTGCCTGGGTCGCCCTTTGTCCTCCCCTCCAAACTCCGCTTGGCAAACTCCAAATCACTTCCTTGAGCCCCGGCTGGAAAGTTCCCTGGCGTGTCCTATCCTGATGTCCTGGCAGAAGCCTGCTCCTCAGCTGGGCCCATGACCAAGCCCTCGCTGCGTTGCTCTGTGATGTTTTACTTATAAACCTGCCTCCCCACAAGCCTGTGATGGGCAGGACTGTGTCTGGAGCCACCTGTGTATGCCCAGTGACATTCGGCAGAGAGCCCTGCACATAGTGGTTTCTTTGTCCACGTTGTTGTTGAATTGAGTGTTCTACTGCACACCCAGCACTCTTACCCTCACCCCCTCTGCTCTGGTGGGAACCACGCTGAAACCAGCGTGTAAATGAGACAGAGATTTACCTGAATGGGTGTGGTGGCGGGCAGTGAAAAGTGGGGAGTTGAAAAGGAAAGAGAACCCAGGTCCACACCACAGGGTCACTTTCCCCAGGCCGTGTGCAGCCCGAGGACGTCAGTGCCACCGAAGCGAAAGGCCCGAAGGGTCTGCTGGCTCCGTACCTCCTGCAGAGCTGAAGCCACCTGGGGACATGGCTGCTCTCTCTCGCCTGTCCAAAGTTCAGAACCTCACTGAAATGAGCACACAAACCCGTCCCTGAGTGGTCCTGGTGTCTGCTAGAACCCTCACAGACAGGGGTCAGAACTGGATGAGCTTGAAAACTCTTAATTGATTAAATGAATGAGTGACTGATTAAGGAATAAAATCTAAGCAGAAACAGTTGACAAAGTAAAATTATGACTCTGTCATGGAGCAGTGTCGGAAGATTAATGCATTAACATCTGCGACGCCCCTGGGATTTCAGAAGTGGGTCAAGCTGGGGAAGGCAACAAGCTCTCATTTTAAGGCTGTGGAATCCAAGGTCCAGGGAGGTTGTGACACTCCTCAAAATGCACAAAGCCAAGTTCATCTACTCATTTATTTAACTAATATTTATTTAGGGTCTACTATGACCAGGCACCCTTCTGGTCATGTGGGATCGACGTCAGTGAAGTAAACACACAAAAACCCCAGTCCGCATACAACTTCCATCTCATCCGGAAAGTTATAAGCAATAAGCAATACCCACAATACATTAATAAATTATATAGTATGTTAGAAGGTGGTGTGATGGGAGAAAAATTAGGCCAAAGTAAAGGGACGGGGGATGTGTGTTGCAGTGGGGTTTAAATACTGTAATTTAAACAGAGTGACTGTTGAAACTGAAACAGACAGAGTTGAATAAAGACTTTGGGGCCGGGCGCGGTGGCTCACGCCTGTAATCCTAGCACTCTGGGAGGTCGAGGCAGGTGGATTGCTTGAGGTCAGGAGTTCGAAACCAGCCTGAGCAAGAGCAAGACCCCGTCTCTACTATAAATAGAAAGAAATTAATTGACCAACTAATATATATAGAAAAAATTAGCCGGGCATGGTGGCGCATGCCTGTAGTCCCAGCTACTCGTGAGGCTGAGGCAGCAGGATTGCTTGAGCCCAGGAGTTTGAGGTTGCTGTGAGCTAGGCTGATGCCACGGCACTCACTCTAGCCTGGGCAACAAAGTGAGACTCTGTCTCAAAAAAAAAAAAAAAAAAAAAGACTTTAGAAGGAAGTGAGAGAATCTGTAGTTTGCACCTTACAGATGTGTTGTAAATAGCAAATGAGGCGGTGTGTGTGCTTGGCATGCACTAAGTGCTTAGCCGATGGCAGCTGCTCTGGAATTATTGCTGTCATTGGTATCATCCTCACTAACATGATCATCAGCCTTATTGTCATCATCATCACCATCAACCTTGTTGTCATCCTCCTCATCATCATAATCAACATCATCATCACCATCCATGTCATTATTTTTAATGTTTACGTTTCCATCTGTAAGGATTGCTTTCCTTCCTCTGTGTTTGCTTTCCCCTTGAGAGGACCAGCGGTGAAGGCCGTGTTGGAGACGATGAGCTCACAGCTGTCACCACACAGGCAACACCACCCAGGAAGACCTTTCTGGGACTTTCGGTCCAGGAGATTGTCTGCTGCTCCAGCATGGAGGAAAATATCAAGAACTGTGGGGGATTTGAGATTTTATTCTACAGGCATCTTAACGAGTCAGTCTGCCGCAGTTTTCAGGATGCTGGCAGAAGATACAAGACTCCAGGGTCAGAGACAAAGAACAATTTATTACTCAGAGCAATAGCAGAAGCCAGAGCATCAGCATTGACACCAGTTCCCCATGCCCTAATTTCTGCGCAGGCAATGGGGAACCTGTAAGAGAAGGGCACCCAGCTTTGGGAACCAGAAGATTTTATAATGGGCAGTAGGCCTACCTGAGCTTTGCCCAGAGGCAGACATTATTTTATTATCCTGATCTGTTAACAAATCTACCCTTTGCTCTGGACAGAGACACTATCTCTACCTTCCGTCGCCATTTGCAATACAAGCATCCTTGAAAAGATAATCTGGAACATGTGGATAATTGTCTTCCAACAGAGACGTAAAGAATTAGACAGCAAAAAATACATGGAACAGAATCATTATTAATTTGGTATTTATTTGGTCTCTTGGGAACTCTGGGATGGATGGGAGTCCAAGCTCATCGCCTAGAAACGGTGATGTTTCTATCGTTTCGGGAGGCAGTTTAGTTCTCAGCTCTGCCTATAGCCTTGGCTTTGACCCCTAGATCTGCTACTTTTCTCTGGTGTAACTTCAGACAATTCACTCAGTCTATCTTCTTATCCCTAAAATGGGAATAATGACAGTACTTTATTGAGAGGACCAAATGAAATAATGTCTCAGCAGCGCTCAGCTCATGCCTGGCATGTAGCAAGGGCTTGGTCAGTAATAGAGATGGTGGAGACAATGGTTTTCCACAAGGAGAAGGGTGAGTTACAAGAAACCAGTTGGAGATTGGTGGCCTAGCCAGGTAATAAACTGTGACCTGGCCCTCTGATGCCTACATAGGAGGTAGAGAGATTTTTTGCCTTCCTAAGTAGTGATTCCTTTGGGTCTTTAGGATTGAGCTCTGTTTCCCAATTTTATGTCCCAGGATTCATTTACACGTATCTTCAGAAACTGTGTCACATTCAAAGCCTGAAAAAGAATTCTTGTTGTTTCTAGAAATCTCTTTTAAAATCTCAAAGTTGAATCAAGGTATTAGATTGTCCTTAGATACCACACGGACAGGTGAGCTATGAAGATTAAATAGGTCACACAGACCCTGAGTAGACATGCATTTTCATAAGCAATGTTTCCCAGGAATCCGAAGAAGACATTCTTCTGTGTGAGGAGTCAGTTAACTCAACGCACCGAGTATCTCCTGTGTCCCTCGTGTGCCGGGAACGGATGTGATGGGCAGTATAGGTGACCCACGGCACACAAGGTCCAGGCTCTCTGTCAAGGAGTGGTAAGTGCCTTGGACCCGTAGTTCATATGGAATGCAGAGTGAAAATGCCATAGAGAGGCTTAGCAAGGAGATGTGCAGGGAGAGAGAGAGAAAGAGCGTAAGAATATCTTAAGGAGCTCGTGGACAGCACCCTGAAGTGGGGAGGAAGGCTCGGGCAGGGCCTTGCAGAGCATGATGTGTTATTCATAGAAAGAGCAGAGGTCTTAGAGTTGACCTGGATTCTAATCCTGACTCAACCTCTATGACTTTGGACAAATGATTTGACCTTTAACTTCTCTGGGGCTTCTTCCCCACTTGGAAGAAGAGGGTGTTAAAATCGGTCTCATAGGACCTTGTAAGGGTCAGTGATTAAAGTAGTTCACGTACTTGGCAAGCACTAGGATCAAAATTCAGCATTTGAAAAAATTGTGTGCAAGAGTCTTAGATCGGGTTTCTGGGAAACAGACTCTCAGATGGAAGTTTACTGGGAGAACTCTTGGGAACTTCCCCTGTGAGGCCGTGGAGGATGCGGAATTGAGCAGAGGAGAAACTGAGCTGCAGTGCTGTAGCAACAGAGGGCTCAGCCCACGACAGGAGGGGGCGTGACCCCGGGCAGGGCAGCTCCCTTGGCAGAGGCAGGTCCGGGAGAGGCCTTGGCTGGGAGCCGTCAGCAGCCCACGCTCCCAGCAGCCGGGAAACGATTGCCTGTGTCCTGAAGGAGGTTCCTGGTGGCACACCGCAGTGTCCACTGCAGCAGCTGGAGCCGGTGGTACAGGCTACATCAGTCAGGATGAAGTCTGCTTCTCTCCGGTACCCTGTCACTCCTGCTGAGGTCTGGGACATGCTGGAATTCAGAGGAGCCTTCGCCACTAGAAACAGGGAACTCTGCTTTGTGCTGCCTCTGAAGACTCAGCTCTGGGCTGGCTCAGCCTCAGGCCACATTCGTCCCGAGGGTCCCCCGGCTCACCATGCCCCTGAACACAGCCAGCTCCCTTTTCTTCCTGCCTAGCCTTATTTTTACTTGTGAACTTTTTATTTCCTTGAGAGGATCTAGTACAGGGAAGTATCAAATACCCAAGTGCTAATTCTCAGAGAGAACTAGAGAATCGCTCGAAAGGCCTAGAAATCACATGAGCTCAATCCAGACCCCAGGGGTGGTGGGGGTTATTGGTCAAAGAAAAGGGTGGGACAGTGACCTGCAGAATTAGAGCAGTGAGTGGCTCCATCATGCCCTCGCTCTCGCTGGGTGTGCAGTCTCCCTCCCCACGGCATTTAGGAGTTTGAGCTCTTCCCCTGCAGGGACCATGCCCTTCAAGGACCTTTGCTTGCATGGAGTGTAAGGAGAAGTCCACTAATGGCTGCTAATAATTAAACAAATGCTCCAAGTCCTCTTGGTCACACTCCACAGCTTCTGGCTCCACCCAAGGCAAAAGAGCCAATGAGGACTTTTTCAAAATGAAAACACCTGTCGTTGGCTTTGATTTTATGGCTGCAAAGTCTGAGGTATTTGGGTTCATGCTCAGCCTGACCTAGGCTGCTTTGCATAGTCCCTCCTTCCAGCACCATTGCATTAATGTTTAGCAACTGGCAGGAAGGCGGGAACTGTCAATTAAGGGTAATTCTTTAATAGGGAAATGATGTGCGTGTTGATCCAGGAACCAAAGTCTCCTCGGAACAACTTTTCATTGTCTTTTATTGAAATTCTCTTGGGAGTTAACAAGCGCTGTAAAATCAAGGCATTTCTCTATCCTAACCAGCCCCAGTTGGTTCTGACGCAGACCCCCAATCATGGTTCCGAACTCAGGAACAGACATTTCTCCCCCTATTTTCCCAATCTAGTGCCTCGATAGTCATTGCTTAATGAAATTGGCAGCTGCACTTTGGGGCTCCTAGAAAAGTACTCCGAGTACATATGAATATTTTAGCTTCAAGGATGTTCCCTGCAGGGTTCTGTTAATGGGAAGAATTGGAAACAACCTAGATGCTCAGTCACAGGGCATTTGTTGAATAAATTGTGGCAGATAGACTCATTGAAAGATTATGCAGCCACAAAAATGATATTGCAGAAGTATATTCCATGGCATGGAAATTGTCTACAGGGCAAGCTACAATATAGTATGTACAATATGATCCATATTTGTAAATGTATGTATACACACACACACACATACACATGGCTGTCTACATGTTTACATGGTCTGAAGAGAGATCTAGCACAACATCCTAGTCATTTTCCCTTAATAGTGACATCACTGGTGAGTTCTATTTTCTTCTTTCTCTTTATCTTTTTTGTTCTAATTTTTCTGCGAAAGACATATATTTCCTATGTAATTAAGAAATTAGAAGTTATAAAACAAGTGCAGAGGAGAAGGAGATCTCCTTCCTGTTGAAATATGGACTCTCAACATAAGGAGCTGGCCGGGCGCGGTGGCTCACGCCTGTAATCCTAGCACTCTGGGAGGCCGAGGCGGGCGGATTGCTCAAGGTCAGGGGTCCGAGACCAGCCTGAGCAAGAGCGAGACCCCGTCTCTACTATAAATAGAAAGAAATTAATTGGCCAACTAAAATATATATAGAAAAAATTAGCCGGGCATGGTGGCGCATGCCTGTAGTCCCAGCTACTCGGGAGGCTGAGGCAGGAGGATCGCTTGAGCCCAGGAGTTTGAGGTTGCTGTGAGCTAGGCTGACGCCACGGCACTCACTCTAGCCTGGGCAACAAAGCGAGACTCTGTCTCAAAAAAAACCCAAAAAAACATAAGGAGCACCCAGTTTTTCATGTCCCCAAATGCCAACTCCTCACCATGGCCACCCTGCGTCCTATGAGGTCCACAGCCACCACCCAAGGTGGCCACATGTGTGTGTTGTGGACGGGGCGGTCGTGCAGCAAAGGGCAAACGCGTTTAGACACGTCTTTACCTTCGCTAGTGAAAGCTGGAGGTAGCGGCTTGCCCTCTGACAGTTCACCTCCTGTGACCCACGCCCCAAAACTCGGGCCCTTCTGGAGCACTCTGTGATTCTGAGTTGTCAGGGCGACTCCCAGTGGCTCTCGGGGAGGGCGTCCCGGTGACCTTGCCCCCACCGGCAGTGCTGCCCTGCCCCGTGCTGCCGCAGTCCTCAAGGGGTCCGAATGCTGGCCACGAGACAGGACGGACCGTCTGCCCAGGCTCCAGTGCCCTGCCGGGTTCCCAGGCACAACCCCTCGCAGGCCACCGTCCTCCTGAAGCCACCCCAGGCCTCTGCTCCAGGGCCCGGAGCGGGGCGGGCGCCAGCGGGCACGGTGGAGGCGATGACAGGGCTGGCTATCTGCAGATCTTGCTGCTGCTAAGGTTGCGTGGTTTGCAATTAGACGGGAGGGCCGGGGCCTGGGAGATCATTTCCTTCAGCAGGTTATCATTTGGGCAAAATCAGGGGTTGGTCAGGCTCAGCGCGGGCTCGGGCTGCTCCCTCTCTGCCCGCCTGTTCCGGCTGGGCAGCCTGGCACCTGCCGCCGCGGGAACTGGGCACCAGCCTCGCCGGCGGGTCTCACGCCCTTGGTGTTCTCCGCGCAAAATGTCCCGAGACATTTTCCCAGCCACCACTTTGCCCACCCCAGAGTCTTGGTTCCTCCCTCCCATCGTGTTTGTGATTATACATTTATTTGTATGATTATCGGCTGCTGTTTTCCCCACTAGACTATAAGACTAAGTTTCTTTCACATTTGTCTCCCCAGCACCCAGCACAGAACCTGACACACAGTAGGCTCTCAATAGTGAGATGATGAATAAATGAATGGCACACAGTAATGGGCTCTTGATAGTGAGATGAATGAATACACAAATGGCACATAGTAGGCTCTCAATAGTGAGATGAATAAATGCATAGCACATAGTAGGCTCTCCATAACGAGATGAATGCATGCATGCATGCATGATTATCACACAATAGCCATCGCTAACATTCTAACCTTGAGATTGGAACCGCCTCCTGGGAATGGGTCCAGGTTCAGCAAATCATCAGCTGTGTGATCGCGGGCAAGTTGACCGACTGTTCTGAGATTGTTTTCCCGTCTGTTCCCTGCGGGTGCAAATAGTACTTTTATGATAAGGTTGTAATGAAGATAAAATTGGAGCGAACAGAGGAAGTGTACAATGAATAAATGCGTCTTTATGATTTTGTCCTTTGAGCCTCTTCCAGCCAGAGCTGGAGGTCACCCTTGGTTATGAAATCCCTTGACTTCCTTGTGGATCTGGGCCTCTCCCTCTGCCTGTTTGTCACTTTGCTCTCCGCACCAGTCTCCCCAGATCTGGGGTGCAGAAGAGAAGGAAATCGGCACCCCTTTGCCGTCAGGGGTTCTGCAATTACAGGGGAGAATCCAGTTGGCTGGATGCCACCTGGGACCAGATCTGATGCTGCGTGCAGCTGTCGCGTTGCACCCGGGATGTGTTAGCAGGCACGCAGCCCAGCAGGGAGAAAGCTGCTCCCGCCAACCACACCTCATGGGTCCCACGTATTGCAGGAAACATGGCAAGGGCTGCCCCACCCCCCACCTGCCCCCATCCCCAGGCTCCTCATAGGGCTGCCCTGCAAGAAGGGACCCAGGCAGGCTTTTTCTCAATCTGGACATTACCTTGGGTGACAGCACTGAGAGGGAAATCAGACCTCAGAGAAACCTGATTCAGACACAGGGACACAGAGACTGGCTTCTCTAGTCCACTAACGGCCAGCTGCATTTGAGAGTCTGCATGTCGCTCCTGGATTCCAGCGGGGCTCAGAGAGGTAAAGCACCTGCCCCATGGTCACACAGCTGCCAGCTGGCAGAAGTGGGGCTCCCTGCAGGTCTGAGTGACCCAGAGCTTTCGCCAAGTTACACCCTCTCTGAGGTCAGTGTTTTCCCTCCAAGTTTACCTGGATGGCAGTTTTAAAGGCTCACAATTGCGTGGAGTGAGCACTCAGACATGCAGTGTTGGATCGCCAGCTTTCAGCACCAGGTCATGGCGACGTGCTGCACACACAAAGATGATCAGGACTGTCTGTCTGCAAGGTAGGGTCATGGTTTACCAGAGAACCCCTGTGTTTAAGCAAAATATTTTCTCGCTTAGAGGCCCCTACAAGCCTATGCAGTAGATATTTTATCTCAATTTTATTCATTTATTTTTTCGATGAGTATGTACTGAGCATCTGCTTTGTGCCACACACTGTGGCAGCAGCGAGGGGTAGAGTTGTGAGCAAAACCAAAAAAGTCGTGATGCCTGCCCCCATGTGACGCAGAGTGGGGAGACACATTAACTAAGCACCGAATCAGTGGGGTGATTACCACAGAGGAGAGGGGCTTTGTTCTAATGGGGGAAGGAGGCTTCTCTTTGGAGCAGACATTTAGCAAAGCCTACAGGCTGAGTCGGATGTAACTGGGCAAAGAGGGGAGGGCAGAGCATTCCAGGTAGGGCGAGTGGGCTGTGCAAATGTCCTGGGGCAGACACAGAGTGTATGTGAGGGACTGATAAGGCTGGAGAGAGGAGGGGACGGCGCAAGAGCAGCAGGACACCAGGCAGGGAGTTTTGCTTTTATCCTTACAGAAATGAGAAGCCATGAGAGACCACAATGTGCCCTACCAGGAGCCACAGGGTCACTCTTGGCCAGGTTTTCAGCACAAATACAGCCATCCTCAGTGCCAGGGTCCCCTGCAGATACCAAAACCCATGATGCTCAGGCCCCTGATGTCACGTGGTGGAGTGTTTGCACGTAGCCTACACGTAACACTCTCCGGGATACTGCAAATCGTCTCTAGTTCACTTGCACTGTATTGTTTAGGGAATAATGACAAGGAAAAAGATCTGCACGTGTTCAGTACAGACACAACCCTCCTTTTTCTTCCTTTAAAGATTTTCAGTCCACTGTTGGTTCAATCCACAGATGTGGAACCCACGATACGGAGGGCAGACTGTACATACCCCAAACTCAGTTCACAGCAACAAAGGTTCACGTTTTGCTCACATCACATGCCTGCGGAGGGCCTGCTGGCCTCTGGCCCCGGTGCTCCTTCAGGACCAGGCTGAACGGGCGGCCGCCAGGGGACAAGCCTGTCCTGGGTGCCAAGGGGGAAGAGCCTGGCGCGATGTAGCGGAGTCAGCAGGTGCTGGCAACGGGCCCTGGAAGGGGGGTGTGTCTGGATGGACCCCGCTCAGGACACACTTGGAGAGGGCAGGGGACGTGTAAATGAGCACTTCAGGCCACGGCCTTGTTTCTCTCTGAGACGGGTTTGCAGTGGCTCTGTGTAACACGCTTCGGTCACAATCCCTGAGTAACACTCGTTTCCCCGATGCTCAGTGACGATTGCTGTTGTTTGTGATTTCACTTTGGTTTCCTTTCTTGTTTTGAAATGCCAGCCTGGTTCTAATTCGAAGTCAGGTTGACTCTCGCCTTGTTCGGGCCAGAAGTGACCATGAAATTAATTACACGTTTGTCCAGTTGCCTCTTCCCAACTCACTGGTACTTTGCAAATAGAGCTTTGCCATCCCTGGGGGTCTGAGCAGGTGCCACTCTCCCTCAGTCTGACTTAGGGGACAGGCTGGCCAGTCTGCCGTCCTGGCTGCTAGAATGTGGGGCAGGAGGTGGGTGGACAAGCCGCCTTCCTGCGTCCGGCCTGGGGGGTCCTTGGGAAGCCGCCCCCACTGTTGATAATGAGGCCACTTGGGTGCCAGGTGGTCCCTCGGGTCTGTCTCCTACTAGTTAGGAAAGAGCTGGGGGATGAAGAATTTGCACCTCCACCCCTGCCCCGTGGACTGGGGCAAGGGGCAGCCACACTCTTCTTATTCTATTTTATATTTTTAATTAAAGGAAGCATCACCTAGATAAAAAAATCAGTTTGAAAGTGAAGTGGGCATTTGTGGCCTGGGTTTGCCGCCTGCTGGAGTGGGGACCGCTGGTGGATGAAGGAGGAGCCTTGCGGATGGTTGAAACCTAAGTTTTCGGTTCCCTCCCAGAATCTGAGCTTGGGAAGAAACCAGCCGCCCTTCAGAACCTCAGAAGAAAGATTTACTTCAACATCTGCAGAAGAATTTTAATTTCTTCCTCCAGTAGGTTCGGCTTGGCCGACCGAAACGGTGGTTGGACTGTTTTTAATCACGTTAATAAGAGAGTCAGCCTGCCCAGGAGACCAGGGAAGGGCTGTCCTTCCTGTCTGTGCTGCATGCGGCGCTACCTCCCTGCCTCCTCCTCACGTGCCAGGCGGTTCACGTGCATTATCTGGCTCAGCCCTCCCACCTCCTGGACGGGCAGGTTTAACACAAGACCGCAAGCCGGGTGGCTGATAAGCAGCAGACATGGATTGCTGACAGTTCCAGAGGCCGGAAAGCCGGAAAGATCAGGGTCCCCGCAGATTCTGAGCCTGGAGAGGCCTCTCTGGTGCACGGGTGGCACCTTCTCGCTGTGTCCTCACCTGGCGGAAGGTGGAAGGCAGCTCTGGGGTCCCTTTTATCAGGGCTCTGCTCCCCCTGATGAAGGCCTTTGTCTCGTGCCTTTGTGCTCTCCGGAAGTCCCTCCTCCTGATACCCTCACACTGGGGGTTAGGTTTCAACACGTGAATGTGGGGGCATGAATGTTCAGACCGTCCCACCCGAGAAATTAGCAAGAGGACTGCGAGGGGAGGGTCAGGAGGGGTGGGAGTGCTGGGGGACACAAACAGGGCAGAAAATAATCTCCTTCCCTCGGAGAACCTGCCATTGCGTGTGGGAACTCTTGACTGGCTAGGCCCTCGGACACCAGCTGGTGCAATGTGCTTATTTTTATAATTAGGAAACAACAGGTCTGGGGGCGGAGACAGTTGCCCAAGGTTGAGAGAGTGGCAGCAAGTACTCGGTTCCTCCCAGCGGAACGTGCCAGCATGCCTTACACCTGTGGCCTTGCCACTAATGCTGGCCGGTAAGACACAGACTTCCAGGAAATCTCCCAGAAAGGGAGGGAGTTGTGCCTCTGTTTGCTTTTTCAACTTTCCCCTATCCCAATGGCTGAAACATGAGCCCCAGCATCATACTGGACCAGAGGGCCTGGGCTGCCCTGGGAGCATGGGAGGGGAGGGCTGGAAGGAGCCTGGGTCTTAGCCGACTCTGCTGGGCTGCCCTGGATAGGGCCCGGGACCCCCACCTCTGCATTGACCTTATGTGGGAGGAGACATTTCTGTCTTGCTCTCTGGGTTTCCTGTCCCATACAGTTGAACTTGCATAGAGTTAATGGGGAACCTTGAACTCTTGCAGTGACATTGACCCTGTGTTAAACAATCACTCCCTAAAAGTGGAAATATCATCCTTAAGCTGATTATTACGACTTTCTTCTTCTGAGAGCACCAACGCTTTCTTCTGCAATGCAAGTCAAATGGGCAGTCCCAATAAACAGGCTCGAGCGAGTAGCTCCAATATGTCATTGTCCTCTCTACCTTACACACCTCACTCAGCTTCTACTCCTGACGTCCCTGCCCACAACCTGCTCCCCCCATCACCCTCAGATGTGACTCAGGGTTCTCTTCCTTCCCTCAGGAATTACACAGAAGTGGTGATCAGGCAGGAGGTTTACTACTTAAGGGGAAAATATCATTGTGAAACATGTTTACTATAAATCCCAGGGGATTAAAGAGTTAAAACTTTTTAAAAAATTATAAAAAGAAACTAGAATTGCAATAAACATCAAAAGTTTTAAATGGGGAGGGATTTCTAAGTTTCAATTTAATGTAGAAGAAAAAGAGAAAAGATCAAGAGATTTAACTACAACAAAAGTAGTTTCTATATGGCAAACAAAACCAAGCTAAGACCAAAAGTATGTAAGAAAAAGGTTCCCAAAATAAGACAAAAGGTTATGATATTGAATATATTGTAAATCCATTCAAATCGACAGTAAATTACCATGATCTTGACAAATCATTTGGAAAAAAGATAATTCTCCCTCCAAATACAAATGACTAGTACACACTATGAAAAAGGTATTTAAACTTCCTTTAAAAATCAGATAAATAAAAACTAAAACATCAAAGAATTAAATTTCAAGACATTGAGTTAACATTTTAAAATGAGACTTGTGGGCTTGGCAAGGGTGCAGAGAAATGGGAAATCATACCTAGTAGAAATTAGCCCAACCTTTTCTTTTGAAAAGCAATTTAGCAATATCTAAAACATCCATATCCGTTAAATCAGTAGTTCCACTTCTGGGAATGTCTCCCAGGAAAGTAATATGCAATGCAAAAGAAAAGCTTTATTATCAGAGATGTGTACTACAGCGTTGCTTATCAGAGAGAAGAGAAAGGAAGCTGTAGAAATATCCAGTTCCTGGAGAATATCTTAAAATTCCTGCAGAACAAAGCGGAATAGAACTGTAAGAAAGAAATAATAAAATTGCATATACAGACCAAAACTACTGTACACCTCACTGTTGTAAAGTCTTTTGCGGTTTTCCTTAAAAAGCTTTATTGAGGTATAATTGACATACAAGGAACCACACAGGTTTAAAGTGTACAAATATACTTGTGAAGCTTTCACAACAAAGAAGACATTGAACACAGTAATCACTCCCAAAACTCTCCCCTGGCCCTTTTCCAGTCTCTTCCTTCTTCCTCCCCTGCCTCCCTCGTCCCTGGGGTCTGCTTCTGCTTTCTATCACTATAGTTTCCATTGTCTAGAATTTTTTCTGGAATCCTTTATTTGTCTGGCATGAATTATTCTGAGAATCGTCTACACTGCTGTATATCTCGAGAGTTCAGTCCTTTTGGTTGCTAAGCAGTATTTCATTGGACAGGTATACGACAATTTGTTTATCCTTTCATATGTTGATGAGTATTTATGTTGTTTCCAGTTTTGAGCCATTAAAATAAAACCACTCTTAGCATTCCGGTGCAAGCCTTTGTAAGGACGTATACTCACGTTTCTCTTGGGTAAACACCCAGTGCCTGAATGTGTGGGCCATGTGGTCTGTACAGGCTTAGCCTTCACAGAAACTGCCAGACTCTTTCCCAAAGTGGTTGGGCCATTCTACAGTCCCACCAGCCACGCACACTGGCTCCACATTCTTGCCGGTAAGTAGTGTGGTCAGTCTTTTTAAATTCAGACATTCTAATAAGTGAGTAGTGGTATCTCATTGTATTTTTAATTTGCATTTCCCTAATGAATAATGATACATCTTTTTATGTGCTTATTTGTCATCTATATGTCTTCTTTGATGAATTGCTTTTGAAAATCTTTTGCACTTCTTCGAAATTGGGCTGTTTCTTATTACTGAATGTTCGAGTTTTTAAAAAATATATATACATCGTGGATACAACTTCTTTATCAGACATATGATTTGCATATATGTTCTCCAAGACTGCGGCTTGTCACTTCAGTGTCTTTCAAAGAGCAGGTGTTCCTACTTTCAATGTAGTCCAGCGTATCAATTTTTGCTTTTATTTTATTTTATTTTTTTAGAGATGGGGTCTCACTATGTTACCCAGGCTGGTCTTGAACATCTGGCTTCAAGCAATCCTCCCACCTTGGCCTCTCAAAGTGCTGGAATTACAGACATGAGCCACTGTGCCCAGCCAATTTTTGCTTTTATAGATCACACATTTCATGTTGTACCTAAAAGATTATTTGCCTAACCCAAGGTCACAAATATTTTCTCCTATGTTTTCTTCTAGAAGTTCTATAGTTTCATGTTTTACATTTGTCTCTATGATATCCTTTGAGTTAATTTTTGTAGAGTGAGAGGTATAGATCAAAGTTCATTTTTGCCTATGGATATTTAGTTGTTCCAGCATCTTTTGTCTTTGAGCCTCTGTTGAAAATCAATTGACCACATGTGTGTTGGTCTCTTTCTGGGTTCTGTATTGTGATTCATTGATCTATTTATGTATCTTGACCAATACCATACTCTTTTAATTACTGTGGCTTATAATAAATCTTGAAGTCAGGCAATGTTAATTCTTCAACTTTGTTCTTCTTTTCAAAGTCGTTTGGTTATTTTCAGGCTTTTACATTTCCATATGAATTTTAGAATTCTCTTACCAATGTCTACAAAAGCATCCTACTGGGATTTTGATTGCATTGAATCTATATCAATTTAGCATAAAATAGACATCTTAACAATATTGAATCTTCTGATCCATAATATCAAAACAGTTCCTCTCTCTTCATTTGGGTCTTCTTTAATGCTATTCAGCAATGGTTTCAGTGTATAGGTCTTGCACATAGATTTTATCAGATTTATCTCTGAATAGTTCATGTTTTTGTGCTATAGGCAAATGGTATTTTAAAATTTCAGTTTCCAATTGTTTGTTGCTGGTATATAGAAATACAATTGATTTTTGTAATTTGATCTAGTATCCTATAACCTTGCTAAACCCACTTATTATCTCTAGTAGCATTTTTGTAGATTCCATCAGATTTTTGATGGAGGCAATCATGGCATCTGCGAATAAAGACAGTTTTACTTCTCTATTTTCATTCCAGATCTCTTTTATTTCTTTTTCTTGCCTCATTACCTTGACTAGAACCTCCAATAAAATCTTAAATAGAAGTAGTGAGAGTGGTCACCCTTGCCTTGTTCCCAGTCTTAGGGAAAAGCATTCAATCTTTCACCATTACTTATGACATTATCTATGGGTTTTTATGTAGATGTCCCTTAAAATGTCAATGAAATTTCCTTCTATTCCTAGTTTACAAAGTGTTTTTACCTAGAATAGATGTTGGATTTTGTCAAATGCTTTTTCTGCATCTAGTGAAATAATCAAATCTTCCCATTTTTAGTTTGTTAAGACAGTGCATTCCATTAATCGATTTTTGAATATTAGAGCAACCTTGAATTCCTAAGATAAACCCTACTTGGTCATGATGCATGTTCTTTACACATCCACACCCACACACCCACACACACACATACACACATATAAAAACTGCATTTTATTTACTAAAATTTGTTAAGAACATTTACATCTATATTTATGAGGACTATCCATCTGTAGTTTCCTTTCCTTGTATGTTTTTGTCTGGTTTTGGTATGAAAGTAATGCTTGCCTTATCAAATGAGTTTGCTAGTTCTTTAAATTTCTGGAATAGAAAATGCAGAATTAATTTAATTTAATTTAATTTTATTATTATTATTATATTTTGAGACAGAGTCTCGCTTTGTTGCCCAGGCTAGAGTGAGTGCCATGGCATCAGCCTAGCTTACAGCAACCTCAAACTCCTGGGCTCAAGCGATCCTGCTGCCTCAGCCTCCTGAATAGCTGGGACTACAGGCATGCGCCATCATGCCCGGCTAATTTTTTCTATATATATTAGTTGGCCAATTAATTTCTTTCTATGTATAGTAGAGATGGGGTCTCACTCTTGCTCAGGCTGGTCTCGAACTCCCGAGCTTAAACGATCCACCCACCTCAGCCTCCCAGAGAGCTAGGATTACAGGCGTGAGCCACCACGCCCGGCCAGAATTAATTTTATTTATTCCTTACATGTTTGGTAGAATTCATAGGTGAAGGTCTCTGATCCTGGCATTTTTCTTAGAAAGGTTTTTAACAAAAAATTCAAATTCTTTCATATATATATATAAGACTACTCAAGTTATCTATTTTTTCTTGTGTGAGGTGAGTTAGTTTCTGTCTTATATGAAACTTTTCCATTTCATATAAGTCATTAACTTATTGATGAAATTAATATATAAGTTGTTAATTTATTGACTCATATAAATTAATTTATTGACTAAAGTTATTCATTATATTCCCTAATTATTATTTTAATATTTGTAGCATGTGTAGTGATATTATCTCTCTTATCCCTAATTTTGCTAATTTGTGTCTTTTCCTTTTTTTCCCTGACCAATCTGGTTAGAGGTTTATCATTTTATTGATCTTCTCAAAGCATCAGCTTTTGGTTTTATTGGTTCTGTACATGGTGTTTGTTTTCGTCTTCATTGGTTTCTACTTTGAACTTTATTATTTTACTCCTTCTGCTTGCTATAAGTTTATTTTGCTCTTCTTTTTTCCATTTTTTTAAGGTGGAAGCTGAAGTCATTGGTTTGAGACCTTTATTCTTTTCTAAAAACGACATTTAATGCTATAAAATTTCCTCTAAGTACTGTTTTAGCTATATCCCACATATTTTCGTATGTTCTATTTTCATTTATTGTAAGATATGTTTTAATTTTCTTTTTGATATTTTCTTTGACTCATGGGATACTTAGAGTATGTTATTTAGTTTCCTGGTATTTGGGGATTTTCCAAATACCTTTCTGTTATTTATTTCTAAACTTGATATCATTGTGATCAGATAACACATTTTGTATAATGTGAATCTTTTAAAATTTATTGACAATTTTTATGGCCCAAAATAAATGTTCCGTGTGTACTGACATAAAAAGTGTATTCTGGTGCTGTTGGATAGAATGTTTCACTAATGTTAATTAGGGCAAGTTGGTTGATAGTCTTGTTTGGGTCCTGTATGTCCTTAATGATTTTTTTGTCTACTTGTTCTAGCAATTATTGGGAGAAAGGTGTTAAATACCAATATAATTGTGAATTTGTCTATTTTTCCTGTAATTCTATCAGTTTTTGGTTCATGGATTTTGAAACCCTTCTATTAAGTGAAAAATCATTTAGGATTGTTATATCCTTTTGACTAACATCCCTTTATCATTATGAAAAAAACATTTTTAACCCTGGCAAGATTACTTGCTCTGCCATCTGCTTTATCTTATATTAATACAGCCACTCCAGCTTTTTTTAAAAAAATGAATGTGTTATCATGTTGTATCTTTTCCAATCCTTTTACTTTTAACCCATTTGTGTTTTTATACTTAAAGTGACTTTCTTGTAAGTAGCATGCTGTTGGTTCTTGTTTTTTTTTAAATCCAATCAAATAATGTCTGCCTTTTAATTGAGGAGTTTACATCATTGTAGTTTAATGCCATTATTAATATTCTTTTATTTAAATCTACCATTTTGTTCTTTGTTTTTTTCCCCACCTGCTTTTTGTTCATTGTTTCCTCTCTTTTTGGCTTGTTTTGAATGAACTGTGTTTTGTCATGATTATCATATCTTTTTTTTTTTTTTTTGGCTTATTAGCTATAACTTTGTGCTGTGTTGTTTAACTGGGTATTTACTTATAGTATACAAATTTAATTCATCACATTCTACTTTCAAGCAGTTGTGTGCCATTTCATGTATATTATACGGACTTTACAACGTTATATTTTCATTTCTCCTTTGACCTTTATGCTATTATGTCATACATTTTACTTTTAAATATTTGATAAACCACAGAATGCATTGCTATCACTTTTGCTTTATGCAGTTGATTATGATTATCTTTTAAAGACATTTAAATAATAAGAAAAAATATTTATGTTTATCAATGTAGACTCCATTTCTGGTCCTCTTCATTTCTTTGTGTAGCTCCATGTTTCTATCTGGTATTTTTCTTCAGCTTAAAAAGTTTCCCTGAATATTTCTTGTAGCTTGAATGCAATGGTGATGAATTCTTTTGGCTTTGTATGTCTTCAAAAGTCCATTTTGCCTTAAATTTTGAAAAATATATTTTTGGGGTAAAGAATTCTGTATTGTCATTTTTTCCCCAGCACTTTAAAGATGTGCTCCACTGTCTTTTAGCTTGCATTGTTTCCAGTGAGAAATCTGCCATCACCTTTATCTCTGTTCTTCTGTATGTGTATTGTGTCTTTTTCTCTGGCTGCTTTTTGGATTTTCTTTTTATTGTCAATTTCAAGAAATTTGAGAATGATAGGATTAAGTTTAGTTTTCTTTGTGCTTCTCGTGTTTGTGGCTCATCAAGCTTCTTGTATTTGTGGGTCCATAGTTTTCAACAACTTTTAAAAATATTTGGTCATTTTTGCTTCAGATAATTTTTGGTCTTTTTCTTCCTCCTCTCGTTCAAGTAATCAAACTACATGTATATGTGGCCTCTTGACGTTGTTCCACAGTTCACTGATGCTGTTAATTTTTAACATATTTTTCATCTCTGAGTTTATTATGTCTTTGAATTCACTATTTTTTTCAGAAGTATCAAATTTTGCAAAGAGTTCTTAGTGTAATACAGTACTAAGGCTTTGTTGTTAAATGAAAAAAAACATTATATAACATTTTTTGTATGGTATGACCTGAATGTGCTTAAAATGTACCCAGAAAAAAATTAGAAGAAAATACATAAATGTAAACAGTGGATTTACCCAATTGGTAGGATTATGGATTCCTAATATCTTCTTTATACTATCTGTAATTTCCAAAATTTTGACAATAAGTATACATTGCTTTTATAATTAACTATGGAAGAAAGAAAGGATACAAAATGATAACAACACTAAGATATTATTTAATGGCTATCAAATTAGTAACAATTAAAAATAAAATGAGAATGTCCAGTATTAATGATGTCATGAAAACTACACTTTTGTTCAACATCCGTCCCTTGGGAATATTGTAGGACCTTCTTTAAGAGACTTGGCAATGGCCTTCTGATATGGATTGCTGGTATTTCAAAAGAGGATCCTTAGCCTCATGTGGACCACACATATGCCTGTGTTGGTGCACTTCAATTTATGTCAATATGGTCATGAACAGCTCTATACAGATCGATTTATTTGCAAATGGGATCAATGCACTTGGTAGCTGAAACTACTTAAAGAAGTCTTGAGGTTAATTCCTTTATTATGCAAATATTCTCTTGCTGTTCTTTTTTTAACTTGAATTTATTTTTTGCAAATGGTCTTTTCATTCTCCTTTGGGAGTGAGACTTGCTTCGATTTTATTTCCTATTCACTATGTTCTGAGTTTAGCCCAGTCTCTGTTACTAACAGAATGTGAGATGCTGAGCAAGTTGATATCCCTCTCTGAGCCTCCGTCTTGGTCATAGGAAAGTGTATTCGTTTGCTGGAACTGCCATAACAAAATATCACAGACTGGGTGGCTTAAACAATAGACATTTATTTGCTCACAGTTTTGAATGCTGGAAGACCAACATCAAGGTGTCTGTAGGTTTGGTTTCTCCTGAGGTCTCTCTCCTTGGCTTGCAGACAGCTACCTTCTTCCTGTGTCTTCATGTGGCTTTTTCTCTGTGTGCCTGCACCCCTAGTGTCTCTTCCTCTTCTTACAAGGGGACGTCCCGTCCGTCCTATTGGGTTAGGACTCCACCCTTATGACTTTATTTAACCTCAATTACCTCTTGAAAGGCCCCATCTCCAAATGTAGCCACATTGGGGGGTAGGGTTTTAACATATACATTTCTAGGGGACACAATGCAGACTATAATATAGAGAATCAGCCCTGGATGAGTGGTTCCCAGCCTCCAGAATAACCGAGGATTTCTGGCCCTCTGACCCCGACTGAGTTTCTGACTCAGCAGCTCTACGGTGGGGCTTGGGACTCTGCGTTTCAGATGAAGTCCCCGATGATGTTCCTGCTGCTGGTCCAGGGATCACACTTTGGAAATCACTTGTGTAGACCTTCAAGCTAATAGTGAGCTGCGTAACAACAAACTTCAGACAGAGAGAATATATAGTGTTAAAGTGTGCTTTCGAGGGAAGATGACAAAATGGTAAACTTTGCAATTTGACTTTATTAAAAAAAATTCACACGTCTTAAAAAAACAAGAAGGTGGAAAACAACATACTTTGGAAAGTTTCAGGAATTACGGAAGTAGGCAAATCCACAAACATGTAACTCATGCTATTCAAACTCTGGTGCTTATATATGTTTAAAAGCTCCATCCGAAAAATGGCTAAATGAGCTTAACCTAAGTGCAGGAACCACTTCTCTGCTGGTTCATGAATGATACCTCCATAAGCACTATTTACAGGGCAAAATCTACTCAGTCCTAACGTTGGATTATTCTTCACAATTTATGTTGCTCGTCCGGAAATGTAACTCCTTTCACAATTGACTTCCATTGGACAGGGACACTGTATTCTTTTAACTATGTAATTTTTTTTTTTTTTACCTGTGTGACACAGTATGCCAGATAAAGAAACCGTTTCTTTCAGGCTTTTAATCTCCTCCAAGAGTGAAAGTAGTATTTGCTGAAATAAAAGTACACCTTGGCAGAAATGTGATGCTAATCCTCTTAGTTTTAATGGTTTGGAAATGGTTGGAATAAGAAGGTAAACATTGTAGTTGATTAATAGGAAGGAAGTCAATTGTCCATGCAGCCACTGCTATATGCCATACTGTACAATAGTGCTTTATTTTTATAAACCCCCAAACAAGGTCTCTCTCCATCTTAATGTTCTTACTTGAAAAGTGATCTGCTTGCGCCGTGCGGCTCCTAAGTGTTTGAGTCCATTACCCCAAAAAAGCTAGCAGTGCACATTTCAAATCGACGTCAAACAAATCCCACCGATAACTGGTGTCATATCAATGGCTTATCGGGTCTTTTTTATTGAAAATAGTCAGATATAATGAGGTGCTTCACATTTAAAAGTCTTAAATCTTTGAAAGCTCCAGGCCTAGATGGTTTTGATATTGGCTTATTAAACTTGCCCTGGGAGAGAAGGCGGGAGTGGGTGGGGGTAGGAGTGAGCAAGAGAAAGAAAAACCTGGGGTGGGTGGGGGTGGGAGCCTTAGTTGGCAGCCAGATTTAACCCTGCGCTGGCTGCGGGGCAGAGATCGTGTCCTCCGATAGCCGTTTCTGCCTCGTCTCCCACGAAGGACTCTCAGCACCTGGCGCTTCCAGTGTGGAGCAGCTCGACAATTCTCCTGCCATCCCCCCAGGATCTCACGGCCTCCTCTGCGCAGTGACAAGCCCAGGGTTTGGGGGCGTTTAGTAACTCTCCAGCCACTAAAATGGACCACTGCACAAAGCTGACATTTGACCTACTTTACCCTTTGATTGTGAGAAGAAACTCTTCAGGATCCAGAAGGAAGGGACTTTCACAACGATGCAGGCCCTAAAAGTACCCGACGCAGGAAGAAGATGCCCTTCACCTTGGTCATCTCACCGTGCTCGGCCCAGTCGTGGTAGAGACTGGATCAGTGGTTCTCGAAGTGACCAGCCCCCATCAACATCACCCAGGTGTCACCCAGACCTACTGAGTCGGAAACACTTGGTGTGGGGCCCAGCCACCGGGCTCTCATGGGGTGCCCAGGGGGTGTGATGCACACTCAAGTGTGCAAATTACCTGCCGCTACAGGCCATCCTCCTAAGGGGCTTCGGCAAACAGGCAGCAGTGCTTTCACCCGAGATGGAAACAGGGTATGTCTTACACCCTCACCTCCTTTATTCCTCAACTTTATGATTTTAGGAGGTGACCAAGAAGCTGGAGGACGGGACTTGACAGTCTCCCCTGTCACGCGAAGGTGCGGCCAAGGCTCCGTGCCGCTGGAGTGGCCGTGGCTCTGAGTGGAGAGGTCATCCTGCTGCTGCAGTAGAGAGAGGAGCTGGACCAGGACTTTTGCTGCTTCTCCCGCCCACATCGCCAAGTGCCTTCCCGGCAAAGACGGGCCCTCCGCGGGTGGGCTCCGGGGGAAGCACTGTCGTAAGGATGGTTCTGAGATACATGGATCTGAAGGTGTCTCACATGTAACTGTGCCATCTGGCACACCTCTCGTTGTGGCCCCTGCAATGCCTGCTGTGGCCCGGAGCTAGGTTGGATCATAGCAGCGAATCCAGCCGGAAGAGAAGCGCTCCGAGGAAGCCCCCTCAGAAGCACATGGAAACGTGCTCGCCACTGTTTATGTCCTTCTGTGCCAATTCTGCCTACCATGCCAAGTGTCCCGCCCAGCTGGCTCGCACCTCAGTCTCATTGGCTCGCTCACATGCCAATCAAGTGCTAAGCTGGCCACCCAAGAGCAGCCCAGACAGCATGTGACCCAGCCCGAGACAGAAGCCTGTGTTCCTTACAGCGTCTGCACCGAGGATGGGGAACAAGGAAGACAGGGCAAGGGTGCCCAACTCGGAGTCTCCATTCTGCCCCTCCCAGCTCCGTGACCCTGGGAAGTTACAGCCCCCACTTTGCCATAACTGCCCTGCATGCCCCTCCCCCACCCAGCGTGGTTCAGGTGAGCGAGTGTACGGGAAGGAGGCCACCCGAAGCGCCGGGACCCGCCTAGGGCATCCAGCTGGAGCGCAGGGAGCTCTGGTGCCCCAGGGAGTTTCACCAGCAGAGACGGCCGTCTCTGTGCTTCCGCTGAGGGTGCAGTGACAAGACCCCAGAGCCGCCCAGAGCTCCAAGTAGAGTGACTGACTCGTCCTGGTTTTCCTGGGACTTCCCTGGTTTTAACCACCAAACGTCCCAGGCAGTCGTGCAGTCCAACCTCTCGGAGAAGAGTCGGTCATCTGTAAAATAGAGGCATAGAAATGGTAGCCACTTTACACACCTGAGTTATTGCCTCTTGGAAGCCTAAGGCCTCCCCTTCCCACAGCCTGCTCGGGCTCCCAGACCCTGGGCTTGTCTTACCTGCTGCCTGTCCGAGACCCCGTGTGCCCGGAGCTCTAGGGGGGCAGGGGGTGTATCTTACTCAGCACTGCTCACCGGGTGCCTAGCACAGCGCCTGCGCCAGGGGAAGCGCTCAGGAAATGTTAGTTAAAATGCCAGTTGCTGACCTCTCCCGCCAGGAAGATAAACGGCACAGAGCTGCAACCTGGAAAATTCACTGGGAGTTCCAAAGAGCCGACACAACAGCTAGCACTTAGTGGGTATTAAAAGTCTAGCAACGCATTTAGCATTTTCTTGATTTTTTTCCCTTCCATCCTCCCAACCCCCTCAAGAGGTAGGCAAAGGTGTGATCACCTCTATGTTATCAATACATACAAGGAATCTGAGGCTTAGGGAGTGACTTGCCCAAGGTCACACAGCTAGAAACCAGGGGTGTTGTATCTGTCACACATAAACTAAAATGACCCACTCAAAGGCCACCTAAGCACTCTTTAGAAAGCCCACAGCTGCCTGGAGAAGCCCCCTGATGTCCAAGTGTCTCCCAGGCTCATCTTCAGCAGAAACTCGGTCCCCGGTTGCCCCAGCCCTGCACAGCCTGCAGATCTGGGGAGATCCAGGGTGGGGGCAGAGACAGCCTCTGGTGGGAGGCCCCCCTCCACGATTCCACAGCGAATCTACCTAATGGGCAGCCAAACAGGCGCCCCGATTTGAGAGTGCCAGGAGAGCATTTTCGCCAGCTAATCAATAATCCTGTTATTGACTTGGTGTTCCCAGAGGACAGGTTTATAACTTTATCGAGCACTGGATGTGGGGGCAATTATGGGGATAATGGAAAATCATCGACAAATGGAGGCTTCTGCATTGCAAATTAACATCTGCTCCACCAAGGAGAAAAGTCGTGTTTTAGTTTCAGAATTTGTGAAGATGGAAATGCCCGTAAGACAGAGCACGTGATTTATAGCGGGCACCAACCCACTCCGGTGTGGGCCTTCCACACTGGCCCTGCCATTAGCATGCAAATGACGTGGCTCCCATGACCGTGACAGTCCCTGTATAACGCGCTCACTCGGAGAGTCTGGTGTATTGTTTACAGCCAACTGCTCTTGTTGTGACTTCTGGGGTCCTGAAACAAAGGCCACCCAAAGTCTTCCGTGTTCAGAGTGGGCGCCCTGGGGATGCAGGGCTGGAGGGCGGGCGTCGTAGCAGGGGGCTTCGGGAAGAGAACTGGGCCCAAGCCAGGAGCCACGTCCCAGTCCTGGATCCACTGGCTGTGTGGCTTCAGGCATGTTGCATCAGCTCACTGGGCCTCACTGTCCTCATCTGTAGAATGGGGCCATGATTCTGTTTGCATCAGAGGATTAAATGATACCTTTGGACCTTCAAAAAGTTTACAAGCCTCCTTTTACAGACTCGAATGTCTAGTCACAGGCTCCGGTGTGCCAGGCGTCCTCCTTGCGCTGGGGAACGAGATAAATCCCCTGCCATCGTTCAAAACGATCAACTAGAGACACATCATGTCTGAGAATGGCAAAGAGCGGCTGGTACCGAGCTAGGTGGGGGTCAAGGAGACGCAGGCCTGGGCCGAGACAAGACTTGCCCTGGAAGCGACGTTTGAGCAGAGAGTGGATGATGCAGATGCTATGTACTGAGGGGTGAGTGTGCCAGGCAGAAGGAACAGCACAGGGCCTGGGAGGCGAATGAGTTTGGCAGGTTCTGGAGCCCCGGGGAGACCTCGCACCTGCAGCCGAGTGGGCGGGGAGAGAGGGCGCAGAGCAGGTGGAAATGGCCGGGTAAGGAATGGGCGTGTTATTCTAAGCGTGTTGGCACTAGGCAGCCACTGTGAGGTCTGAGCACAAGAGTGATGGGAGCTGATTTGGGTTTTTAAAGGTCATTCTGGCTGCAGTAGAGAGAGTCGGTCCAGGGTCAAGAGCAGAAACAGGGTGCAGGAAGGAGCCCCAAAGGGCAGGTGCATGGAAGGCACTGCACCGTTTCCCAGGTGCACAGAGGGGTCCCCAGGAGGCTCGCTGGGCTGCAGTGGCTTCTTTTTGCCTCCCGTTTCACAGGCAGTGGTACCAGTGACAGCTCCAAAGTGCCTCGTCTGTGCTGGCGCTGGCCCAGAGCTAGTGATCCCTATGTCCTCGAGCCCTCCCACCTGCTCTGA
Source organism: Mirza zaza (assembly GCA_008750895.1). Classification (NCBI taxonomy): domain Eukaryota; kingdom Metazoa; phylum Chordata; class Mammalia; order Primates; family Cheirogaleidae; genus Mirza; species Mirza zaza. Next base: position 277,301 of record VSMD01080688.1, read on the forward strand.
GAGGTGGGGGAATAATGCTCTCATCTTCAAGGGTAAGGCTCAGAGAGGGAAAGTGCCCTGGCCGTGTCACACAGATGGCAAGTGGCGGCTGAGCCCGGAACCGAGGGCTGTCTGACCCCAGAGCCACACAGCTCTCCTGACTCTGAGATGGCAACGTAGAAAGCGCCCGCGCTGCGTGTGCCTTTGCCCCACCGCGAGGCAGAGCTGCAGCTGGCAACCACGTGTGCCCCTCACGGCGTGGCTCCTCTCGTCATCCCCCCTCTCGTCATCCCCCGCCCAGGTTGGCCCCGATGTTCACCCCTCGAAGCGCCCAGGCCCCACAGGCACCGCGAGCCCGCCCTCCTGCTATGGAGAGGCTCAGCTCTGGCTGCGCGGACCCGCCTGGCTCCAGTCTCGGCAGGACCAATTCCTGGAGGGTTTTCCTGAGGCCCATGGCGCCCTTGGGACTTGCTGGCCGTATCGAGGCCCCCGTCATTCACCCGCTCATGCCCCTGCTCCTGCTCTGGGGTCCGGCAGTTCCCCCACCGGAGGGTGGAGCCCGTTTCCTGCCCTGGAATCGGGGCTGGCGGCGCGACTTGCTCCGACCGGCACCGGCGGCAGATGCGAGGCTGCAGCGGTTCTCAGCCTGGTTCTCAGGGGCACCCGCAGGGTTCCGCTCGCTTCCTCTCGCACTGCGGGGAGCGGAGACGAGGCTGGCCTAGATCGACCAACGGCCAAAGGCCCTCGGATTCGTGACCAAGGCCAGCCTTGACTCAGGAGCTATACATGATAAATGATGGTCATTTTCAGCCACTGAGGTTTGGGGTGGGCTGTTACGCAGCGATAGCTAACTGATAGGCCCGTGAACTTACCCGAGCCCTTCCCACACCTAATACTGGTTTAGGGCAAGGAAAACTGAGGGCCTTGCCACTGACAGGTTCTAAGCATCATCTTCCTCATCGTCATCATCATCCTGTTGTAACCGCCACACGTTCAGCGTTGGCTTCGTCTAGCCTTGCGCTGGAAACCTTTCATATGTATGTGTTCTGATCTCCCAGCCCCACCGTGAGGCAGGAGTCATCCCTCCATACTTGGCAACGGTGAAACCGAGATGCAGAGAGGTTAATTAACTTGTCTGAGGTCACACAGACAAAAGGTGGCAGTACCAGGTATCACACCTGTCTAACTCATGCCAAGAAATACTCCCATGAGAAATACATGCAGAGAGCACAGTGGAGCCCAGCTCCCAGCCCCCCGCCCCCCAAGCTTCCTCCTGGCCCTGGGTCTTGGGAATTTAATCAGAGGCCAGAGGGCAGTGCACGGGACAGTCTCTGCACTGTTAAAACCAGCACCCTTTGCTTTAAAAGTAGAAATAAAAGTCTCAGTCCTTTGAGGGACAACCCCCTTCCCCTCCAGCCTCTGATAAGAGGAGCTGCCCGGGTTGCTCTCCCGGAGCCGTGTGAACTACCTTCTCTCCCGGGAGCCGCCCGGATTCAGAATCCAGGCACGAGCTGCCAGCGGTTCCCCTCGAGTGACTCGGGGTCCGGAGAGCGGCTGTGCTCAGGTCTGGTTAGCCTGATGTGCACAATAAAAATTTTTATTAAAAAGAGAAGAAGCCTAGGAGATGGCAATTGGCCATGGAAGGGCATTATTTTTTATTGGAATTAGAATCCTTTTATTTAAAAAATATATAAACCCTCAATTTTCTTCCTGTCACTTGGCTTAGCAGCCCGTGGGACGCTTCTGAGGACGGTTTCAGCGCGGGCTGGCGGGAGAACAGCTCCGGACTCGCTCGCTTTTGCTGAACTACCCGTTTTGAGAGCTGAAGTCGCGGCCACGCCAAGCTACCGAGCACTGCCCAGGAGTGAACCTCCGCGCTGCCTCCGCCTGCTCGCCCGCTCGGCCCGCGGGCTTCCGCCCAGACCGACGGGGTTTTGTTTTGCCAAATAGATTCCCGGAGGTTTAGACTGAGAAGTGAGATTCCTGTGCTTTGTGTGACGGAAAGGCAGCATGGCTGCTCTGCTCAGCTGAGCGTTCTGGAACTACCCACCGGTTCGGAGCCGACGCCCTGTCCGGTGGCTTTTTACAGGTTGTGCCGTGCTGTGCACGCTTCCTGAGTCACCTCGCTCCTTCTTCACAACAGTCCTTTGAGGCAGGTTCTATTTTCATTTCCATTTTGCAGAGGCAGAAATGGAGACCCCGCAACTTAAATTCAATCAACAGACATCTACTGGCCACCTACACGTGTCGGGCACCGTCCTGGGCGCTGGAGAAACCTCAGAATGAAGCGCACGAGACACTCGCCCTCGGTCCCGCAGCTGGGGGTGGCGGGGGGCGCAGGATGCGAAGTCTGTGGGAGGCCAGGTGTGAGCGCTACCTGCTCCGCGGAACCCCCACTCACAGCCAAGCCCAGGACTTTGGATGGAACGAACACGGCACACAGGTGCTCCCAGAGCTAGCACAGTGCACCCGGGGTTAAGCACCAGCGCTTTGCACCTTCTCAGTTGTTTTCAACAAGATTCCAAAGGGAGTAAAACTAATAACAATAGCAACTGACGTTTGTTGAACGCCAACCTTGGGCCGGGTGGGCTCTGTGCCTTCCTGTAATGGATCCTTTCAGCAGTTCCGTGGGATAGACGGCATTGGCCATGCCCATTTTGCAGGCGAGGAAGCTGGGCTTGGAGAGGTGACATGGTTAGCCCAGGCACACTCAGCGGGCAAGTGCAGAACCGGGGTTTAGACCAGAGCTGTGCCTCCTCCTGCCATCCTGGGTCTTGAAGCCGCTTGGAAGTGCCGATGGCAGCAACTCACCCAGGGGTGTGTCCTCTCTCCCCACATGAGACTTCTGGTCAGGGTAGGAGGGGAGAGCACCGCTCCTCTGTCTTCTTGTACCTGCTCACCTGTCCAGACAGCCCCGTCACACCCTTTCTCTCCCTGCCTGGCCAGGGCCCTCCACGTTCAGTCCCGTGGCTGACAGTGAAGCCACCGTCTCCGCCTGTCCGTTGCCCGGCTGCCTCAGTGGCGTGCACTGTCCCAGGACACTCACTGGGTCCCCTGTCTGCCCAGCGCCGCGCCTGCCCAGGGCCGGGGTCAGGGCCCCAGAGACGGGTGCGGAAACGCTCTGGGTTTGGCTGCTGAGCCCGGGGCGCAGAGGGAGGTGGGAGGCACCTGGGAGGTGCTGAAAGGCTGGAGCAGCGCACACCAGCCTGCCCCGGGTCCCAGGAATGAACCACTGAGGACGGCCTAACCTTTGCATGGCCCTTTGACAACCCACAATCCAGCGCACTGGAAACGCAGCGAGGACCCCCAGACGCCGCCCTGTAAGCGGGGCCCAGGGCATGTCCAGCTCCCAGTGCTACGGCAATCCCTCTCTATCGGGGGCGGTATGGCCCCCTGCCCCCCACTGACTCCGGCCAGCGGGAGTTAAGTTTCCCAGACTCATTCCCAGCGCCGTTATCCGGGGGTAGCGGGTGTGGCTTCCCCACCGCGCCTGTGCAGGCGTCTGCCCCACACTTGACACTCTGCACCAGGCGGCGTCTCGGGTGTCTGAGCATCCGTCCCCCGCACGCCAGGTTTGCCTGGGCCTGGGCGCCGGTGAGATCTGAGGGGCCAAGCCCCAGGCCCGGCAGAAGTGACCAGCGGACTCTGGTGTTTGCATCTGCTGGCCGACATCCTGCCCACAGGCTCCCTGTTACGCTGTCCTGCCCAGCTCGGGGCTGCCCACTCCCAAAAAAGAGGTGGCCTATAGTCCTCGCCAGCCCATTGGACACCCCCCTAGGAACCTGAATCTGTAGTGTCACCCGAGAAGGAGGGTAGGTAGAGCTGAGCCATCCCCTGGCAGGTCTCAAAGGGGACCTCCAGGGGCTCCCAGCCCCCTGAAACTCAATTTCACCATAGGGCCACACAGTGTCGTTCCAATGTTTGCCTTAATTTTCCACCAAGAATCCTGAGACAGAAGATCTGGGGCAACGACCTTCCCCATAATGTCTCTTTGACATGCACTTACGGGACCAGGGAGAGGCTCTGCCAGGCTGGGGCACAGCCCCCGGTGGGGAACGCCATCTTTCAGCCCAGCACGGCAGGCTGTGATCACTTGCCTTGGTTTCCCTAAATGCCATCAGCTCTCTACCTGAGTCACAAAAGGGATGAACCAATTAGAAAAACAAAAACAAAATGCAACCTCAGCTCCAGGCATGGTAATTTCATAGAGACATCGTTAAAAACAGACTGAATCGTAGAAGCTGCAAATCAACAGGTCAACTCCCCCCAGCGCATTGGGGGCTGCAGGGGCAGTCTCAGACCCACCTGCCCGTGGACATTACAGGGGTCACAGGACGTGGAAAAGGAGGCTCAGCTTCAGGCTTAAGGACTGCAAAAGGGTCCCACACGCTATCGCCCCAAATAGTCACTTTCAGACCCATTGATGTTCATAGAAGAGGACATTTATTTTTCAACATCAGGATCAAATATTTTATCAGTCAATTCTTGCCCTGCAGTAAACAATTTGCCTTAGTTTTTATGGGATTAGTAGTCCTGGAAAGTTAAAGCCTTCCTTGCTCTTCACTAATTGTCACTTCTGATGTAATAAGGACACGATAGGACACAGCCAGTGACATTTACATACCTACTCCTGAGTCACAGTTTTTCTGCTGATAACGTATCATATAGATTCTTACGTGAACCCGGCTGCGCATGTCAGAACCTGAGCATAGCTCTAACCCCAACTCCTCCACTGCCCCCAAAGGGACAGTGTCTTTCTGTTCCCATTTCACAGCAGAGGAGGCTGAGGCTGGGGAAGGCATGCCCAGGCTGTCTACCGGTGGCGAGCTGGGGTTTAAACCCAGGTTTGCACCGTCCCCTTGGGGAGACAACGGCACCTGCCCCCCTCCTCCTGTTTCCTTTGGGGGTTCAGACCCAGACCTTGCCCTGGGGCTGAGGCGGGAGGACGTACGTTCAAGGCTTTTCAGGGCCGAGATGCGCAGAGACCCGGAGTGGTAACAGAGATGATAAGCTAAGGCCTCGCACTCCTTGGTGCCGGCATTTCCAGGTGCTGGAGGACTCTGAGCCTCGCAGAGGAGCACGTCCCATGGAGGGAGGCTCGGGTGACCGTGTGGCTTCACAGGCTGTGGGCAGGACTGAGCCCGGCTGTGCACACTCAGCACCTTGGGCTGCCGCCCCGGCCAGGCTGGGAGGCGGGAGCCGTGCGGGTTCACGCTGTCGTCTGCAAGAGCAGGTCACTCAGCCCGGGGCTCCTGACCAGGTGGGCAGTCGCCTCCGCTGCGGACCCAGGGCAGGCCCAAAGCCGGGCTCACCGAGAGTAAGTCCCCGAGCCCTGCCCCCCCACCACAGCGGCCAGAGAAGGAAATGGGGCTGCAACCACGCCTGGAGCTCACAGCACTCGCCCTAAGTCCAGCTGGATTAAATGGGGTTCAGTAAAGCAACAAGATGCCCCCAAGACTGGAGGGAGGACACTGGAGCCGGCCTGCGGGGGTGTAAGCCCCGACGGAGCCAAAGGCGCAGGTGAGGCGCACCTGCCCGGGCATCCTCGGTAGATGGGGGCACAGCAGGGGGGAGAGCAGAGCGAGGTCTGCTGGGGGCCTTGGGGCTCCCCCACCCTAGAGGCCCCTAGAGAACCATCTGGGCCCCCACCCACTCCCAATTTCCCTGGCCGCCTCTGGAACAAAAGGCCTCAGTGCAGACAATGGGCCCTTTCTGTGGACACCCGCTCGGGGCTGGGCACAATCGCTGATTCATAAGCCAGGCAGGGGCCCTGGTTCCCTGTCCGTTCAGCCAACGGGACGCGCTGACCGAGTGCCAGGCGGGCATCTTTGGTGGGGAAAGGCTGCCCTCTGGTGGTCACAGGGGCACTGCGCACGGCCAGGCCACCGACACTTCCAGACAAGGACCGAGGACCGTCTGGGGCGACCCAGCACTTAGAATCCTCTCACCATATGGGTGGGGAAACTGAGGCCTAGAGGCACCTGGGGACTCGACTCAGATTGCTTTCCGCAAGATGAGGTGGTGTTTGGAGGGGGAAGTGAAGAAAAACTATTTCGCCCGATGTACTGAATGGAGAGTGTGGGAAATGAACGGACAGGAGGGAGCCGGGCGGGGGGTGCCAGGCTGGCTGGGACCAGCCTCCCTCCAGAGCCCGACTTCCTGCTCAGTGACGTCGTGCTGGTTGGTGGCTTGAGACCAGCTGTGGTGGAAGTATTTACACCATGGCAATGGGCAAATGCAACCAGGCTCTCCACCACCCTGGAGGGCCGGCCGTAAACATTCGCCGTGCACCACTGCCCGGCACCAGCCTCAGCTCCAGAGCACTGTGATCTTGCTGAGCCTCAGTTTATGCATCTGTAAAATAGGAAGTCACCACTTCAACAGACATCTTCTGCCAGACACAGTCTTAGGTGTTGAGGATACAACACCACATGAATGAGATAAAAGTCCCCGCATTTATGGAGATTGTACTTTTTATGGAGGAGACAGAAAATAAGCAAGAGAGCTATAACATGTCATGTGGTGGCATATGCAATGATGACAAAGCCAGGTGGAAAGGGAGTGATGGTGATTAAATTTGAGATGGGGGAGGGGTTGGGGCTGGGGTCGTCTGAGTAGGTGGCTGAATGAAGTGCTGGGGCAAGCCATGCCGGGGGCATGCGCTGGAGGGGACCGCAGGACAAGGACCCTGGGATTACGCACAGGAGAAGCCAGCTTCCCCCAGGGCTGTTATTGGGGGGGAGAGGGGGAGAGGAGGTTGCAGACGGGGCACTCGAAGAACCAGCATGTCAGAACCAGCATGTCAGCCTTAAAGTTCGGGAGCCCAGGGCGGTCTGCAGAGTGAAGCATGATCTGATTTGCCATTTAAAGGATCCTTCTGAGTTCTTGGCGGATAAAGGACAGGTGAGGAGGGTCAGGTGGGGTCCGGCACCTGCGGAGCTAGTGTGCGGGGTAGAACAGCGCCTGTGGCTACCTGCACTTTGAGTGAGAGCTTTACAGCACACGGGGCCTCGCATCTTCAGGCATTCCAGAAGCCCCTTCCTCCCGCTCCTGATTGTCCAACAGCCTTCACCCTCTGCCGGCTGCCACGACGCAGGTGTTACACTTTGTCCTCATTCGCACCATTTCTGTCACCCGGTGAGGATCTGGTGCTCAGAGACACAGGGGGCTGCCCTGGCGTCACAGCAGTTAGTAGGGCCTCATGGTCCCAGGCCAGTGGGGTGTGGCCTGCAGCGCCCTGGGGGGCTCATAGCCCTAATCAGAGGCAGCTCTGGGCCTCCTTCCCTCCCTCCCTGATGCTCCTGCAGCTCTTCCTCCAGCTCCTGGGACCTTCTGCTGGGCTCTTCTCAACACAGTCTCTGCCTCCCCAGCACCTTCCAGCCTCCCCGGTTCCAACAAGAATGAAGGATTAGGAGGCGTCCTCCGCCCTGCTGCCTGTATATGGGTGGCCGTGCCTGTCCTCCACCTCGGCCTCTCACCGGTGTTCTGCCTCCTCCTAGGCAGGTCCTGGGCCTGCGCCTGTCTGTGGCCCTGAGGGTCTGGCGCCGAGTGGGGGCCGCACGTGTCTTTAGTAATAATGACAGCTGGTGTTTACGAAGCACATGCTGCCTGTCAGGCAAGGTGCTGAGCGCCTCACCTGTGACTTCTCACCTGGTCCGCGCTATTGCCCTGCAGAGAAGTTAGGTTATTGCTCCATTCAGAACTCGCTATTATACATAATGTGTGGAGTGAAGTGCAAAATAAAAATGTGGGCCCCCCTGGTTAAAAATTATTAAGGATTATTGATACATTATATTTAAATTTATTTATATAGCTATGTGCTCAGACCCTCTCAATGGCTCCATCTCAGATAGAAAAGCTGACGGACTCTATGGCTGGTAAGGCCCTACGTGACCCCCAGATTGCTGTCGCCAGACCTGTTCTCTTACAGGCCCACACTGGCCTCCCCAGTACTCAGCAGGCCAGGCAGGTGCTGCCTCAGGGCCTTTGCACTTGCTGTGCCCCTGTGGGGACTGTGTCTGTGTGGGTCCCTCCCCCTCTACTGACTGTCACCTTCCCCAGGGCATCCTGGCCTCTCCATCTCACATGCCCCGCCCCTTGTCATCTCACATGCCCCTCCCCTCGTCTCATAGCCCCGCCCCTTATAGCGCCTCCCACCCCATTTTCCCCTTAGCTCTGGTCACCACCTGAGAGGACAGCTTTACTTCCTTTTCTTGTTATTTGGAAGCTGCAGGGAAACAGGGCTCTGTCTGTTTGGTTCACAGCTCTGTCTCCAGGACCTAGAACAGTGGGAAACACGGTAAATAATTATTTATTGAATAATAGAACAGTTGAGGAAAGGAGCCGATAGGACTGTTTGGCGTCTGCCCCGTTCTTCGAGCTGCCCCTGCTGACTCTGCTCTGGAGACCATGACGCTGCCCGCACTGGGTGGCAGGGCAGTGGGACAGCCACCCCAGGAGGGTAGGGAATGTGCCAGAACATGAATGTCCCACGTTATGAGCACACGTCAGAGAATGTGCCAGACCCCACCCCCACGGCCTCCTTAAGGCCCCGTCCCTGGTGGCCACGGACTCCTGAGCACTGAGCAGCCAGCCCTGCTCTGGGAAGGGTCTGGGAAGGGAAGGGAAGGGAAGGGAAGGGAAGGGAAGGGAAGGGAAGGGAAGGGAAGGGAAGGGAAGGGAAGGGAAGGGAAGGGAAGGGAAGGGAAGGGAAGGGAAGCCTTCAGAGCCCCGTGCAGCTGGGGATGTTTGAAGGCCTTTCTAGCCACAAAAGCATCCATCTCTGATGGATAGATGTGAAGGGATGGATCTGATGGGAAGGGAAGGGAAGGGAAGGGAAGCCTCGGAGCCCCGTGCAGCTGGGGATGTTTGAAGGCCTTTCTAGCCACAAAAGCATCCATCTCTGATGTCCTGTGAGAGACCCTCCCCTCGGGCTGCAGGACTTTGGGTGTGGGCATTACCCTCCTGGGCTGGTGCTGCCCCAGGCAGGCAGGCAGGGGACCTCGATCTTGTTCTCCTGGAAACCCTGGTCCCGTCCTTTCCAGGAGCCCCTTGCTCGCTCCTCTGTGCCCTGGAGACCTGGGCCGCGGCCCTGGGGCCCAGAACGGGGAGGGAGGCAGCTCTGCACCTATTTGATGCTGCAGTTCCTCCCACGGGCAGGACCCGCCCTGCAGTTCTGCCCGAAGCACCGGCTCCCTCCTGGGAAGGGCCATGGCCGGCTCAGGTTCCTCCGCAGGGCTCTGGGCCTGCCTGTGGCTCTGTGAGCGCTGGAGAGGAGCTCACTGCTCACAGTGCCAGCGCTGGTGGGGGCGCCGTCCAGCCCACAGGAGACCCAGGGCCCAAAAGCAACGTGGCCGCCAGAAGCTCTGGGGCCACTGGCGGCCGGGGCCTTGGCTCCATCACAGCACCCTCTGGTCTCTGAGCCCCAACTGTTCACGAGGGGACACATGAGGTCAGGAGTTTTCAAACATTTTTAGAACAGTTGAATATCTTTGTCCAAAGCAAAACCTACATGAAAGCTAGTCTAGGAACCAGAGGTGATGGTTAATTTTAGGTGTCCACTTGGCCGGGTTAAGGGACACTCCGCCAGCTGGTAAGACGCTATTTTTGGGTGTGTCCTCGAAGGCCTTTCCAGAAGATTAGCACCTGACCAGAGGACCGAGCACTACCTCACAGGTAGGACGGGGGTCTTTCCATCCACTGAGGCCCTAGCAGAGCAGAAAGGCAGACACAGGGTGAATTCTCTCTGCTGGAGCGGGGACAACCGTCTTCTCCTGTTCTTGGACAGCAGAACGCTCGGGTCTCAGACTGCAGACTGAGACTTCCCTGGTCTCCAGTGCGTGCAGACGGCCGACCGTGGGATTTCTCAGCCTCCATAATCACAGGCGATCATTCCCATAATAACCCCCCACGTATACAGCTACACTGGACCCTTGAACACAAGTTTCAACCATGAGAGTCCACTTAAGTGCAGATTTTATTTCAATAAATATATTGGAATATTTTTTGGAGATTTGCAACAATCTGGAAACACTCGAAGATGAACCGAGTAGCCTAGAAGTATCAAACAAATTGAGAAAAAGAGAGAGATGTTACTAATGCATAAAGCAGTAGTCTGTGTGTTAATCGACTGTTTACGTTGTTGGTGAGGCTTCCGGCCAATGGTAGGGCCATTAGTAGTTAAGTTTTTGGGGTGTCGAAAGCTATTCATGGATTTTCAACTGCACAGGGAAAGGGGTCAGAGCCCCTAACCCCTGAGTTGTCCAAAGGTCCAGTGTTTAAATATTCTATGGGTCTGGACAGCCCTGGCTAATACATCAGATAATGGTAAAAGTGATCGTAAAATAGCCCCATGAATTGGGTGGGCACCGAGCTCTGGGCACTGTGCTCAGCTCTCCAAGGACCAGCTCAGAGTCTGCATGACCAGTGGCCACCCGCTCTGCGGGGATGATGTTTATCCCCATTCTAAAGAGAGGCCTGCAGAAGCCCTCAGAGAGGCAGGAAACCTGCCCAAGGGCATATCCGGGGTCTGAACAGAGTCAAATGATTTCCTTGTAACAGAGGGGCCAGCTTGCCTGAGATCGTGGGGGAGGGATGAGAGAGCCCTGTTCCTGAGGCCACCCCCTGGGGCAGCCCCAAGGTCCTCAGGACCTGGTTTGACACCCCCCAGTCCAGCCCTGCCCCCGTTCCCTCCAACACTGTTGTGTGACCCCGCCAGCTTAGCTCTGCACAGCAAGGCCTCTCTGCTTAGGCTTTAAATCCCATATGTGACATCGTCACACTGTGTGGGTTTTTCCACCATGAGTTTTGTTCATTCAGCATTGTTTATGAGATTTATCTGGGTTGATACATGCTGTTCTGGTTTGGTCATTTTTACTGCCATGCGATATTGCATTAAATGAAATTTCCATGATTTGCCCATTCTCTCGGGTAACGATTGACATTTTAAAAATCCCCAGCAACACTTTGCGCCTCCCTGTAGGGTGTCTTTTTCTCCTGCCTGGCGCTGGCAGCACCTTCTGTGCCCTGCACACTCCTGGGGACCACAGCTCCCACCCCTCACCTGTCATCTCATCCCCTCTGAGGGACATGGGCTCTGGACAGACGCAAGCTACCCCTGCCTGGCCAGCTGCCTGTATGGTTGGAGGGCTCATGTGCCGCCCACCCAGGGCCAAGGCCATGGCCATGTACCCCCTGCGCCCTGGGGGAAGTGGAGGCAGCTCCCTCCCTGCAGGCAGCCACAAACGGCATCTCTGCAAGGCAGAGGGCAGGTGGGTGCTGGCTCGAGCCTCCTCCCTGGCAGGCAGCGGCAGCACCATTTTCCTCTGAGACGCTGGCCAGGACCAGCTGAGTGTGGCTCTGCTGCCATCCTGGGGAAGGGCTTGGAGAAACAAGCTCACGGCCATGGTCAGTGATGGCACACTCACAAAAGTTCATCAGCAGGAGCGTGGACCAGTTGGGAAAGTTTCATATGATGGAATGTTTATAGCAGTAAAAATGATTGAACCAGAACTGCATGTATCAACCCTGATCAATCCCATAAACAATGTAGAAAATAAAAACCTGGTTGTGGAATAATGTATATAATGTATGATGTAAAAGTGACACCATTTGCATAAAATTTAAAACACACAAAACAGTACTATATGTTACCTAAGGCACAAAAATGTACAGGATTAAATCACATCTGATTCAGGTTAAGAGGTCACCTGCATGGCAGAAGGCAGGAGGTGGCCGGGGTGGGGACGACTGGTGGTTTTAATGCATATGCAATGTTTTCTTTCCTAAGCTGGGTGGTAGGCTTATAATTACTTACTGTATTTGTTTGCATTTATTTATGTATTTATTTATTTATTTTTGAGACATAGTCTTGCTTGGTTGCCCTGGGCTAGAATGTAGTGGCGTCAGCCTAGCTCACAGCAACCTCCAACTCCTGGGCTCAAGCAATCCTCCCGCCTCAGCCTCCCGAGTAGCTGGGACTACAGGTGCGGCCACCACGCCCAGTTAATTTTTCTATTTTCAGTAGTGATGAAGTCTCATTCTTGCTCAGGCTGTGTATTTGTCTTTAAACCTTTTAGGATCTTACAGAATGTATAACTTTTTTAAGAAAGGGAGGAAGAAGAAAGAAAAAGAAAAGACAAAGTGAACATGTTAGAATTCGCCTCCTCTCGCTGCCGAATTGTTCGGACTCAGAGTGAGAGAATCTTCTCTGCAGCAGACGGGCGCGTCTCTGCGTGCACGCCGCTGGGACAAATGCCCCATAAGCGTGGGCACTGGGCACAGCCACCCTGACAGTGCGTGTTGCTTGCCAGCCACGACCTGTCTCCACAGGTGCTAAAGACTAAGTAACCTCATTACAGGGCTGTTTGGTCTATCTGAGCTCCGGAAGTTGAACAATGACTCCCCTTTTTTTTATCCCCCTCCAGTATCATCTTGAAAGGTCTAGCCGGGGGTTCTCCTGGCTGCTAAAACTCAAGGCAGCACAAGACCGTTTGCTCAGCGTCTGTTTCGACCCCAGGCTGCTGTTTTACCTCCACCCACATCATTTACTCGTATCGCATGAGAAAGGATTTTAATGTCAGCCACGGACACCTGGATTCCATCAACTTTCCTGTTTTCTTTCTGCACCAACTGCCTGCGACTGGCTCGTGCAGGCAGCGGCGGAGGGGGGGAAGGCGAGAGGGCTCCCCCCTCATCCGTTTCCAGGGCGTCCCGCAGCGGGCGCACGAGTCGCGAAATCAGTCACACAAATGACCCACCACATATAAAAAAGCCACAGATATATCAATAGGCCCTAAAGCCAAGCGGCAGTTAGAACAGCTACGAGGCGGGGCGGCGAGTCGCAGGGACTTGCGAACGGCCGGGCAGGCGCTCCGCTCTGATTTATGCCCCCGCTTCATTCGCTATTCAAGGTATGAAACGTTCTGAACCGCACATGCTAAAGAATGGAAAAAGATTGCCATAACAATGTGAAAGGCAGGGCACCGGGCTATCAAGGGGGGATATTTATGTCTCTAAGGACATCATTCTCTCGGCACCTTCTCCGTGTGTCTTCTGCCGGGGTGCGAGGGGTGGGGCAGGAGGCCGAGGGAGAAGCAGCCGCGTGGCCATCTCCATGCGTCAGTGAGAATCAGGCCTGCTCCAGGAGGAGGGCTCCTTGTCACAGGCCTGGCCCGACAGGGACAGGGACCCTCTATTTATGCTACGGAGGTGGCTAATCAACAGGCATCTGGGGCTTGGCATCTGAAGGCCTGGGTTCAAGTCCTAGCTATGCCTTTTAGCTGTGTGACATTGGGCAAGCCATTCCCCTCTGAGCCTCAGTTTCTCCATCTGTACAATGGAGTCAAGGATCCTCTCTCAGGATGGGATGGGGGCCCTGGATACAAACACGCCCTGAGAACTGCAGGTGCCCAGGGAACAATGTGAGGACCACACGGGACTGAGGAGCCAGTGCCTCCCTCGCCCGACCCTCTTGTCCTCGAAGAGCTGTTGGCCTTGGGAGGCCCTGGCGGAGGCCCGGAGGAGGGAGGGGTGATGGAGCGTTGAGACGCAGCAACACTGGGGCTTCTGGCCCTATCTGGACCATCAGGAGAGGGGGCTGCTCCTGGGCCCGGTGGGGTTGGCTGATGCTAGACCCTTCTCAGCTGACCTCCAGGGTCTTGGGGGACAGGGCGGCAGCTGTGGGTTGCATTGTGGACCCTGAACGGTCTGTTCAAGTCCTAATCTCAGCACATGCCGATGCAGCCTGATTTGGAAATAGAGTCTTCGCAGACGTAATCAAGTTAGGATGCGGTCACACTGGATTAGGGTGGGCCTTAAATGCAGCAAGTGGCGTCCTTATGAGAGTAAGGAGAGGCTGATTCAGACACAGAGACACAGACATGCAGAGGGATGACAGGGACCACGTGAACGGGGGTGGAAACTGCAGAGATGCATTCACCAGCCAGGAATTGCGGGCGACCACGGGAAGCTAGGAGAGAGGCAAGGAAGGGCCCCCCGGGGCCTGCAGCGAGAGCAAGGCCCGGCCTTGACCCTTGATTTTGGACTCCAGACTCCAGAAACAAATTTCTGTTGTTTTAAGCCATGCTGTTTGCCCAATCTGCCAGGGCAGGCCTAGGAAATGAATACAGCGCATGGGTAGGAGTTGGACGTTCGGGCTCAGGGTGTTCCCACGGGGGCCTGGCTGAGTAGGACTCTGAGAGGTTGAGGGAAGGGGAGGCCACCCGGGAACCACAGGCACCCACGTAGCCTGGGTGGGAGCCAGCAGGAGGCCACGCCCATCCCTGAGGGCTGCAGGGATGTGCCACCACCGTCAACGCCCACCAGAGTGATGGGCAGTTCTCTGGAGGAGCAGCAGGCTCGGGCTGTCCCGGGACAGGGCTGAGGGCTCTGTGGTCAGGGTGAGGAACTGTCCAAGCCCGGCTCCCCTGCAGGTGACCGCGGCAATGAGGGGTGCCTCTGGGATGGGAGAGAGAACCTGGAGAAATGGTTAGACCTACTGATGCATGGGCACAGAACCTATTTTGTGGCCCAGCCTGGTGGGATCTGGGCATTTGTGGTAGGAGAGGTCATTGTGTCAGCCCTGAAAGTCTCTTGACAAGGTCCTGATTCTCCAGGCAATAGGTGTTAGCTTCTTGGGGGCCCCAGTGTGAGTGCACCCACCAAGCAAGCCTTGGGCCTGAGTCTCCTGCACTCTTAAGCTGTCCTGTCTACAAATAAGTGTGTATTGTACACACAGGTAACAAGAGAAAACATTAGCAACGTTGTGGAATATGGCCCCACGGACCATTAAACGTGTGTCCATGTCTTGGAGAAACTGACCACTTGGGCCTCTGGCGTCTGCCCATCGCCCAGTCGGCACCCAGGCCGACCCTCGCCCTGATCACAGGGCCCTGTTTCCTCCGACACCTCCCCAGCAACAGGACTCTCCACGTGCTGCAGGCTCAGACACAGACAGGAGACCCTCGGCTGTCCCTGCCACCTCTCTGTGGTCTGTAAATCATTGCCCAGCTGTCATTGTTCTTTGGCTTTGAGCCTCAGCACCACTCCGGGAGGTTTGTGTTTTACTGACCAGGGCCCTGAGCTCAGCACTGCGGTAGGGGGTGGGGGTGGGGGTGGAGGGTGGGGGTGAGGTGGGGGGTGTCCCTTAGCTGTAGGCCCAGCCCCCCAAGCCTGGACGTCCTGCCCCATGAGCCGTCCCCAGGATTCTCATCTTGCTGACACGGGGCACAGAGCGTGGGGCACTCTCCCAGCAGGGAGCTGGCCCCAGGGAGGAGCAGGAAACCCTCTACCGCCTGGGGGGCGGGAGGACACAGATCACAGGCAGCACTCAGGGTTCTGGCCAGGGGCTCTGGGGCAGGGCCCGTGAATTCATCTAGCGAGTTCCCAGGTGAGCCTGCCGCTGTCCACGGCCTACACAGGGGACCCAGGCTCTCAAGTGCGAGGCCATCTGGGACTCCCGTTTGGAGGCAGGGTTCCGGCTGAGGCCTGAGATGCTGCGTTTCCACCAGGCTCCAGGTGCTGCCGGGGCTGCCGGGCTGAGGACTGCACTTTGCACCCGCGCTGCTGGGGCTCCGTCACTGCAGGCGGGGCGACCTCTGCAGGGGAGGCTCCTCCCTGTCCTCTGCTGCTGCTTGGCCCGTCAATCAGGCAGGTGAAAGAAAAAGTAAAAGCCAGTGAAGAAACTCACACCCAGGGTGAGCGTAGAAAGCCAGTGTAGAAACTCACGCTCATGCAGTGAAGGTCGAAAGCCCCCCATGCTCCTCTAAAACATCGGACATCCCCCCCTCCTTGCAGGGCCTATGGGGCATCTTCTCCCACGAGACGCCGGGCGGGTTTCCGGGGAAATGCACAGAGCGCCCCGGCCGCAGCTCCGGCTGGCTGGGGCTTCCCTGGCCCGGGACGGACGCGCCCTCACCAAGGCCTGCTGCGTCTTACCCAAACTGCCCATTGGCGCTGGGCCCAATCTCAGCAGCAGTGTGGTGCTTCTCTGCCTCCTCCACCCACACCTCTCCCTTGGGGACCCGGTAGGGAAGAGGACAACTGGCCCCAGGGTCACTCCTGGGTGTCCTGGCCCAAGCCCCGTCTCTATAGCCCTGGGTGTGACCACAGCTTCGACCCCAAGTGGGTGTGTTTGTGTAGCCGGTGGGGAGAGCATCCCCGGGCAGGGGTGGCGGGAATTGTGGATGGTTGAGGTTCAGTAAATAGTTCAGGGAGGGCGACAGGGGTGGTCTGAAAAGCTTCTTCTAGGTGACATTTCTTAAAAGAAATCCTGGACTTGGTTTCCACTGATGCAGCTACACACAGCCTTCATAGTCTTCAAATTTCCAAACTTCAGGGTCCCACAAACATGATGGGGTGGGAGGAGGCACCATCCCCTTGAGATCTCCGCACCCCTGATCCCGCTTTTCCTTCTGGGGACAGGCAGGCCTGCCAGGCTGGTGAGGGGTGGTGGGGAAGTAGGACAAGGAACATGGAAGCCTTCAGCTCTTCTCGTCTTTACTGCTCCCAGAGCTCTCTGCCTTTGCAACTTTTTTTAAGCCACAAGTCCTGCTTCAGGTGACAGGTGGGGACCTAGCACCTCGAGGGGCTGGGTCAGGAAGCCGTTATGTTCTGGCAGTTGCGCTGATTTATATCAGTAGTTCTTTATGGACTTGTATCTTCCTAGTCTGTTATTTTTCACCTTTGGTAAAAATTAATTCAGTTTTGTTTGAGTGAAGACACAGAAGGAGGGAAAGGAGGAAGGAAGAAGGGAAATTGGCAAGGACTGGGAACGGAGCCGGTTTTGGAGTCCTCTTGCCTCCTGGGTATATCCCCCTCTCCAGGTCTCCTCTCAGATTTTTAACCTTCCCTCTGAGGGGTTCCAGCTCTGCCAAGACCCAGCAGAGCCCACCTCTGAGCAGGAGGCAGAGCGGCTGTCCCCAGGATTCGTCCCAGGTTATTTTCCTCACTGTCTCTGCATTTGATACCCTTGGCCAAGAGCATCCTGAAAGATACACAGGGACACACACTCGAGCACCTGTTCTGTGCCACCCCGTTGAAACTCACTGTTCCATTTGACCCTCCTGAGAACACCGTGAGGTGTTTATGCATGAGGAAGCTGCAGATCAGAGAGGGAGCGTGGCCTACCCGAGCTCACACAGCACCGAAGCCCACTGCGAAGCTGGGTCTCATCCTGGTTCCCAGTCCTTGCCAACTACCGGCCTGCTACCCTCCTGGTCACAGGTGGGCAGAGAGGCAGGCCTTTTTCTAGAACAGTCGTTCTCAACATTAGAATCTCCTGGGCAGCATCAAAGCATATCCATCCCCTAGGCTCTGCCCCTAAAAAGACTATAATTGAATTTGTCTGAGTGGAGCTGGGAAACCAGTATTTTTAAATGCACCCAGGTGTTGCGCTAGGATGGTGAACCATTGCTTTAACCTGCTCTTCAAAGTCTGGTCCTCCGACCAGCATCATGAGTATTGCCCAGGAGACTCAGGAAGGCCCAGTCCTGCCTCCTCTGCCTGCAGCCCTGTCCTCTGCGCAGACCTTTTAGAAATCCTCTGAGCCTCGGCTTCCCTCTCTGTGCAATGGGGTAGCAGTGGTTTTCTTTGGGGAGGTCACTGATGAATTGATTCACTTTGGCCCAGAGAGAGGGCCCCTGACTTGCACGCTGGCAACACGTCCCAAGCAGACACTGACGGAGCCCTCCCCAGCACTGGACACTGCGTCCCGTGTTCCACCTGTACAATCTCAGCCTCTCTGCCCACCTGTGACCAGGTAGGTAGTAGGCTGATTTAACTAAATGTGCCAGGATTCTGCTCGACAAAACCAGGTCTCTCTCTCTCTTTCTTTCTCTTCCTCTCCTCCCCAGGCACACCTGAGAATCTACATCCTCAAAACATTAATATGAGTGTCCCCTTAAGCTAAAGCTTTTCTCTCCAGTGGAGCTTTGTACCAAAGTTTCACAGGGAAGGTTCCGGAAATTTGGCATGTTCCCAGAGACAAATAAGGCAGCCCTTTATTTCCCACTTGCCATTTTTCTTCATGTATTGGCTTCATCACACAGAATCCTGTAGAATGGAGGAGTCCAGACATCCCCAGCCCTGAAAGACTAGAACCCCAGGCCTGTGTGCTCTCTGAACCCCTGAGCTACCCAGAAGGGGAAGCAGGGGCCTCTCCCCTTGCTGCAGGCAGTGGGGAAACACAAGATGGAGGTGGGGTGGCTCGATCACCCCCAAACCTCCTCAGCAACCCCACCCCCAACCTGCCATCTGTCACCAGGCTCTTAACAAGAGGCCAGTTCCCAGCCAGGCTCTCTCCTGCTCTGCCTGTCCCTGAGCAGCAGGTAAGCAACTGAGCAGGGCATGGCAGACAGGACCGGCTGAGTGAGGGGCCTTGGCATTAGCCCCCTCCCCAGGGGCCTTTGTGTGGGGCCTAGCAGGAGGTCATGAGACCACAGGGTTCACCACCCATGTCATGAAGGTGTTGGGGGAGAATTTCTCTCTCCTGCAGTGTGGGCTATGCCCAGCGACTTGCTTATGACAGAGTGTGGAGAGGGAAATAGTTAACTGTCCGGTGGCAGAACCTGGCAGATGGCACCGGAACCGAGTGATCAAGGTTCTCGTCACCACTAATCAATCAGGTTGATTTCAGATGCTGCTTGACATGACGCAGAGAGAAGGGCGTTTCACCTTTGTGTTGTTCTTACCCCAAATCCTTAACAACACGCTAACCAGGAGAAAACACCAGGCAAACCCAACCGAAGGATGATCCCCCAAACACCAGCCCAGTACTTTTCAAAACAGCCAAGTTTATGGGGACAAGGACAGACTGAGAAGCTCCAAGAGACTGGCAGATATGAAGGAGACATCCTGATTGGATCCTGAAAAGAAAAGGTCGCTAGTGGGAAAGGTGGGGAAATCCAAATAAAGTCTGCAGGTTAGTCGTTGTAAATTTCTCAGTTGTGATCACCGTGCTGTGTCAGGTGTTTTCGCTGGGGAAACCTGGTGAAGGGTACGCCGCACCTCCACACGCTAGCTTTGCAACTCTTCCGGGAACCTAAAATTATTTTGAAATTAAAAGTTTCTTTTAGAAGTATTGAAAGAAATAAACAAGGTAAGGAATGATCTTTCCCTCAAACGCTGTCTGATCTACGAGGTAGAATGGTGGAAGGAGTAATGCCGGGCTGCCAGGTGGGGCTGAATTTACTGCCAGGAAACAGGTCTGCTCCCCTCTCCCCGCTGATTTACAGCCGAGGATCTGGACCTGCCATCGATCCCGCTCTGAGCCCCAGCACAGGTGCAGGGTCCTCTGGGCAAAATCGATATCTAGAGGTGACTGTGCATTTCACTGCCATCTCAGGAATCCAGATTTATGTTATGAGCAAGACGGGTCCCAGGGCAATGGAAGGGGCCGTGCGTGGAGTCAGAGGTCTGAGTTCTAGGCTCAGATCTGCCATTTACGTGTGTGCGGGCTGTTTTCTTCACCTCTCTGGACCTTACTTTTGGAAAATGGTCTCTATGGCCACTTCCAGCTCATGTCATCAGAATTCTTTGACTGCAAACAGCAGAATTGACCACAGGTAGAAAAACTTAAGTATAAAAGAAATTTACTGGAGGGAATCTATGGGAAGGCTGGAAGCTCAGAAATGCACACAGTTCGATTTAATCAAGGTGGAGTATTTCTATAATAAGCAACCCAAGTGTTCACTGGCTTAACACAGTTCAATGTGTCACAGCCTAATCAGGTCACTGGTGGGTTACGGGGGAGGACTCTTTGCTCAACAGTCATTCACTGATCCAGGTTCCTTCCATCTTGTGGCTCCTTTCAGCACTAGGTCCTTGGAATCCTCCCCATTCAGCCAGTAGAAGATGAGACAGGGCGAGGCCCAGGATGGGAGGTTTGTAACAGACCATGTCTAAAAATGAACATCCTTCTATTCACATCCTACTGGCTACTCCTAAGTGCAAGGGAGCCTGGGAAATGTGGTCTAAGCATGTTCCCAGGAAGTACTTGTGGGGGGACCCTGGACAGCAGTAGTCATCCTGTCACTGGCAACTACTCAAGAACTTTGTGGAGGTGTAACCACCGTGATGAATGAGTTCCCACCACCCAGTAAAATTCCATCCTTGCATCTCTCATTGACTTAAAGTCCTGGGAGAGAGTCCAGCTGGTCCTGCTTGGTCCCACACCCACCTCTTGGCCTAAGGGAGGAGGGGAGTCTCCTATATTGATAGTTCCCTGGTGGCACCTGATGGGGGAAAGGAAGCACCCCAAAAGGAGAGAGGATGGGGTTTAGAGGCCCAATGACACCAAATGTACATGGAAAGCACAAAGCCGATGCACTTTTTAAGTGATTTGTGAGCCTACCTGCTTTCAAAGACCTCTGCCATACCTGTCTTCAGATTTGCTATTAATAAGATTAGGTCATTTGGGGTGGAGGCTTGACTCAAAATGAGTACACTTAAAATGTACTGTGCGAACCTAAATGTGTGCACATCACTATGTCTCAGTCACTTGTTCCCTTAATTCCACTTGTTCCCATATTTACTGGGTGGCCTTTGCCCAACAGATACTGTGCCAATCCCAGAGACACAGCACTGAGCGTCCCTACCCCTGGAGATCTTCCAGCCTCGTGGGGAGGAGTCAGCAGGGATTCCAGGAGGGGCCTCAGGGGATTGGGCTGAGGGTGGCCTGGGGGTGTCCTAGAGGGTGATGGATGCACCAAGCTCCAAGAACAAGAGTTGGCCGGGCAGAGCATGGGACAGAGTGGAGCCCTGGCAGCAAGATAGGGGCTGGCTCCCCAGGAGCATTTCGAGAAAGTTTGGGGTTTCCCGAATGAAGTGCCAGAGCATAGCCTGGTGCTGTGCCCCCAACCTGGTCCCTCCACATCTTCTGGGGGCTGGCAGGGCGGGAAGCCCCACCACCAACTGCATCTTCCTCCGTTCCCCAAACTCAGCACAGTGTCTTGTCCCCACGGCACCTGGAGAGGTAAATACCACCGTAAGCCCCATTTTACAGAGGAGGAGACTGAGGCTCAGAAGCTTAACTTAATTGTGCAGGAAAAGGAACATTTACATTTTAACTTTAATCTGTGGGACTCTGAAGTTCTGAATTTTCTACTCTGTGTACTTACAGAGCAGCTGAGGAAAAGGTGGAAAAAAAAAATCAAGGACGGCTCAGTTAATGATCTGTGCTGACACAGCTGTCTTGGTTGTGCCTGTGCATGTGTGCACTTCTGTGTGTGTGTGTGCGCACATGTGTGTTCGAGGCTTGCTCCAGCACTCCCCGTCCTGGGGAATGTGCATGTCTTCCTTTTCCCACCTTACCCAGCAGTTCGTGGACTACCCTTGGGGCCCGTAAGGTGGAGAGCAGCCCTGGGCAGCAACTGAACTAAAAACACGGGGGCCCCGGGGTTACAGACCCAGAAAGTAGCCAGACCAGCACCGCCAGGGGCTCAGGCCCAAACCCTCCAGGGCGTGGCTTTCTCAGGGAGGATTCTGTCCCAGGAAATATTCACTATCAGAAACGCTGCTCGGGTCTGGGCCGGGCCTCCTCTCCTCCCAGGGCCCCGACCTTGCCTGACCTTGCAGGGGAGTCAGAGGTCAAGGTTCAGCTGCCTTCCCACACCCCTTATCAGAGTACCTGCTTTCACCTGTAGGAGCCCTAGGTCAAGGCCTCCGGGGCCGCTGCTGCCAGCGAGGCGGCCACTGGGTGGCGCCCACGAGCCGTCAACCGCGGATGGTGCCGCCGGGCCGAAGGGATCTTTCCTGGGAGGAAAGTGGGTAGCAGCTGAAGAAACTAGGTGCCTTAATAGTGTTTGAGGGTTTCCCATGGCCCACAGCTGTTGGGAATTTGTCATTACTCCTTCAGACCTGCGGTGGCTTTTATCAGAATCACCTGTGGCCTCGATCGTGGCTGTGGCCGAGCTGGGAAGGACTCGCTAGCTCAGATTGCCCAGAGGTGGAGGACAAGCAGGTGCAGCCCGGCTCCACCAGGGAGTCTTGTGAGCCTGAGCAAGCCGCCTGCCCTCTCTGGGCCTTGGTCTCCTTGAGCAATGACGAGCTGAAGCTGCCGGGCAGCTCATGGCATCCGATGGAGGCAGAGAACTGGTGAAATGAGAAACAGGGGGTGCTGCAGCCGAGGGCCCAGCACGTCACCCAGCACTGGCTGTGTCCCCTCTCCCTGCACGGGTACCCGCCAGCCCTGCTGAAGGACTTCGGCTCCCCACTGCTGCCAAGGACTGTCCCCAACTGTCCGCAGCTGAGTGCCCCTTCCCCAAGGCTCCTGTCCCGGATGGGGGTTGCCTGGCCAGGACCCATCTGCCCAAGGATGGGAGGGGCTCTGCCCTCTGTCTCCCCACAGTGCAGAAAGGGACCCGCCCCCGAATGGGAAGGTTTGGGATACTGGTGGCTAAACGTGGCCAATATTTCCCACACTCCTTATCTGCACTGCAAGGTCTGTACTGTTGGATTGGCCCAAGCGCTTGCACAGTAAAATAACAGCAGCAGCAGTGACAACCCCAAACCCTTCCATAGCACCTACCACGTGCCGGGCACCATTCAAAGCACCGTAAGTGTGTCAACTCATTTAGTCCCCCCAAAAATTTCATAAGATAGAGTCTGTCATCATCCCATTTTATAGGTGAGGAAACTGAGGCCTGGAGAGTTTAAGTAACTGGCATAAGGTCACACAGCTAGTAAGAGGTGGAGAGGGGACTTGAACCTACGCAGTCTGGTTCTCTCAACCCTGTGTTGTGCTGCCATGTTGGACATTAAATTTAGGCATCTCCAATGACACTTGCTACAAAAAAAAAAAAAAAAAACAGACCAATTGACACACATGCTCCTCATCTTGGAGTTTCTCTGCTTTCCTAATCCTTTCTTGTCTCTGTGGTTTGATGACAAAACACTTCCCTGTCTGTAGAGTTCATCCTTACAGGAGAACATTCTTATTTTGCTGAATAGGAGGAAGTCAGTAAACATGATGGAAACCACAGCCTGGATCCAGAGTGGGGATGAGGCAGCTTCTGGTTAGACACTAAGTCAAGACGGCCAAACGGGAAGGAAGAACACGTGTTTATTTGTCAAATGCTCACCACGTCTTTCTGCCAGACTCTTGCAGAGTCCAAAGGGTGGGAAGTCGGGGTCCCTGCATGAGCCAGACGCCCAGAGGGAAGACCGTGCCTGCGCCAGACGTGCAGGTGTGGACCTGAGAGGTAACTCTCCAAGTCGGGTGTTTCCGGAGCGGCCAGGAGCTGTGGCTCCAGGGACTAGAAAAGTGTTTGTATCCACTGCTCGTATTCTGCAGTCCGGCGTAGGCTTCTCTTTGGCACACAAAGGACGTGCCTGCCTCCAGCAAGGCCCAAGTCACTTTTTGGGAGAGGTGGCCTAGCTCTCCCTTGGGGTGGACCCAAGCCCCAAAGCATAATCGCCAGCCCTGTCCCCACAGAGTTTACTCCTGTCCTCCTCCCCCGTCCCCAGGTGGGACTCGAGGGCTTTCGCCTGGGGGCGGAGTCAGGTGCTCCTGCCCTGCTCTTGGAGATGGCTGGAGAGCTTTGACGTCCAGATGGAGCCGACCCTGGACGGGTGGCCACCTCCTCCCAAAGCTCTGGGATTACAGGTGTGAGCCACTGCACCCAGCCCCTTATCCCTCTTTCTAGTTCTTAACTGTACGATGAGTGAAAATAATCTCTCGTTATGGCTTTAATATGCATTTTCTTTATCACTGTTGACCATGTGCGTTTCCTCCTATGTGAAATGCCTCTTGGTTGAATGAATAGACAGAAATGAAAGGAACATCAAGTTCGCCGCAGACACAGGCATGGCAAGGGTGAGAAGGAGGAAAGAACAGGCTGATCTCAGTGGAGGAGGAGCTGGTGAGGTACTGGGATCCTTTACAGAGGAAACCCCACCACTCTGCGAGAGCAGCTGCACGGGGCTGGGCAGTGTGCACATGCCACGGGAGAGAGGACAGGTGGAACCTGCCACAGAGCTGTCCCTTAAGATGATGCAAATTGCACCCTGACCACAGGCACCTTTCCAAGGGGTGCAGGGGGTGGGGCTTGATGTCTGCTTGTACAGCCGTGTGACCTGGCCCAGGGCTCTGTTAATCCACAGGAAGCTGAGACTTTCTGCAATTCACCTGTTTGCAGGGGCACCTGTTTCTAGTTCATGCAAAGGCTCCCCAGGTGCTAGCGATGGCTAGCAGCTTCAGCAGGTGAGTGCATCCCTTGGGCTGCCTCTGAGGCACATTGTTAACCTGGCTACACCTGCCTTCAGAGACCCATGTGGTCAGGGAGCAGATGAGGATGAGGGCTGCAGGGCACAGAGGACCTTTGATACTGTCTCTTACCTCTGCCATGCCTGCCACACCATCAAGGCTAAGGCACCTGCATTCCGGCATGCAAACTTCCCATTCAGACTTGAAGCATACGATGGCCTAAAAAAGAACCTTTCAAATGTTGGAAACATGTGATTCAAACTATAGAGAAATACCCAGGCTGGGCCAGTCTTGAACAATCTGGGGCAGAATAATCACTGCAACCAAGAAGCATCCAGGCATTCTAAGACTTAGCTCTTGCCTGGCTTTGAACTTCAATACCTTTTTTTGCATTCTGCACGTATGTGTAGCTGCATAGATTTTCTAGCTTGAGATTTTAACATTTCTCAAAGACAAGAATGCAGAAAAAATTCCTTTTGCACAGTCCAGAGAGGTACCAATATTTTATCCTATCAGCACTTATTTATTTTCTGGAATACAGGAGTTAAAATGAGAACAAATCAAATTCTCAAGGGTATGGAGCAACAGCTTCATGAAGATAATTTTTGGGGACATTCAGATTGCTAGTAGTTTAGGGGCATGTGGAAAGATGCCATGAGAGAGGCAATATTTTTATTATGACATTTAATCAATTCCATTGTTTTCCAGTGAACAGGGAGTAAATAATGTGATTAAAAGGTAGGAATAGATTGTTAAGGGACTGTGGTTTTACAAAATTTACAACATGACTTTATCTAGACATTCAAAGGATGAACTGAAAATATTTTGGAAAGTATCCTGGTGGCAATAGAGTTGGTATTAATATATAATAATAGGCAGGACCCTGGCCTGAGAGGCGTTGACCACAGATCTGCATCTGTCACTGATGCTCTGTTGAATTTGGGCAAGACTCTTCCCTTCTCTGGATCTTAGTTGTCTTGTTCATAAAATGATAGAGGCATCTGCTTCTAGTCATGATGGAGTAACAGCCCCAGATTTTCCCTCACACCTTAAACAAGTGGAAAACTGAATGAG
Organism: Mirza zaza; assembly: GCA_008750895.1. NCBI lineage: Eukaryota > Metazoa > Chordata > Mammalia > Primates > Cheirogaleidae > Mirza > Mirza zaza. The sequence goes on from VSMD01080688.1 coordinate 302,556, forward strand.
ATATGAATCCACAGGCAGCACAGGACACTGGTTCCTAAAAAAGAAGCAAGAAACAAAGCCAGCCCAAGCACTGCCCAAGATTGCTACCTGAGAACGTCGGGGTACAGGGAAGAAAGGGGGACCTGAACAGGTGCAGTGGTCTCATGAGGTTTAAGAGACAGAGTTCAGAGTTCATGGAAGCCAAAAATGCTAGAGTTTGTGAGACAAATACCAGAGAAAGGGAGCTGCTCAGAAAGACAGAAATCCAGATGAGTGCAAAGGGGTCCCCTCGAGCGTTTGACTGAATGTTGACCTGCGTACGTGTTAAAGGAGAGAAAACCTGAATGGAGTAGGCAGAGCAATCCTCAGAACTTATGCAAGTTCAGGGCAGCCTCCCCCTGCAGGCGACATCACATAGAACACTCGAAAGTGCAGGTTTCACAGTGGGAAAACTTAGCCCTGGTCTGAAGGCTGTTCTAGTTCTGTTCTCGTAAAGCTTGGAATAAGTCCTGCAAAGGATCCGATGCACTCTCAGTTAACTGTGTTCCAGAACAAAGCCCAACACAACTCAAAGGAATACAACAAAGTCCAGCAGCCAAAAACATAAACATATTATCAAGGTTTCAAAGAAGCAGGAAAATATAAACCCATAGTCAGGAGAAAAATCAACTGATAGAAAACAGCCCCAGAAATGACAAGGGATGGAATCAGCAGATAAGAATGTTCAAATAGTTTGATAAATACATTTCTTCAAGAAAGTAAAGCATGAATGTGATGAGAGAAAAGGGTATATATTCTTAAAAGCTGTATTAAATTTCTACAGATGAAAAATACAATATCCGCAATGAAAAATACACTGAATGAGATTAACAGCAAGTAAATAGAAGATAAGGAAGGAACTAGAAAGCTTGAAAAATATTATAAACAAGATCGACCTAATTTACATTTCTGGGACACTTTACTAAACAACAGCAGAATATACCTTCTTCTTAAGTGCATGCAAAAGACCACATTTGGGAGCACAAACAGGTCTCCATACGTTTAAAAGGACTGAAATGATAGTGAGTGTGTTTCTAACCACAACAAAATCAACCAACACTGCCTTCCTTGGTGCAAATTCACACTTCTACCTGGTATCCTTTTTGTTCTGCCTGAAAGACAGGCTTGAACATTTCTGGTGTTCTAGAAGGTATTTTGGCTGGGTATAGAATTCCAAGTTGATGAATTTTTGTTTGTTTTGTTTTATCCTCTCAGTGCTTTAAAGATGCTGCCCCACTGTCTGCTTGCATTGTCTCCGACAAGGAATCTGTTCTCATCCTATGTGAGAAATGGCCCCAACAACACAGGGGTGGACCCCAGGGGCTTTCTGGGACATGTGATCTTGCCCCCGTGGCCACAGCTGATTGGTCCAAGCATAGACATTTGACCTAAGCCAGACTGATCAAGTTCCCTGAGCCAACAGTTTGAAACTTGGTGCCGGGAGACACTCAGAAATTTTTGGAATTGGGCCACTTAAATGACAAAAGCCTAGTCAAGGCCCAAGGTCACCCCCCGGAACCCTCCAGAACTGCCCTGGTCCTACTCCAACCATGGATTGTGTGCTCAGAACCTCCTTTCTGGCCTCTGAGCTTCACCAGTACGCCTCCCAATAAACCCCGCAGCTCCAGCCCAGGCCAGTTCTTCTCTGGCAGCATAGACAGCCTGAGCCCATTGCGTGTGCCTGACGGTTGGCATGGCTATGTGTACTCTCAAAAGGCTGCAAAAGGAGATCCTCAAATGGAGTCTGGACTCCTGTGACAGCCATGGATAGAGACGCAGCACACCTTTCGCCGTTTGAGACAAACATTTCTCCCAGAAAGTTAGCCTAGGGAGAATTCCCGAAACCACTCTTTCCCTCAACGTTAGGGCCTCCAGAGGCTGATTTGCAAAGGTGGCTCTTGCCTCGCCCTGAGACGGAGGCCAGTGGCGCCGTCTCTGTGCCTGTGCTCCGCAGCTTCGTGCCTAAGGAGTGCGAGGAGGAGGCGTCCCAGGGAGAGCCTCCCTCTGTGCCTGGGAAGGCCGGGCCAGGGGCAGAATCACACCGTGTCTGAGGCTGAGGGGTGGAGCGGCGGGGCCAGGGGCTCACCGTCACACAAGCAGCCCCCTCTGGGGGGCAGGGGCCCCCAGCCCTGAAACACCCGGTAATTACCCTCAAACCACCTGCTCCTTGGCCCCCGGCCTGGCCCCCCCACCTCCCTCTAGCACCAGGTCGGGGCTTCACAAGCTGGCTTTGTTTGGTTTAACAAAATGGTGCCCGTGTGGCTTGGGGCGTGGGAGTTACCAGGCCTGTCAACTGGGGCTTCCCTGGGTGCAGGTGGCTCTGCAGCCTAGCTGCACTGCCTAAATGGGAGGCAGGATCTCCGCGGCGACACACGGCGACACACGGCGACACACAGCTTTCACGATCGCAGGATCCTCTCCAGAGCACACCTGTGAGACCTGGGCTGTGAACATTTTAAAAATGTTTGGCCTTTGGCCTTATTATCTGCTTGTCATTTTCGTTCTTTGTAAAGAGTGGATCTGTGTCTTTGGATTTTGTTGTTGTTACATTTTTAAATAAACGTAGCATGTCCCATCCCTCTGGCTGCAGCCTGCGGTTCCAAGGTGTCCCTTCCAGCAGCATGGGACAGGGAGGGCCACTGAGGCACCAGGGAAGCACTGCTCCCCGCTCCCCTCGGTGCTGTGGGTGGCAGCGCAGGGCCCGGGGCGCCCTGGCCTTTGTGGCAGAGGAGATGAGTGGCAGCCGGGTCAACTCTGATGACTCACCTTTCTCTCTGGTCACGGGAACTGAGTGTCGCAGGCTCCACTTGCGAGAGGGTCTGGGGCAGATCTGGAACCTGCCGGGACGCACTCCA